>BSBM01000017.1:54532500-55122500 GCA_027924585.1 Larix kaempferi
GCCAAAACAATAAAAAGTGATAGAAAAAATGAAATTTGACATAGTTATGTAAATTTTCAATACTTAAAACTTATATATTCGGAAACGTGACTAAATTTCCTACGCTTCATTTTTTTACTCGATGCAAGATATCTTGTGTAAGTATCTAAAAAAAACCAAGTAAGTTGAGGGATGCCTGATTTTTTAGTTTTCTATTGCATCTAACGTGCCAAAAGTGACCCTCATTAGCCTGCTAATGCCCATATGCTCTTTCAGTTGATTTTGAACAGCTCTATATGCTCGATTGATATAGGGTTTGTCACATGAGAAAGGGATTTGGTAAACTCCTTGGTTTAGAAGAGGTTTAGATTTGTCCTTGATGCTTTTGAATAATTGCTTAAGAGTCTTGAGAGGCATGAAATTATTTTGATTTTCTTTTTAGAAAGGGATTTAGCAATAAGGTCAGTGATTCCATGAATATAAGGAAAAGAGGTGAGGGCGATGGGACGTTCATTTGCAAGGGTTGGCTTAGGTGATGGAGGATAGAGTGAAATTTTTCGTTGATTTGGGAATGAGAGTAACCATTAGCTTGAAGATATTTAGAGAGGTGGGTTCTTTAAGATGCGAGATGTTGGGGATTAGAGATTGGAATAGCCCTAGAAGTAAGGGTTTTGAGAACTGCATATTTTTGCATGGGGTGGTGGTGGTATTGGGAATGAAGGTACTTGTCGATATGGGTTTTCTTGAAGAAAAATTGGTGAGATGGAGAACCATTAGGATGAAAAGAGATAGGGACATCTATGAAAGGAAGGGAATTTCCATGCTCGATCTCAATGGTAAATTGGATATGGGGAGAAATGTTGGTGAGATGATTGTCAAAATATCAAGGGCTACGTAACCATGGGGCCATATGATAAAGGTATCGTCGATGAATCAAAACCAACATTTTGGTTTAATATGGAAGTTGTTGAGAGTCCAAGATTCAAATTCTTCCATGAAAATGTTAGCCACTATTGGAGAGAGGAATGAGCCCATAGTTGTGCCCTTTGTTTGCTCATAGAATTTTTTGTTGAAGTTGAAGAAGGTAGAGGTCAGGCATATTTTCATGAGATTAATAGTTTCGGGATCAACAAGATTAGTGATTAGGTTAAGAGCTTCAGAGACTGAGATTTTGGTGAATAAGGACATTAAGTCAAAGTTGACAATAATGTCTCTCTCTTCCAGATGCGAGTCCTGGGATTTTATGGATAAAATCCATCAAGTCTTTAATGAAGGAGAGGAATGGCCAATGAAGAAAATGAGTTTTTTAGATAAGAATTTGGCTAAAGAAGCAATAGGGACTCCTATAGTGTTGACAATAAGTCTAAAGGAAATATATTTCTTATGAATCTTTAATTGACCATAAATTTTAAAAAATTAGGATTAAAACCCTTATAAATATATAAAATAAAAACACACCATGAAAAACAAAAATGAACTTCACAAATTAATCCAAAACATATATAAACAAAACATCTATAATCTATAAAACATTGACACAATTAAAAAACAACTTCACATTTGGGTGTTGTGTAATAATATGATTGCTATGTCAATCACATGCTGTGGGGAGATGCCATAAACAATATTATACTCAGACAACATATGATCCTATATTTTCAGATAAAATGCAACAAATTGTATTAAGGTTGTTATTAAAATCATAATAATAAATTGTTATATATATAATTTAAAATTGATATCAATAATTTTACATATAATTTACTCAACATTTATACAAAACAAAACTGAGTAATTGCATCTAATTAGGGATATACCATATTCTAATATAATATTATTATAAATGACTATCGAATTATATGTATTAAAAATATGTATTTAACTCTACAAATAAGTTAGTTTCTTTAAAACTATATATATATATATTAAAAAATGGGGTGGAAGTTAATAAGTACCTTCATACTCAATCTCTCTAAAGTAAGTCAAGGTCAATCAATGTGAAATGCTTATTAAAAAAAGAGTAACATAATTTTTTGTTAATGATAGATAGTTTTTCACTATGTTGCATGAATTTCTAGAATGTGGGTACAAGTGTCAAATATATCTAGAAGTTTTTCTCAAATTTGCAAGAAACATTAAGTTGTGAACGATAATAAAAATATATAAAATATAAGATTTTTTTTTTTTAAACACCTAGAACTAAACCTTACATATATGATATAAGAGTATTGATTTGTACTTCAGCCTTACTAAAAAACTAAGTATTACATATAATTTTAAATGACTAAAGAGAAAAAATTTAAACTTAAAAAACAAAAATTGAAATCATCCACATACATATAATTTTAAATAATTGAAGAGACAATTTATAAATTAAAAAAACACAAATTGAAATCATCCACATCACATTGATATTCATATTGGTAAAATCAAAATTCTTAAAGTGATAAATAGTCCACAACTTGGAAAAATGGCCAAAGTACGACATAGTCCAAATGTTCACAAAATGACCAAAGTAGTACATAGTCCAAAAATTCCCTAAGGACAAGGCCCAAAATATATCACTAACAATGGTGGTGATCATAAATACTTGCGAAATACGATCTTCAATAGCAAGGCTATCCATATAGGCTTGAGCTTCACTAGGATCTGCACCTCCATTGTCACCATCATCATCAACACCACCACCACCACCAAGATTATATGCAATGTTATCTAAGGGTATTCCAACCAAGCCTGCATTTAGTGAAGTATTATACCCATATTCATCAATATGAGCATCATCTTCAACATCCACATCCCACCTCTCCACAAGACCTACTAAATACTTAGGTAGCTTCCTTGAACAAAGTTGAAGACTACTATGCACATAAACCAGTTTCTCTACTCACTTTGAGGAACTAGCAACTTGAGATAGAAAACATGAGGCAAGATGTCGAAGCTCTTGAACATTCCCCCATACATTCTCCACCATCCAATGGTATTCTTTTGTGCATAAATACTGATCTCCATCTTTATATCTTGAGTGAAAGTAGGGGGACTTAAAGTACCAAAATCAATAAATTGTTCCCACATCACATTTGCTTCATTAGGGGTATACATCTTGCTTATGGAATCAAGAAACCCATCTTTTACCTCTTCATCATCAATGGTTAGAACTCTATTTGGTGTCTCCATATACCACTTTGGATTAATGGCATATACATCCATGTGAAGAGAGGTATTGCATTTTATCCATCTCTTCTCTATTATTTTATGTATTTCTTGGGAAAACTCCAAAGACGGGTTTCTCTAATGAATTATGTGCCTTACCTTGCCCACCATGAAATCCATACATTCACATATTTCCCTAAGACTAGGGGAATTAGAATCTGCATACATAATCAATTCCAAAAATGGGGATATGAAAGAAACAACATATCTACACTCACACAACCAATATTCATTAAGATGCATATCTCTTATATTCTTTGCTTGAGCTGATTTATACTTGAACCATGCATTCCACTCTTGAGTGACAACAGTGGCTTGCAAGGATGCATGCACTCAAACCATACATTCTAGAAGAATAAAGTATGTGGCATATCTTGTTTCTGAAGGTTTTAAAAAAAATTTCCTTGATTTCATCCTATAGATTGCTAAAGATTCATGGTGATTGCAAATGAACATTTGTGCCCCTCTTACATTTGATATGAGTTTTGAAATCCAAAATATTTTGTGAATGTCTTTGAGGACATTCTTAAGGGCATGAACACAACAAGGAGTCCAAAATATATGCCTATATCAACTTTGGATCATCAATCCCACCACTCTACAAATAGGTGTTGCATCTATGATTACATGTACTACATTTGAGGTACCAACCTCTTCAATTGCATCCTTAAAAATTTCAAACATGAAGGTAGCATCTTTCAATTTCCACTACAGTCAATTGCTTTCAAAAAGTAGGGCCCTACAAGAGATGTGATAATATTCAAAAATATTGAACACATTGATATCTAGCAATGATGTCCTAATTTTGTTGTAACTTGGGGGTGTGTAACTTGTACTAAACTATGATTTTTTTCGCTATTTATTTGTAATATGGTGAATGAGTAGCATTAAATGAAATTCCATTTTCCATAAAAAAATCAACTACAACATCATCATCCTCATCCCTATGCACCACATTGTAGATTTTTTGAATTTGTTCAGCATCAACACTAGGAGACCTCTTACTCCTCTCGGAAGTAGAACCCCCCTCAGAATCAAGTTGGTTTAATTGATTCATTGAATCTTTCCTATCAGTGGAGGATGGTACAAGTGTAGGTACCTTAAGAGGACGATCACTATCCAAATTTTTCTCAGTAACACATGTGGTACCCATATGAAGTTTGGTCATATCCATCCTTTTTCAAGACCACATGAGAAACCCTAAACCCCTTCACCAAGTAGAGATAGAAGATGATGAAACACTCTAGTGTAGCTTCCTTGAAACACATGGTTGCGCAATGTGCACATCCATTCTTCACAACCCCCACTATTCATTTTCTTGTTTTTAGTAATCTTGTTCACAAACTTTAACAAGGGTTTCTTGGGGTTTGAGATTTGTTGGACTTGGCTTTGGCTTGCAATCGGACTTGGAGTAGAACTATTTTTCTCCTCCCTCAATGTTGGTATTCCACTCTCCATGATTTCCATGATTAATACACAACATAACAAGTTTAAAACATTAATATATTGATGACACATTGAAATATACATGCTTACAATTTAAAACAAAATCTATTAACATGAAACATGATACCATGTTATAATTATTGAGTACATTTGTAAATTAAATTGAAGCTAACATGTAATCAATAATCTAATTTTATAAACATAGTTAAATAAATTGTAAAATAATAATTATGAATTTATGTTAGTAAATTAAATTGAAGTTTACAAAGCAAATTATCATGTTAGTTGAAGTAATAAGTAAGGTGCAATTTAGATCATAAGAATAACTATCAATTAAAAAAAAAAATTTAGAATGCATGAACTATAATCCTTGAAGTTCATATATTACATCTTCAACTCTATTTTCTCGAGATCGGTTATAAAAAAGTAAAATGACAATTCATTAGTTTAAAGTTTAAACCAAAGTAAAAACCATGTTCTTATACTTATTATTATTTATTTTATTCAAATATGATTCAATAAAAATGCCACAAATAACCAAAACGAAAAATGTTTTGATCCAAAGTGAAATTGTAACTGAAAAGTGAAACATGAAAGTTTACAAGAATAATATCAAAGTAAACATCCTTCTATGCATTTGGCATGCCTTGTATAGGAATCCATTCGTTGGAAAAGTATAACAACAGTGCCAAAAACAAATTAGTAGTATAGCAACACTAATATTGAGTGCAAACTACAAATAATGAACATATAACAAAGACATAATAAATTACACTACTGTTATGGAAGATTTTTGGATCTACCCAAGATCATACAATATTTTTAAGTTTATATATACCAAACATGATAAAAAGGTCCACAATGAGCTAGAGGCCGTTCTCATAGCTTTAGGAAACCTACATAAGTACCCAACTATCAAAACAAGTTTGGTACCGGTTCCCAAATTCCCTAGAATGGGGGAACCTTTGGAACGAGTTTCTCAAAAGGTGGGAATGATTCCCATGCAACAAAGGTTTTTCACAACTTTGGATATTTAATTATCCATCTTTAAAAGCTTTTCCATCTTCAAAACTAATGAATATCGTGAGATATTTTTTGGACAAATATACTTTTCCAGAACGATTTAATTATCCATTTTTGAGATATATTCTACTTAATTTGAGTTTCGCTAACATAGTTTTCCAATAACCGTTAACATAGTTTTCCAATAACCATTTCATTAGATGTGTTTGAGATACTTTACCCTATCAATTTTTTTAGTTTATATATTTTATAATTATTTTAGTTTAACTCAATCAAAATTGTAAAATTGAGGAGAATACTAAGAATTGTAAAATATAAATGATCGAAATTGTATAATATAGTTCTAATAAAGATATTTGAAAATGTTAAATTCATTTATGAATATAAAATTTAATTTTAAAAGTAAAAACTTGTAATTAAAAAAAATTATATAAATTAAAAATTGAGAAAGATTATTAAAATTACAAATATAAATCAGTGTTTTAAAACTCATCGAAATCCATAGAGGGTTAACTCAGATTTGGACTCTGAATCGGTAATGAGTCGATGAACTGGGTCGACTATTGATATGAGGAGATGCTACCTCTATGCAGCCACATCAATAATGGCTTTGATTTGGAATCAACTTGATAAACGAGGTCAACTAAGTAAACTAAATCAATTGAATAAATGGGATACATATCACTTGTCCAAAATCTTCATAAGCTTGAGTCCCATGTCCATTGTACCTTGAGAACAAGGAAAATGACAGTGAATAGAATTACTTATCTACCCCACAATGATTTTAAAATCAACAAATCCGAGCATTTATTGTTTCAATGATTTAGTTTACTAAAAAAATATATATAAAATATTTAAATTTTAAAGAAATAATATTTAAAAAATTCTAACCCATGATTCTAAAGCATTAAATGTAAAATACTTAAATTCTGTTCATGTATACCATATAAGGGTGGGTGAATACATCAAAATGTCACAAAGTGTACTATGCAATATTGCAATACATATATGGAACAAAATACTTGAGGGTGTAAATGGCCTATAGAGTCCAAAACACATTGGAAACCTCGCCACTAAAAATTTTGGAAATGAGGAAACACGATATATATATATATATATATAAGTTGATCATTGGTACTTGATTAAATGTCAATACCATACCCTCATACATGATAGAATTTGGTGGAAACTTTGCAATCCTGAAATCCAGAAAATGATTTAGTCTGTTAAATTCTGAAAGAGATCTAAAATTCAAGGTTTTGCTGCAATTGGAACCATTCTCAAAGATCTTGAAACAATTAATGATAAGAAAATGAAAAATTTAATTTAAGAATTTAACATTACCATTTAATATTGTCAAATCTAAGTAAGAGAATATTTTTCTTGAAATAATTAATAGTAAAAAAATAAAAAAATTTACTTTAAGAATTTTACATTACCATTTAATATTGTCAGATCTAAGTAAAATAACATTTTTTTACAAATTCAGTTATGGAATCAGCCGAATTGACCAATTCCATAATAAATCATAAAAATCAAAGGCTTCGCCCAATTTACGGGTTAGATTCCATTTCTTTGATCAGCTTAAGTCCGTGGCAACTTCATCTAAAACTAATGAATCATCAAAATCAATAGCAACCACTGAATTTAAAATCAAATTCATTTATTTTATTCGATTAGAGATTGTGACAACCTGAATCCCTAGGCATCAGTCAATTTATTTTATTCGATTAGAGATTGTGACAACCTGAATCCCTAGGCATCAGTCAATTTATTTTATTCGATTAGAGATTTAAATCAATCAATGGCATCAGTCAATTCATTTCTTGTCACATAGTCCTGAACACAAAGTCGCGGTTGGTGGGCGAGCACTGAAGTTCCGTGTTTCTTTCGTTCTTGCCCTCATTGGCATCCACTTTTCTCTGCGCCTTTGTTCGTGTTGGACTCCGTGATTAATACGCATTCTTCCGGGTTGATTTCATTAGCATTGGCCATGGGATGATTAATTAGAGTCGTTTTTAGTCTTTTACCGTGTCGGGTTTTGTCCTGTACATTCTTCAGCTGCCAAATGCAATATTCCACCACGCCTGTGCCAAGGTTATACAACCGGAAAAATTATCGACATTTGTTCCAATTAAACGTTCGGAGTTGCCTATTTTTCATTCTGGTCATTGCAGTCGTCGTTATTCTTCAGTTGCGCAATATAATATTCCACCACGCCTCTTCCAAGGTTATACAACCGGAAAATTATTGAGATTTGTTCCAATACAATGTCTGGAGTTGCCAATTTTTCATTTCTGCTTATTATGGCGGCCATGAAGAGCATGACTCTGGTAGGTGTTGCAACCGACGATTCCCAGTATGCGCTTGTCGGCAATAGCTGCAGTCCCCAACAAACTAATTCTACGGTGTTCCATGAGAATCTGGATGCTGTTTTGGCATCACTCCGGACAAATCTCTCCGCATACGGCTTCGCTACTTCATTCCAAAACAAAGCCGGCAAAACAGATGCTGTCTACGGTCTTGCTGTGTGTCAGAAATATTTAAGCGCCAGCGATTGCTCAGAATGCTTCACAGACGTGGTGTCACAATTCAAAGCATACTGTAGCCAATCTAAGGGCGGACTGATTCATCTAGACGGTTGTTTCCTCCGGTGTGAGAATACTAACTTTTATGGACAGGCTGTCGACGTTCGGGCTTCCTCTAGCTACTGTGAATCCACGAATGTCAGCGCTCCACACACATTCTCTCAACGAGCCCAGGCCTTGTTGACGCAACTCATAAAGAACGCTTCTGCAAATAACAGTTATGCGGCTGGCTCCATTGATGCTGGCTACTTATATGGTCTCGCTCAGTGTTGGCCCTCCCTTACAAACAGTAGTTGCCAAGAATGCTTGACTGAAGCACAGAATCAAGCACTCACATGTCTTCCCAATTTCGCAGGCCGAGGTCTCGAGGCGGGCTGTTATCTGCGCTACTCAACTTACTCGTTTTTCCAGACTATCCGTATGAGTTTTCTAGATTTGCTGCAACTATTTGCTGTTTGATTCTCATATATTATGTCTTTTGATTGTCCTGTTTTCGTTTTAAACGCAGCATCGCCGAATTTGACATCTTATCAAGCTCCGAATTTGACACCATCGATGGGGAAATCGTCATCGAAAATATTGCCGATATCGTTAGGAAGCATTGGCGGAACAGCTTTGATAGCGATGCTGTGTTTGATAATGTTCCGTCTCTGTATTAGAAATCGAAAGAGATACCTTTTAACAGGTGATTATATATAGTTGCTTCCAAATTAACTGCAGTGCCCAGATTTTATCAAGACTTTGTCATCTTCAATCGTTATGAGAAAATTGCTGTTCTGATGCAGATGGGAATTTAGCCGCAAGAGCAAATTTCGAGCAGGTTAATTTTGACTATGAAGTTTTGAGAAATTCAACAGAGAACTTCCACAGAAACAACATGGTTGGCAAGGGAGGATTCGCTGAAGTTTATAAGGTATAATATCCAAAATGAATTTGATGGGTATATTGTTAAGTTTTATGGATTGTTAGCTGGTCAAATATTGTAATACGTTTGATAAACAGGGAAGACTCCCGGATGGGACGGACGTTGCTGTTAAGAAATTGAATGAAAGCCGGACTACTCAAGCGGCTGAGGAGTTTATGACAGAAGTTGATCTCCTTAAAAACATCCATCACCGTAATCTTGTTCGCTTACTCGGATGTTGCACGCAAGGTCACGAACGCTTACTGGTTTACGAATTTATGTCAAATAACAGTCTTGACAAGCATTTATTTGGTAGGCTGTTCTCATCTCTGTATTTTTCAGATTCATGTTGTTTTTTCAAAACGTGTGTATTTTTTCAATTATTTGTAGCGAGGCTGTCAAGTACTTTTGTTGGAGATCCACAGGAAGGTTGAGAAATTCTTTGAGCTGGCAAAGGCGTTTAAACATTATAGTGGGCACAGCTCGAGGTCTTGCATATCTACACGAGGATACAGACGTTCGCATCATACACAGAGATATGAAATGTGCAAATATACTCTTGGATGACAGATTCAATCCCAAAATAGCCGATTTTGGTTTGGCAAGATTATTCCCAGAAGACGAGTCCCATGTTTCTACCAGGGTGGGAGGGACAATGTAGGTACATATTCCATTTCTATGTTTTAGACGGCTGAGCTTTTAAGGTATGGACCTGGGACTAATGATCTATTGTCTATCACAGAGGTTACACTGCCCCAGAGTATGCCGTCCATGGCCAGTTAACCGAAAAAGCTGATGTTTACAGTTATGGAATTGTGGTTCTTGAGATTGTGAGTGGGAGAAAGTGCACAGATGCAAGACTGGCGGCTCCTATGAAGCTTCTTTTGGAATGGGTCGGTCTCTGTTTTATGAATTGGGTATTAAATAATTTTGATTAAATTTAGCCATAAGCTCATTTGCAAATATATAATTCATAGTATGAGTTTGATGATGGTGTAGGCTTGGAATCAATACAAAAGCGATCAAGTTTTGGACATTCTTGATCCAACAGTGGAGGGGAAGTGCCGAAGAGAGCAAGTGTTGAGAGTGATCACAATTGCACTTCTATGCACTCAAGGCTCTGCTGCACTACGGCCGGCCATGTCTGAAGTTTTGAGAATGTTAAACAACGATTCAGATATTCGTGTTCAACCCACACAACCAGCTTTCATTTATGCCTCCTCTTCAGTAAAACCTACGAGTTCCAAATATTCTGCAAGCTCAGGTTCTGCTGAATCTCATGGATCTACAACTGTGTCTGTCCTTCCCCGTTAGTCTTTAGTTTTGATAGACCGGCGTTTGTCGGTTTATGATCTAATGACCGTTACTGGAGGCAACCCCGGCGTTTGTCGTTTTATCATCGATACTGATCTGATCCTATCAAAATACCGTTCCTGGTCAAATTTTTCGGGTAGCCATGGCGTTTTATATGAATATGAATTTTGAAAATACAAATCTAAATTTCAACGCAAGTTACGAACAGAACACTCCTATGCACACGGTCCAATTAGTGTGATAAGGTATTGATGTTTTGAAATTAATTTTCTTTGTTCAAAAGATCTTAGAACATATGATATATACATAAAATTTATTTTCAATTATTTTAATCTAAAATGACTCTTAAAAGTTGAGTAATGTTATCAATTAAAAAAATATTTTAAAAAATATGATTTTCCTGTGGGGAGACCATAAATTTTGATGAGTAGAACATATTAAATATTTTGGATACAGTTCGTTGGTGGGGTTAGATGGATTTCATTCCATCCACCACCATCCAAGATTTCCTATATATTGTTAGCTTTCCTTGATTCTTTTAGAAAAAAAACCATATTAAATATTTTACTTTATTAATTAAAATGATGTTAAATTAATATTTTTATATTACTAATAAAAAATAATTTTTTAAAAATGTATTTTTTTTAAATCATGATAAAATAATATCTACTCTACAGTAACTAAATAAAATAAAATTGATATTAAATTGGAATCTAACATAAAGTTCAAAGGATTATAAAAAAATGATATAGAGAGAGTGGATTTGGCTAGACCAATCGTTATAATGACGTGTAGAAATACTTATAAATCGAAAGTCGAGTATTTCTTTATGAACTTTAGAATTTTAAAATGTATAATTATCATTTCATATGCATGACATAAAGTTGTGAAATAAAATATAATTTTTATAGTTGGTTTATATGGATAATAAGCCACGTGAAACAATTTCAACTTAAACACTTGAAGATTTTTTTTCACACGAAAAAGTGAAAAAAAACAATTTTTGTATTAGTAAAAAGTTGCATACAATAGTTTTCTACTACAAGTAGACAAACAATTTTGTCAATCATATAACCAAAATAGCTTTTGATGATTGTTCAATCTTCCATACAACATAAAGGTCTAACAAAAAGTGACTAATCTGTATTGTCCATTTTTAAGAAATTAGAAAAATTGTAATTTTTGGCCAGTTCGACCCTTAGATTAGTGGTGACTCAAATGTTTCTAAATGGCTCATAAGGCTTTCGAATTGGGTCTGAAGGTGTTTGAAAGGTATTAGGACATAAAAATGAAGCTGATGGGTGCTTGGACACTCTCAAAAGACTTCTGCAGCATTCATTTTAACTCAGGAGAAATTAGGGAATTTTACTAGTAATTTCGAGGTTCAAACCCCCAAGGCTAGAGGTCACTAGTGGCTTCCCAAATGTAGTACGACCCTCCCAAATTTTGGAATAGAGCCATGGATTAGTTAGATGAATTCAATGGGAACCCAAATGCAGATCATTAATCAAGTCCTAAAGGCTGCTGCAACTCCCATAAATTAGAGATTTGTAGACATGTCTTCACATAGGGGGGAAATGATAGAAAAACTCTACAACTTGCTGTGAAATTTTAGAGAAATGTTCCAAGGACTTGTATAATGTGTATGAAACTTCTTCAGTACATTAATGACTCCCCATACAACAATAAAATCACAGAGATTGACTGAAACAAATCGAAACCAAATAACTTCAAGCTCTCACAATAAGATATAGGGGGAAATGACACCATTCATACATAGTTTGGCATTTTTACATAGTTTCACTTGATGTTTTGATCTGAGGTTCATCTAAGCATCAAATACAGAGTGTAGACATCATATTACAAATAAATGGGGTCCCTTGGACTCCCCCAAAGAGATTAGCATCTCACCATGTGCACCCTTCCTCCAAGAGCAAGAATATGAAGAGAAATGTGAGAGAGATGTGGGAGCAAGTTGAAGAAGAAATAATCACGAGCAGCACTATAGCTTCAACCTGCAACAAATGAATTCATGCAAATCCAAATGAAAGGTCTGAATGGCCTCTCCAATTGCCAATTAGGATGGAAATCTTGCACCCTCGAAATTGGTACTAAGGCATGTAGAATAAACACTCCACTTGCATGGACAAGCTATGCTCTCCAATTTGCAAAATGAGAAATGATCAAAATCCCATCTCCATCTTTGTTCTTGTCTTTTATAAAATTTCTAAGTCCTCCATGGTTCGAAATCCTTCCAAAATCTTCATGCCAACTTGAGTTGGGGAGAGATTCCAATGAGTGCCACTTGTCCAACAATTCCTAGTCTCCCTCTTCCATCAATTCGAATGGGGAAGCATATTGGCTGCCATAACTCCCTTGTGCCCTCTCTTGGAGGCTATTTTTAGCCCTGACATTTCATATAGGTCAGATGTCAGCAATTAGGTCTGATCCTTGTCATAAGTGTCATAGCATCTTCATCATTGTTGTCATAGAAGTTAGGGAATCTAGCCCAAGTGTCTCAATATCTCTAAGATGCATCTTCCTCTTCCATGGGAGTTACTCTTCCACTCAAATTCGACCCTCATTGAGTCATGCCAAGTATAATGTCCTTCCAACTCCCCCGAGAACATTAGACTCCACCTTGGATTCGAATGGGTGAGAGTAGGATGCCATGTGGTATGGAGAATCTTGCTTTGTGTGGATCCCACACCACCAATGTGCCCTCATGACTAAGTGCCACCTTATTTTCCTATTATAAATATTTATACAGCCCCTTTTAATATATTTTTGTCAAGCTAATGTCCATTTGGGGTTTAATATCTCCCTTATTCCAAATCTAGATGTTTCTATCCCAAAATAGGGAACTAGTAGATTGGTGGAATTTTCCCTTCTAGTGATTTATTTGGATGGGGACATTATAGTCCTCCCCACCCAAGATTGATTGCTCTCAAGCAATTCTAAATTGGGATGCTGCAAAAAATTTTCCTCTTCTCATTTGGCATCCTCACTTGGCATCTCGGGGGGTTCACTAGTGAGGCAATATCATATCACGTCCATTCATATTGGGGGGTTGAATACTCTTAAAAACCTCAAAAATATATTGCCCCGTATTAAGGGGTCAAGGGGGGTTTTTAATTTGACATAGAAATATAAATATTGGGGGTTATTTTATTTGGGAGTGTTGAGGAATAACCTCCAAATCATGGGATGGCTTCATACGTCCAAATCACGAGATCGATTTATACCCACCTAAAACTTAAAGACCTTCCATTTTTATTTGATATTGCTTATGATCCTAAGTTTTGCTTAAATTTGATAATAGTGTACCAATGATAATATTGATGGAATTCTCTTTGGATTATTGTCCTTGAGTAATCCTCATTTAATAGCTTATTTAGGCTTGGTTTGAATTGATGTTATATTGTTTTTCATCTTTAAGTTAAGAGATGTAGTTAAATGTGTAACATCCCGAAAAAATCACAAAAGTTTAAAATTTTTCTACGTGACAATTAATGCTTATTTAATATGTGCGGAATAGAACAAAGCATAAAAGATTATCCTGCTGTAATAAATACTATGTTGGTTTATCGTATAAGAAATTGCGACTAAAAGAATTATGTTTATGTCTTGATGTTATTAATACTACTGCAACTTCCATTATTGATGTTATGATTTATGAATCAGTTATCTTTGACTAATATACTTTTATTTATTGATGAAGGGGTCCTATGGACACCCCGAGGCTTACTTAGCATTTGTGCTAAAGCATGTGATTTCGTACTTGTGACAGTTTACAGGTAAGAGTTTAAAGTTGCGACAAGTATTCAACAGTTTTTCAGAGAAGATCTATAATTTTCGTTTCACAGTGTTGTACCTAGAATTATTTTTGGTTTCCATTCATGTTGAATTGTATGTAATTATCTACCTTCTTCCTCCGTGGCAATTTGTGGAAATTCTATGTATAACTATCTTGCTAACTTGCCTAGGATCTATACTTCTACCATGGTCATGATAATTTGATTTATTAACAAGTCTTATATTTCACTATACAATGGCATGTATATATAAACAATCTTCTTTGATTATTTATATTATCTATTTATATGGTGTTTGGGACATTATCAAACAATTACAAACTATATACATAACATATTATATGTTGTGTGTTATGTGCAATAGTGTGGCCCCATGTGATAATATGCCACCCTAGTGAACTATACAAACATATGATGCTGTGCAAAATGTGATATTATACAAACTTGATCGATAATTTGTAAACATATAATACTATATGATCCTACGATACTATGTGAACTTTGGATATATTCTATTATGTGTTGTGTGCATTTATGTAACCTCGGTGATACTTATGCGACCTCGGTGAAGTTCTAACCAACCCTTAACTTAATGTTACAAGGGTGTATAATACGACCTTACCATAACTATATCCACGTTGTATGATGTGAATGTTAATATGGTTTACAGGTTGGCGGATGTGATTGTATCCTATGCATTGAATGTTTTCAACTAACGAGAATAGTGGGATTCCCTTGTGGATGGCTTAGTAAGCTTGGTTCACGTGATAGCATATTGGTGCATCAACTAAGTGCTGAGTTGTAACTTGGCAAAGGTTTAAACGTTGTCGAGCTGGTTCCTTCGTGGTTGTGGTAGTGATGGCTCATTTAATGTGTTAGATGGTTTGTGATTTCGTAAATCCCACCGGTGATCTCCACCATTGATCTGGAAAGGGTTTCAATGCATGTGGTTAAACCCTACATTTGCTGCGATCGATGAGTTTATTGTGATTTTTGTTACTGGGTAGTGGTAGCTCTGCGTGGCCGACAGGTTGAGGGTTTGTAGTTTGGTTGTTCTGCTTGTGGAGGCGTAGCTCCTGAGTCTTGAACTCGTAACCTATGTAATTTATAGAGCCGAGCTCTCTCCAGATTCTTGTACAATGGTGAATGTCTCGTTTGGCAGTCTTAGAGTTTGTCTTTGGGTGGTTCGATACCCCGACTTGTTGAGGGTTTGTCTTTTTTAATACATGGTTTGAAATGAATGGCCAAGGGCCTCGCCAAAGTTGCTACCTCTCTCGGCACTGTTTCACTGTTTTAAAGTAGTTGATGGGATGGTTGGTGTTGGCTCCAGCTATACCAGCATTCTTCGACGAAGTAGAGGTTTCATTGTAGTTGCATCTGTCTTGGTGTTCATTGCTACTACGGGTATCATTTTAAAAAGGTAATGTGTTTGATTTCCTTCGCTGTAATGTTCATACATGAGTGCTAACGGTTATTAGAATTTCGATACTGTAATCTTTCCTTCTTAGATACCGTTTTAACCACATTTGTATTGTTCTTGCAGGGTAATATTCAATGGCACGTTGAAGGTTGGAAATAGCTATACCAACCGGTAAGCCTCGGCGGTTGCCTTGAAAACTCTGTGTAGAAGATGATGGCCGACTGTGTGATGTTCTGTGTGTTTTGTTTTAACTCAGAGATGTTTTGTAATCTGCCGAATTAGGGTTGTAAATTTTGTCCTAGATCATTTTTTCCAAGAAGATATGAGAGTTGATTTGGAGCGAAAATATGACCTATCAGTGTCCTTTCTAAAAATTTGAACGATTATTAGTCAGGTATGCCACCCAGGAAATCTAATAATACCCTCTGGTTTTAGGGTTGCAGTATTCTTTGATGTTTCCATTGATTTCCTGCTAGATACAGGAGTAATAGATTTAATAACATATTTTAAACAACTTCTAGCCCGTTTGTATTATGCAACATAGCTGGATAAGAAGTCGATATGGATAGTTTTTACGATAATATTTTATAACCAAAGGAAGGGGGGATTTCACAGTAGTTTCCGGTAAGAAGTAGTTAACTAAACAAGGAGATGTATCATACTTGTTGTTATCCAATCAAAGGGAGGTCCAAGGAGTGATTAAATGAAGAATAAAAATAATAAAGAAAGGTTGCAGTGTTGAATAAGGAGTCTATCCGACAATATAGATGCAAAACTGTGCAGATCTGAAACTACACTGAGAAGTTCCCCAAAAAGTGTTCTTTTTATTTTCGTTATCAGAGCAAATAGTCTCCAATATATCCAAATTAAATTCCATGAAGATTCTTTTAAGTGTTGCTTGGGCCGTAGTTTTGAGTTGAAAATACCCTGTGAATCATGTTGAGAAATCTTAAAGAATATTTTGACCTGTGTTATGTTGTTCAAATGTATGGTTTGTTGGCTAAAAACACAAGATTGACACCATACGTTCTAGTGCAACGAAGGAAGCATAAGTCCGAAGCATGATTGCACCAAGAAATCAGAGGCAGGCGATGAAATAGAGACCCCACAATAGGTAAATGATTACAAGTAAGCTGGGTGTTTTTGTTGTTGGTTCCAAATCCAAAAACCCTAGCCTGAACAGGACTGTAAAGACATCATTTTCAAGAAAAAGATCTCCACAATAGTCCCACTCAGATCGAAGCTAGCGGTGTTTTCTTTTACTGTCAGGGCTTCGGCTAATCCGAAAAGAGAAACATATTGAGGGAAAATTATTGAAATGTGAGGGAAAAATACTATAATTCCGATTCGACATTATAGAATGATAATTACTAACTTAATCGGAATGCATTGATAATTACTAACTTAATCTAGTAATTCGACAGAGGGAAAAGAGAGAGTAAAGAAGGTCATGAAACCATGATGATGCTAAAGAGTAAAGAAAGTAATGATCTAGCAGATCCAAACCTGGATCTAGATGAAATCCCATTTATTTTATTTCGAAAGTAGCCAGAGGTAGATAGAGATAATTGGAAATTAACGAGCAGAAGAAACCAGGACAACTAAAAACAATGCAAATTCCCCGCAGCGTCTCGTTTCTTGGAAAGTAATTTAGTTAGTAAATTAAAAAACCAAAGGTTACACATTTAAAAAAATAAAGTAATTTCGCTGCATTATTTTAAAGTAATTGAATGCTTATTTCATTTATAGATCACGTGAACTTGCTTAACAAGCACGAGGTAAAAAAAATTATCATTTTTCTTTGCATAAAATGAAAAACAGAATTATGCACATATATAATTGTAAGTATTTGAAAAATGAGATAAATCTATAAACGCACGAGTCGAGAATGCTGTAATAGCTACTGTATATACATTCCAATAATTAATATTAGTTATTATTTGTCTTATAATTTATTATAAAATTAAATAAAAATATAATGAATTAAAAAAGTTAAAGATGAAGAGTGAAATCTTCAATTTTAAATTTAGAGAATGACTATCATTAATTCTGAATTTAGAGAAGGGCTATCATTATTACTTCTCCCCTTTGCAATTTAAGACGATTATTTAAGATAAAAACTTATATTGTCTTTAACTTCGCTGCCAACTTTTTTATTTATTATTTTTTAATATTTATTATTTATTATTTTTTTCAATGCATGTTCGATGTCTCTTGTCTAAAAAGTTCCCAGCTTTCATACACAACACGGAGTTCCCGCGGAGCCCATGGATTTTTGGCTCCATTTTGTGCAGGATAAACATGTGGCTCTATCGGTCCTGTGAAAGGGAGCCATGGTTAAAACTTTGAAATCCTGCATATTTACTGACGGCGTTGCTTCCTAGTTCGAAACAAATATTATGTTGAAGTATCTTGTGCAATATTTTGGGTTTGAAGCAAACCATTTTTAAGGGTGGCCTTCATTGGAAGAGAGGGTGCTTTGTGGGTTTGAAGCAAACCATTTTTAAGGGTGGCTTTCATTGGAAGAGAGGGGGCGTTGTGAGATCCAGTGGCATGGTTTTGATCTCAGCCAACATTTTGGGTTTTCAACTATTCCTTGTAGCATTTAGGGTTTGAAGAAATCTGTTCTAAAGGGTGGGTTTCATTGGAAGAGAGGGGGAATTGTAAGAATCAGTGTCCTGGTTTTGATTCTGGCCAGCATTTTGGGTTTGAAAAAACCCTTTTTGAAGGGTTTGCTGCCTTGGACGAGAAGAGGCGTTGTGGGTGGATTTGATTGTAGTGTTCCAAAAATCATTAAAATAGCATGGAATGACTTCAAGAGGAGATATATGCAATGCTAAATAGTTGCAATAGGGATCCCAGGGCGCTCCATGATAACAACTCCATGAGAACAGGGCATCGTGAGAATAGGAGCGGTGGTTTTGATTTCGACCAGAATTTTGGGCGTGAAAATAAACCCTTATGAAGGGTGCGTTGCCTTGGAAGAGAATGGGTGTTGTGGTAACCATTGCCGAATTTTTTATCCCAGCTAATTTTTGATAAATCTACCCAACAACTGCTATATCCAGGTAGGCCCTGTATGTTTGTTTTCTATGTTTTTTTTGTATTTGGGTTTCGTAAACTTTTTACACTGTAATTTGTTATTATCTCACTAAAAAATCAAGACAACCAAAACAAAATCCAAATAATGTGGAAACTAGGGTTTATTAAACTACCCCTCATTTAGGTTTTTGGGTAGTGGCTGAGCCTCTTAAAAATTAGCAAATGTTGATGGGTTTTAGGTTTTGTAGTGGATAAATTATTAGCAAATTTTGATGGGTTTTAGGTTTTATAGCGGAGAAATTATTGAGATGGTTTGTATTTGAGACTTTCTCATACCATGTCCGCTGCATTTGATTTTAGGTCATATTTACAAATTATTTTTAGATCTGGATTGAAGTTATAAAAGTCAAGAAATTCCATTCCCCTGCCCCATCATTGACTCATTGACAACTCAGCTGATGAATGGATAGGGGCATAGAATTAATGCAAAACTATTAAATTGATGGATTTGTTTTCCATTGTTTCTTCCATGTGACTAGTGAAATTTTGAAAGTGGTTAGTTTTTCAATTTATCAGCGAACTTGAAATATGGTAGTGCATAGATTCACAATTTTTATAGCCCCCAGAAATATTTGTATATTTGTGTAATTTGTATCATTAAATCTATATTTGTTCACATATATACAACAATTTTGTTGTTACAGGAAGCGGTGTTTCTCAAGACGTCATACAACATTGTTGATTGTTGTTACCGGAAGCGGTGTTTCTCAAGACGTCATACAACATTGAACAGCAAGGCAGAAGGTGTGTTTTCATATAAGTAAGTTCAATGTTCTCTAATATAATCTATTGTTAAGGAAATGAAAATGGTTACCCACAGAGTCATTGTAGAAAATATGGCAACAACGATTATAGGGATGGCTTAATTATGCAGAATGATCAATTTCCAAGAACAAAAATATTAATTTGCATTTAACCATGTTATGTTGGATAGTGTGTGAAATCCACGTGTTCAAGGTGGGAATAATGATTTTAATTTGGTGCCCTAAAAAATACCATATTTCCTCATATCTTTGGTAGGGTGAATGGTAGTCAACGACTCAACAAGATAATGTTCTCAAGCTTGATATCTATATTAATAATTTAAATTTGACATGAAAATTAGTCCAACCTTTTAAGAATGTATAAAAATGAATTTCCTTCACTTTTCGCAAATTCATGCCTGAATAGTCATAATAAATTATAAGAGTCCATGGCTCCCTCATGCAATGCAGTGCACTCTTCTGTAGCTTTTTTTCACTCCCAATTCTCTCTCTCGATGCCATGTTTCTGTTTCGGAATTTTTTTTATTTTGAAAGGTGGTATTAATTAACAAGATCATGCTGCAGATCACAACAAAATGCCAATTTGAAGGACGTGTTCATAGAAATCCAATAAGAAAGGATGAAGTCTTTCTAGGGTTATCATTTTTAATTGCCATGATTTTAAATCAGATCCCACAAATTTCTTCAGGGGCTCAAATTGAGTTTTTCTTCTACAATCTTACCATTATGTTTTGTACAAAATGGTTAAAATAGGAATGACCACACTTTAGTTCAAACATTTAATTTTGAATTTTGTGGCTATGATAGGAAGAAGCTTCCAGATACCTCATTGGTTTTCTGTGTACCTTTGCTGAAGGTTAATGTCTTTTTTTCTCATGCCAATGCCAGGATCTATTAGGTTGTCACTTATTGAGGTTGTTTTACATTTATTTTAGATACAATGCCTATTATTAGGTTGTCCTTAGCTATAATATTTGGCCATAATATAGGCATTCCTTTTAAAAATGCTCAACACTTCCTTTGCTTCAGACAGAGGCACCCATTTTTTAAAAATCCGGAAAATTAAATATATATAGTCATATAGTCATATATACCTCAACAAAAGATGAAGTGGGTCTTTAGTCCTGATCACATAAAGATTGACATATTTTTATTTTTATTGCTTAAAGAGTTACCCAACCACTATTTAAAAGATTAAGAGTATTGCTTAAGTTATATATATATATATATATATATATGTGTGTGTGTGTGTGTGTGTATATAGATATAACTTGGACAGAGGTCTCTTGTTGTTAAAAGTCATTTTTTAAGAATGATTTGTTTTTATTTTATCTAAGATTGTTTGGATCGATGAAATCCATCATTTGATGTTACAAAGATCATTTTATTTTGAGAATACACTTTGATCTGCAGATAGTATTCATAGGGGCTTAAGAATGGATTTTGTCAAAATTATTTTTTCTCTTGATATTGATACAACACTACTACATGTAGGGGTCCTTTGAGACATTAATTTAAGACAATTGTCTTTTATGTCTCAAACTTTTCCCCCTTTTTATTTATGTTGACTCCACCAACTAAAAAATTAACTATGTGACCGAAATAATGACTACACTTTTGAATGAACATTTTCATCCTCGTCCCAGTAATATTGTTCGTGAATGCTTCTGATCTCAACCCAAATGTCCTCATTCAACGCGTAGTGTCGCAGGCGGAGGCGGGTTGTGGCCATGGTTCCCTGACACGTAATAATGCAGAAGAACAATGAGTCGGACGTGTTCCCTGCCTCCTTCAGCAATATTGGTGCCGCACGGACAAGTTCATGCATATTAGCTCTAGTGCTCCTTGATCTCCCGTGGGTTCCTTCCTTTACTGCCTTTCAATTTTCTTTACTTGGATTGTTCATATATCTGCTCACAAGTCCCATTGCATGTGCAATATCTGGTCTTGTGCACACCATGGGATCATTGAAGCTTTGATTTTTAACAATTTTCAATCCTTCCAATAGGGTGTCTAGCTCGGTAGTATTGTTGCTAATGATCCCAATGTACCCTATAGATACTCTTAGGATGTGTCCTTTGCTGTCTCTGAAGACTCCCCCATATCAAGATTTCCCGGTATTTCCTTTCAAGGCTCTATCAAAGTTGAGCTTGACAAAGTTGATAGTAGGAGGGATCCAACTGTTGGGACTAGCGGTTTTCAGCCTGAGATTGTAAGGAGGGCCAGTCTTGAATTGGAGATTGAGGTCCCAAGTTCTTAGAATAATAGCTTCCCGTTCACTGAGTTGTTTTTCCTTCTCTGACCATTGTTGCGTGTCGGCAATTTCCTTTATGTTGGCTTTGATTTTGCTCCAAATTTTCTCCATGGTCATGGCTTGTGCCCTGAAGAATATCTTGTTCCTTTCTTTCCACGTTTCCCAAAGGAGAAAAGGGGGAAAGAGATTCTAGATTTTTTCCAGCAAGGGACTATTGAATTGAAAATGTTTCCAACTAAGAAGTGTATTGTTGATGCTTGCATGGTCCTGTTTACTGGTCTTGAAAGTCTCTGCTCCTTTGTCCCAGAGCGAGTTGACAAAGGTACAAGAGTTGAAGATATTTTCAATATCTTCCCCAACTTGCTTACGAAGATGGAAATAGGTTGGTCCAATGAATCATTTTTTTCCAAGTTATCCCACGTGAGGGTTCTTTTTTGAACGAGGAGCTAGAGAAAGGTAGCCACCTTGGGCTAGAGGTTTCCCTTAACATGAGAAAAATATCTGCTATAAGTGACCCAAGGCATCAAATTTTCATCACTTGTCACCCCATGAAATACAAGTGACCAACCATAACAAAGTCAATATTCACCCCTTTATTAATTTGCAATCGACCTTTAAGAGATTATCTTTTATTTGTTACAAAATATCATTACTTTTTCTGTGTGTGGGTGTGCTTAGTTTGCGTGCTTCTTCATGTTTTGTATCCCATTTGATGCTTACTCTCTTCTATTCTTTAGAAGTTAAACTTTAAGCAATGGCCGGTATTGAATTAATTTGTACTGAAATAGGATTGAATCGCTTCAACTAAATCTGTCCATGACTCCATTGTCTATGACACCATGCACATGTGGAGTATCTGGAAGATCTTGGAACTGTTAGTTGACTTTATATTATATTATATCCCTAGAGATTCTCGCAACTTTTCTATTGAAATTCCCCATTATCTTTGGCATTCAACATCTATTTTGCAACTCTGCTTATGCAAACTATTGAATTGTGCTTATGTCTCTTCTTAAGATAACATTTCCTTTTGTAAAATTTCTAGGACGAAGTAGATGGAACTTTGGAAGATATCGATGCCATATTTTCTCAATGCCATTTTTTCATCTCATTTAAAGAATCTTTTCATCTTATTTAAACCTTCAACGGGGGTCCAAACCCACAAACGACTGCAAGATGCCCATATTAGCCCTCAAGGCCTCTTCAAAGATGACTTGCTCATCAAGCAACATCCAAGAAGGGGCTGAAAAACCATTGAGGGCTTTCTCAAGGTTATTTGTCCATCAAGCAATGTCATCAAGGAGTTTGGCACCCTTAGCAAAGTCCATGTGTGCATGTCAATGGTATCTCCAATAACCTTCCAACCACTTTCTTCCCATATATTAACAAAAATCATTTTCCATGGCGTAAATGGTTTCTTAAGAAACCTCTACAGATGAGTTGGAAGCAACCAATCCAAGGGGTTTCTTAGCATGATTTTCCCACAAGGAAACTATTCCCAATGCCAACAAGGTAATCCAACTCGATCTCGTCACGTCTACACATAATGAATGTCCACATAAACCATGGAAATGAGTAGCTTCACATGTTGATGTCCTCCAAAGAATACTCAATGAGCTAGCCCTTCCTGGAATGCACTATAAATCAACCTTGTAACAGTGTTGTATTATTGATACTGAGCTAAGACATAAGGGAAGATTCTGACACTAGAATAGAGAAAAATAGGTGCGCTGAGGTTGTGGTAAGGAAGATTCCTCAATGGACACCTTTAAACCTCCTCCCTTGTTGCACTATTTCCATGAGTTTGGATACAACCAATGCCGAGAGTTTGAGATAGAATTACAGTGGTCTACTAGGGATTCAAGATAGAAATGAACTGGAGCCTGAGATAAAGAAACCTTGTTGATAGACTAAGATGCAATTTGAGGCTTACAGATCCTTCTTTTTCTACCAATGACTGTTTTTGCAACCCTACAGGGGTATAACCCCTGTACCATAGTAAACGGCCTCTCAAACCTTGATGAGACAGAGCATGTTGAGGCTTAGACCTAAGGTTGAACGTGTGCATTGAGGTCTGAAGGTAGGGCTCTTCTTGCACACAATATTCCTACTTGGATAACGTCACTGAGTGTTTCTCATTTGAGATCTGAAATAATTCCCTAACTTCTGACTAAAAGGTGTGCAGAGACAAGAGTTGTCTTCCAGGGCTGATATGATTCATCTTTTTAATAGCTACATTACAATTAACAACTAGATGTACCTTAGCTCTGGAACAAAGCACTTCAAATTAAGGCATGCAAGGTTGGAACAATGGAACACACCCTCCACAGGTTGGATGTCCTTCCAGAAAGAGTTCATAATGCTACCTCAAGTTGCACTTTCACTGAAAATTTTCATCCATTTTCATGCTACTTAGTCATGGTTTGATATTCTATGTCTGGATAACAACAATATTTAGTTTATGTTCCAAGGTTAATAATATGCCAAACCATGCATAGGATGCCCATAAACATCGAGAACTAGCCCAGGTCTTCTTGTTTACTGTTACTAGTTCCTCTACGGTCTGAGATTTTGGTACCTCCATGATGGCAGTATATCTGCCAATCAAACTTGTAATCCTTTCCTCATATCTGTGGTTGTATTGCTGCTATAGGTTGCATGGAAACTAGGGATACAACTTGAACAAGGTTGTCACAGAACTACTCCAAATCTGACATGCCTTTGGAGGTCAAGTCTTCAATTGGATGCACATTATCATCAAACAATATTGTCTAGAAATGATGGAAAAAACCCTCCAAAGTGGTGCCAATAAGCTTCCACTTGGTGTAGTGTTCCATCCCAAGTGACCTCAAATATACATATAAGAAATACAGGGACAAGGAAGGATTTCTGAGGCTACGGCCTGTTCTTTATCTCTACCACAAAATCGCCTCCCAAAGTGTATGTAAATATCAGTTAGCCTTTAACTCTTCTTTGCTCACAGGTCGGGTCTTTACACCAAGAAATGGGTATTTACTATTGCAGCATGCCAAGGGAGACATTGACATGACTCTTCCTCATACAGATCCACCCAAATTTTGAAAAAGAAGGGTTATTTTCTTGTTTATTTATGATGCCCACGCCTAGACCTGGAAATGAAACCCTCTACTATTGTTCCTAGGACCGGAACTGTCATTTTATGGCTACAAGCTCTAAACATGATCAGGATTTGCATCAGGTTTGAGTTCAGTGTCTTTACAATTCTCTTGACTTCCCAAATGTGGGATTTCTCAACGAGGTTCAGGCTACTTTATTTTTCTATCAGATCTCCTCTTTTTTGAGCTTCAAAGGTTGATGCTTATTTAATAAAAAGACTAACTTCATTATGCTCATAATTTCTTTACCATGACTAGAGGTGAATTTTTAGTTCCCAAGACTACTACTATGTGCCCAAGATTTCCTTTTCTTATGCCCAGTTATGCATATGACACACCCAAACAAAATGAGGGTAACATGGGTTAAATACTCTGTTTTAACTTAGTAATTGTGATTAAGAAAAAATTCAAATCTTTTAATGTTCACATGTTAAAAATATTATTGCCCCTGTTTAGAAAGGAAAGATTGATAATTCCTTGTACAAAAAGAAAAATATGGTCCAAGAGTATATCCTTTTTAATTGTTCACTTCTTAGAAAAATTATTGTGGTTAAGTTCTGCACTGGATTCCAAGTTTTCAATTTGACTACAATTTTTCATGTTCTGTCCCTTATATGTAAATATGACAAGGTGTGTGGCCTGCAATCTGCACTTTCTTTTCCTACAACATATTAAATTCAAGTTTGGGGAGCTTTCATTCACACTTTTTTTGTTTATGGATGCTGGTGCTACAAAAATTGGGAGCAAATTCTAATTTTTGTTCCCTTATTTTTCTTGAATCAGTTATATCTCACGTTATTTTTTTTGCTGCCATGTATTTTTTCTGGGCATACATATTTAAACAAGATGTTCCCTAAAGGACTTGTTTGATCTGAAAAATTGCAATGATTTATCTAAAAGTAACTTTGTGTTTCTAGGCATTTCTCTTTGTGCCAGAAAATTTATGTGGAGGTATTACTTTAGGTGAGCATCCTGTGTTATTTTTATAGTCTCCAAACTGATTTTTATTCCTGGAAGTTTTCTATCTTTAAGGTGATGGGTCAATTGTAATCTCATTTCTGCATGTGATGTGTTGTTTCTATGTAGTTACTTCTATGTATGTATCTACTTACCTTGCATAGATTTATCTGTATGTATATTTGATAACAGTAAAAACTATTGCGTGTTGCAAAACAACTTATCTCTCTCCCCTAATTCTTTAAAGGGTGTTAGCTCAATGGTAGAGCATCTGCATTGCAGAAGGTTGGTGGTTCAACTCCACCATGCCCCATCATAAAAAAATATAATATAGGATATTATAGTTTATTTTTAATAAAATAAGATTTAGTTGATTTTTCTGAAATGATTAAATGTTTTCTATACATTATTTATATATTTTCTCTCTAGAGACAAAAGTGATATCGTCTTTACAGAGATGAAATATTTGCATTCTATAGTCTTTGAAGAGACAATATTTAAGACAATACACAACTTTATTTGTCTCTTAACTTGAGACAATATGGTCATTTATAGAGACAATATGGTTTATAATTGATGTATTCTATATTGTCTCTATAGAGACATTAGTTTAAGACAATAATTTAAGACACTCGCTTAAAGACAATATTTAAGACAATACACAACCTTTTTTTTTTCTTAATTTGTCTTAAGTTGAGACATTTTTTGTAAATATTGTCTCAAGTATTGTCTCAAAACCCCCCTATATGTAGTAGTGTCCACCATTGCAGTTTGACTATCCTCTATTCGACTTGTTGTATAACTAGCTTATATCTACAGTATCCAAGGTAGTCTCAAGTTCGTGGTCATCTTTGATCTTATAATGTAATAAGTCAAAAGATAACACTCAACATCACTGTCCACTTGTGCAAAATGGTCATGATTTTGACTTGGTTTCCATAGCACCTTTCCTTCTCTGTTACCGTTTAAATGCCTCGCTGCCTTGTCAAATATTTTCTCTCCTGAGCCTTAATTATATTACTATTCATATTGCTCTCAATATATCGTCGTCTCTCCATTTTCAAAACTTTTAATGGTGAAGGAAACTGATGTTAAGTTTGTTAATTGTAAAGAAAAGAGGAATATATATATATATATGTATATTGTATCATTCACAAGTTGACACATTATTTGGCTTAGAGATATCAAAAGTTCATAGTTAATAAGCATAAAGTTTAAATCCAGATTTTATTGGGTTGTTGAATTAATGGTAAGAAAATACTACATAATTTTTCGAAACCTAAAAATAGTTATTTTTTCAATAATTTACAAGTTTATTATGATTATATTTGATTTTTTTTTATTATATGATTTTTAAAATTTTTGAATTTAAAATATGATTTTTTTCTTTTTATTCATTAATAAATTATATAATTTATTTAAAAACATAATTGATACTTATATATTAATTAAATTATAGAAAAGATATACATATTTTTGTTCAATCTAAAAGGTCATTATTTCTTAAATTGCTCTCACAACATTATTTCTGAAATGATTGTCAAATGGTTGTCATGTTTGATATGATTAATTTTGTTTTTTTTTAATTATTTTTTTATATTTTGAAATTTAAAATATTTTTATTTCTATTTTTATTGGTTAATAAATTATATAATTTAGTTTTTTTAAAGTGTAATTGATACTTGATATGGTTAATAAATTATATAATTTAGTTTTTTAAAGAGTAATTGATACTTGATATATTAGTAAAAAATAAAATAGTTACAATCTTATTTACAATATGTAAATACAGAAGTTTGGTAAAAACATGAATCTTGGTTGTGTTTTTTTATAAAATAGTAAAAGCAATATTGTCAATCAAATCCATTTCTTCATTGTTAATTACTCAATTTTAGTATAGTTTATTTGCAATGCACACGTATACAGGTTTTAATAGCGATTCACTTATTGTTCATAAATGTTTCATGAATCCTTCCAAGAATATTTGGCTTCTCCTAATATGAAAGTGGAATTCAAGCTATCACAAAACCAAAACTATAACATGGCATAATTGATGAAATTACTATAGTCCATGATCTCTACTTGTCTTTTGACATGCTAATGAAACCATGAGGGATGAATCTTGTTTTCCTTTGTTGTATGGATTCCATAGTATGATTATTCCTTAATAGTAGATTATTAAGAGGAGCTTAGTAATGGATTATACAATGCAATTCCTTCACTTTTTCATTTCTTCCTCTATTATTTCTTTTTGAAATTCTATATCAATTTTTGAAAGAACCAATTTACTTTTATACTCTACTAGCTATCCTTGCATTTAAATTAGTTCTCTTTTGATCACCTTAAATTTTTGTCATTATTCGCATCCCAATCTCTCTTCCAACTCTCCCATTATCTTAATGTTGAACCTATATTGTCTTCACGGTAATCACGATGAGCTTCACATCTCCTGGTAGCAGTAGAAACACATATTGTGATGGCTACAAGAAGCACACATCTTCACCATGTTCATTTTATTTTTGTGAGTGCCTATCTCATCGAGCTAATGTTCCAAAGAAGAAGCTAGGGATGGGTATTTAAATCACCCTAAGATCATATGAATAAGTGAGGACCAAAGGGTTAGAAAGTTTTGAGATAAGCAAAGCTCATCGACATACCCCTCTACTTCTTCACCAAAGAAGAGCTAATTTAAAATTGAAATAAGATGCAATGAGTGAAGGCCTAGGTTGTATGGAATGGCTTGGTTAATCCCACACATACTATCACGTCGATTCACCTATATATTCATAATGCCAAGGCTGCCAAAGAATGATTGAATTGCACAAAGACTTATATGGAGGTTAAACATGGTTTTCATGTGAAGGAGCATAAGCCAATCATATCCCATAATAAAATTCACAACTTCCATGACGATTGAGTCGAAGAATTAAGGAAATGACCCCTATGATTGAGTGATAGTAAGGATTCCTTTTTATATGACTTTTAAGTGCTCCAAACACTTAGTCTTAATACCAAGGTTGGCCTATTTAGTCATCCTTACTCACATCGAGCGCCTTCCTTACCCTAGCCATTAGGGTTTCCTATGGTTTCATATTTCATCTTAGCACCCTCCTAGCCGACTATTTTACTCTTAAAGTTTAAATTTATTAAAAAAATTATAAGTGAGATGTCAAACAACAATCATAGAAAGAAAGCATCAAAACAAAGGAATTATCATACTTTAAAAAGCCTCAATCAAAGAATCTACATTCTCTTCATGATTGAAGCTCTTTCGAGTAATCTATCAATGAGAGAGCCGTCAACTATTCTAAGAAATATTGATCGAATATCCATATAATGGATGATAAGATAGGTTCCCCTATTGATCAAAGTGAGATAAATGCAATTTCACTAGAAATTGATAATACTAATGTTGAAGGCTTTTCCCTAGAAAGCAACACAAACCATTCACAATCACAAGAAAGGAAAAAAGGCCAATGAGACAAGGGAGACAATTCCATCGAGAATGAGTTTCAAAATTTCCATTTATTTAGCCAATATGTCCATCAAGAATGTGTTTCAAAATTTCCATTTATTGAAGCTTGTTATTTCAAGTAGTGCTTCAAGAAACTAGTTTCTTTCTCGTAGTAATTTCAATTGAAGGGGATGATTAGGTCCCACACATTTTGTGAAAATTGATTGTACACCAAATGTTGTGGGATAAATTAATTGCACATTTTGACCAAGTGCTCAATTTTATATTGCAAATACTTATGAAATTATCTCTACATTATATCTTTAAGGAGGTATGAACTTACTAGCATAAGTAGTTGTGATGAGTAAAGTCAACAAATTAGTTTGGATTTTGTTTAGAAGGTGTTCGATTGTAAGAGTACATGGAAAATCCAAAGTGAATAAAAAATCATCTAGGAAATTTTATTCTGTCAAATTTCAACCAATTTGCTAGTAATTTACAAGATTTTATAATTTAGTGAAAGATTCACCAATACTTTAGAAGATTTTATAATTTTGTGAATTATTCGCCAAGGAATTTACAAGGTTTTATAATTATATAAAATATTCGCCATGATTTTACAAGATTTTATAATTCCATGAAATATTCGCCCATATTTTACAAATTTCTATAATTTCGTGAATGTTTTGCTAAGAAATTATATATACATATTATATTATTGATAAAATAGCCTTCACACTTTCCCATGTATCATGGCGATTTGCCCATTTATTATATACATAAATTTAGAAGGGGTCCTTAAAATTTTCCCTGCTTCCCCATTACTATTTCATTGGGTTTTCCATATCCAATGTCGCCCCTGCAATCTTAGTGGGATCATTATGAGCATTATACTATTATGTTATTTAGCATCATGTTTGCTTATACTAAGATGCGTTAGGGATTTTTTTTGCTAACACTTGATAATATTATATAAAGGGGGTATTAAAAATGGGTTGATAAAAATGGATACCTACAATATCTGGTGAAACTAGGGGTTTTCTTAATTAGAAATGTATATTGGGAGGGGGCTTCAACAATGCAATTTTAGGAGGCATTTTCCAATATTTAGTGAAATTAGGGATATTATTTAATATCTTTCGAACGATCGTGCTAGGTAACAAGTTTACTGAGTGAACCCCCGTGCTTGGCATATGTTTCCATTGTACCAAATATTCTCTTATGGTTTTGCTCCTCAATTTCCTTTCTCTTGTCTTCAATTGTTTTTTGGGAATAAGTATGAGTTGTCCTTCATCATCTAATGAAGGGAGTGTTTTTGAAATAGAAATTTGCTAACCAACATCCTTCTTAAGGCATGAGACATGAAATACATTGTGGATTTTTCTACCTTCCGGAAGTTCTAACTCATAAGCTACCTCCCCAATTTTTCGAACTATCTTGTATGGACCATAATACCTTGGTTTAAGATTTTCTAATCCATTCCATTCCAAGGATGTTTGTTTATATGGTTGTAGCCCCAAATACACCAAATCATTCACTTGAAAATTTATTTCCTCCCTATGTTGATCCACATACTATTTTTGTTGATTTTGTGTAACCTACACATTGTCTTTTAGAAGCTTCAAAATATCTTGACTTTCCTCAACCCAATCCTTAGCTTTTTGGGATCTGCTATCACCAAAAATGTGATCAACAAAGGTGAGTGCTTCATAACCATAAAGTGCTTTGAAAGGAGACATGCCAATGGACATATGGAAAGTAGTATTGTAGCAAAACTCACCCAACTGTAGCCATTTAACCCATGCTTTTTACTGCTCAGCAACATAGTTCCTCAAGTACCCCTCTAACCATTGGTTCACCCTTTTTGTTTGGCCAATAGTTTGAGGATGATAGCTTGTGCTTGGAGTCAATTGAGTGCTCACCAACTTGAAGCGTTCTTTCCAAAAAACACTAATAAATATGTTATCCCTCTCACTCATAATGTTTTTGGGAAGTCCATGCAATTTGAAAATTTCTCTAAAGAATATATCAACCACTTGTTCAACAGTAAAAAATGATGTAATAGCAAAGAAATGAGAAAATTTGGTGAGTCTATCCACCACAACATAAATACAATCCTTACCCAAATCCTTGGGTAAACCTGTGATGAAATCCATTGAGATGCTTTCCCATTTTTGTTATGGAATGGGAAATGGTTGCATTAGACCAGCAGGACGTGTGTGTTCAACTTTGTTTTTTTTACATATCTTGCATTCATTCACATACTTTAGAACATATTCCTTCAACCCTTTCCAAGAGAACCTTTTTCTTAATTTCCTATATGTTTTAAAGAAACCAGGATGGCCTCCTAAAGGAGAATCGTGATCTTCCTTGAAAATCTTGTGCTTTAGGTTTGAACCATGGACTAAGTATATTCGGTCCTTACAGGAGATTAAGCCATTCAATATCTTGTATCTATCATCTCCTTTGAACCCATCTAACACATCACAAGCAAAACTATCTTTGGCATACTCAACTATTAGTATATCTTTCCAATCTTTCGAAATGTCCATAAGGGAAAATGAAGGTCTCCTAGACAATGCATTTGCTACAATATTATTCTTCCCTTTTACATATTCAATGTCAAAATCAAAAGCTTGGACCTTACTTACCCATTTTGTTACCTTTCATTGAGATCCTTTTGTGTGAGGAAATGATTTAAATTGTTCTCCACCAGATATCGTCTAAACTTAGCCAAGGCATGCATGATGGTTAATATTTATGTGATATATGGAGTAGAGATTCTCATGTGGCTGCAATTCTCTGCTCTGAAAAGCTATGGGGTGTTGATTTTGCTTTAGGACCGCCCCTATTCTTTCTCCCGATGCATCACATTCCAAAACAAATGGTTTAGAAAAATCTAGTAATGCAAGTACTGGATAACTACTCATTACCTTTTTCATTCTTTGGAAATCCTTTTCAGCCTCTTCATCCCATTTGAAAGTATCCTTCTTGGTCAAATAAGTAAGTGGAGCAGTTAATTTGGAAAACCCTTTCACAAACTTCCTATAGTAAGTGCATATCCCAATGAAGCCTCTCAATTCAGTGATGTTTTTAGGTGATGGCCATTCAAGAATAACCTTTATTTTCTCCAAATTTACCTTTACTCCATCTTTCCCAATGATGTGCCCAAGGTACCAAACTTCTTTCAACCCAAATTCACACTTGGACAACTTAGCAAACTAAGATTGTTCATGCAAGATTTTCAATACAACTTCTAAATGATGCAAATGTTCCTCCCATGTCTTACTGTAAATAAAAATATCATCAAAGAAAACCAAAACAAACTTACGGAGCTTCTTGTAAAATATTTTGTTCATGCATGATTGGAAGGTGGCTAGAGCATTGGTCAAACCAAAAGGCATGACAAGAAATTCAAAATGACCATAGTGACATCTGAAAGCAGTTTTCTGCACATCCTCCTCCTTCATTTGAATATGATGGTAACCAGACCTAAGATAAATTTTGGAGAAGAACTTTGCTCCAAATAGATCATCCATGAGTTCATCTATTCTAGGGATGGGATATCTAGATTCTTTATTGTCTTCTTGTTTAGAGCTCTAAAATCAATGCACATCCTTCGGGTTCCATCCTTTTTCTTCACCGAAACAACTGAAGAAGCATAGGGACTTGAGATTGGTCTAATGAGTCCCAATTCCAAGAGCTCTTGAATAGCCTTCTCAATATAATCTCTGAACCTTTTTGGGTGTCTATATGGTGGTATTTGTATAGCTGAAGTACCCACCTTCAAAACAATGGTGTGCTCAACTCCTCTGTCGGGTATATTTCCAGGAGGAAGGTCTCCATAAACCCTATCATACTTGTGTATTAGGTTTCTTATCTCCCTTGGATGTTCTTCAATCTTTATGTTTGGATTGGGGGAAGTGATGAAACATTCAGCAACCCATTCAATATACCCATGCCTCAATATGGACCTCATACTGTGTGAAGACACCACTTGATTCGGATAGGTGTGCATTCCTCTCACTACCCTTTGTTTTCCTTCTGAATCTTTGAATTTCATTTCAGGTATTTGGTAGTTCATTATATGTTCCCCTATAGAGTACAAATATTGCACTCCCAATACCACATTTGTATCAGAAACATCCACCACATAAAAGCTATCAGAAATGTGTAATTTTCTATGGTGAGTTGTAGGTTTGGAATCCATGTTTTACATTCCATAGTATTGTGACTTGGAATGATGACTGTGAACCCATCGAATGATTCAGTAGGTAAATTTCTCTTCTCCACCATGGATGCATCAATAAAGTTATGAGTTGATCCACCATATACCAATACCGAAACTCTCTACCCTTTTATCACTCCCTTGCATCTAATGGTGTGAAAACGAGGCACTCTTGAAAGCACTACCATTCTCCCTTTTTCAGGTGATGGATTATATTCTTCTGCTGTATCATATCCCTCTTCTTGGGATGAAATATGTAATACCCCCATTTTGACCCTTGTAATATTTTGGGCTATAATGTAAATATTGTATGCATATTATGTATGATTCCTAGCGTGGAGCTCAAGGCCAAGGCCCCGCTAGTGAACGCTCGACCTTGAAGAGGCAAGTATTGGATATTATGTTACCCATGTGCTAGTGAACCATGGGGATTGTAAATATGCATTTTAATATAAATGCCCACAACTAGCTATGCAATGCAACAAGAGATGGAGGCATGATGTTACAAGGAATTGGGAGGGAAATATTCAAACCCTTGAGCCAATCAAGTCAAGCCAAGTGTCAATGAGAGAACCCATGAACCCTCAACTACCCATGTTGACTTTTGTACCCAACCAGTCATTTCTCCCAAGAGTTGGTTGAGGTATTTAATGCCTTGGGGAATGGAGAGGATGGATGTCCAAATTCGAGTATGGGCAAGCCACCCTTCCTAGAATTTCGTGTTTGGCTTCTTGGGCAAGAAGGGAGCCATGAAATTGCCCCCAAGCCATTATTCACCCATCATTTTTGCTCTCCCACGAGTTTTGAGCTACCTGGGCATTTTCCTCCATGGATTTCCTGTGTTTTCCTTCATTTTCGTAGCTGGGAAGGGCATTTTTGTCATGGCTAATAGTGGGGAAGAAGGGAAACGATTTGGGGTTTTATTGAGGCCGTTTTGGCCCACTGAATGCTCATACATATGTGGGAGAAATCGGTTTTCTTCCCTGGGGTTGATTCCCTCTTCCCACAATCCGTTTTGGGTGTGCCACGAATTTGGGAAAAACCCATAGACCCTATTATGTGAATCCCATTGTTGAAATGTGTATCCATGCCCAATTTTGAGTTGCTGTGTGTAAAAGAATGTTGGGGCTGAGATGGGTATCCATTGCTTTGGGTTGTGCTGAACTTGAGAGTCCCCTTTTCCTTATAGATAACATGCCTAGCTCGGGGGTGGTCTTTGAGTGCTGAAATACAACAGGCTAGGCAGAGACCTATGGTTCAGTGGAACTTTGCAGCGACATAGCTAGTTGTTTGGGACAACATTGCAGTGAGATAAGTATATTCTCTTATATGTATTACTTCTACACTGTTTTAATTAAAGGATGGTTGTTCTTGATATGGTTGATGCATGTGAAATGTATGTGGATGATGTTTTGTTCCGCTATACATGTTTTCCAGATTTGGGCAACTGTTTATATTTATATGAATCATGAATGTTGAAATGGGCTAAGTTTTATAAAAGCCCAAATTTGGGTATCATGTTCCCTTCCCTGCGTTAATAGATGGGAGGGGGTATGACAAAATGTGTTCTTCTTCCTCCATACCCCCTTCACATTCATCATCATTAGAAAATACTTCAATGAATTGTGCTTTCCCCTTAGCACATTTATGCCCTGGTACCCGTGGTTGGAAGCATGTGTAACATAGTTTCTTTCGTTTGAGTTCTTCCTTGCTTGGTCCCTCTTTCTTGTCCTTTCCAAATGCATATTTTTGTCATGTCTTCTTGTCAAATCTAAAATTGCAAGGAAATTTGGGCTTCGAGGGATACCTCGTCTTAGGTAGCACATTTTGTAGATCTCTTGCCAAGTTCATGGCATCTTTCAATGAAGTAAGTTTGTGGGATTTAACTAAACCCTTCAAAGGTTCATCCAAACCTTCAGTAAAGAGCAATACTAATTGAACCATAGATATATCATCCACTTTAACTGATAGTTTTTGGAATTCCAACATGTAGTCCTCGGGGGTTCCAATTTGCTTCAACTATGCTAGTTCCTTGAAAGACATTTCAGGGTCTTTTTGTTCAAATATTTCCAATAACCTGTTAACAAACTCATCATATGATGTGACCTGAACATGTCCCAAGGTTTTAATTCCATGGAACCACCATTCATTTGTTTTTCCCTCGAGATGCAAAATAGCCATTTTTAGAGCATCTTCTTCAACCATTGAATTCAGCTGAAAATATACATCTAACTTTTGTACCCAAGTATTTGCAGAACTTTGAGATGAGCCATCAAAGGTGGGAAGGGACATTTTACCTATAGCATAATTCAATTCTTTATTTTGAAAATGAGTTCTTCTACCTCCTCTCCCTTTGAGCTTGTTTGAGACAATAAAGAATTGATCGAATGTCAAGGTCCTCCTACAATGTTCACTCAAATGTTGCCATTCTGCTAGAACTTCATGCATTCCATATTGGGTGTTAGGATCCTCTTTGGGCTCAAGAAACTTGGGTGTGGTAGCTATGGTTGAGCTCTGAAATTCATGGGGTTGGTTGTGAGGCCCTGTCTTTGAGAAAATACTTTCACCAAATGCCTTATTTTCCTTGAAAGGGGAACTACTGTTGCATCCTAATGCCAATTTGCTTCCAATTTGGCTAGCCATCAATTCGAAACCTTGCACTATCTTCCTTGTCATGTCCTCAAAATATGGTTTCATGAATTTCGTAAAATCCTCTTTCTCCTCCATCTCTGAGGTTCCTTTCTCATCCTTAGCCATAGTTTCGAAAGAGTGTACATCTTCTCGTGTTTCTTCCTCTTCACCAAAAGTACTTTCAGTTTATGTTTCTAAGGGTGGGGGATGACTTATTGACCTCATAAATGGTCACCCAAATAATTTGTAAGGATCATGCTCTGATACCACTTGTAGTGTCCCTTTTTAAGAAATTAGAAAAATTGCAATTTTTGGCCAATTCGATCCTTAGACTAGTGGTGACTCAAATGTTTCCAAATGGCTCCTAAGGCTTTCGAATTGAGTCTGAAGGTGTTTGAAATGTATTAGTACATAAAAATGAAGCTTATGGGTGCTTGGACACTCTCAAAAGACTTATGCAAAATTCATTTTAACTTAGGAGAAATTAGGGAATTTTACTAGTAATTTCGAGGTTCAAACCCCCAAGGGTAGAGGTCACTAATGGCTTCTCAAATGAAGTACGAATATCCAAACTTTTAGAGAAGAGACATGGATTAGTTATATGACTTCAATGGGAACCCAAATGCATCATTAATCAGGTCCTAAAGGCTGCTACAATTCCCATAAATCATATATTTGTAGACATGTCTTTACATAGGGGGAAATCATAGAAAAACTCCACAACTTGTGAAGGTGTTAAGTTTGAAAAATATGAATTCCCAAGATAAAATTTAACTTACAATGTCATTAGGTTAAATATTAAACATAAAAATAAAAACTAAGTTGCAAATTCATGCCTAATGGAAATGGAACCTTTGAAAATTGGAGAAAGATAATTAAAAACTAGATATAAAAAATGCAAAATCCCATTATATGAAAACATTTCCAATCATACATACTCCCTTCTAATTTAATGGTACATACAATGGATGCATGAACTAGATTATACATGTTATTAGAAATATCTCTTAACAATGGAAACAAGGTGTTTTGGAAATTTATTTGTAGTAAACCAAAGCATAAAACATAATTTCATCATTAATAAAAACTATTATTTCAAAATGCATACAAAGTGAACAAAATTTTATTTTAAAAAAAATAAAAAAATCTTGAATAGCTATTATTGGAAGTTATTTTTTCTTGATATTGCTTATATTCCAAAAGTAACCCAGAAGTTCTTTGTACTTATCTTATACTTTTTTTAATAAAATATCTACAAAATTGTTATATAGTGTTCCTATGTCTTATGATCAAAAGAAAGATATAACCTTTTTATATTCTATATTCGTTGTAGATATTATTTTGAATTTCAATTTTTGACACTACTGAACTAAAAGGATTTTAGATAACTACATTGTGTATTGCAATGGGGTTCACATAATAAAATTTCTTACAATTAGTATAGGAAATAATACACATCATTACTTGTTTCCATACATTTATGATTCTCATTGGAGTTTTCATTGACTTGATTTCCTACTTGTCTCAATTAAATCAAGGCCTAGTCTACCTTCATCATGCATCATGACACAACGCTTCACATAGATGCCCATTAACACCTAAATCTCGATGTCCTCACTAACACCCAACACCTCAAACTAATGTCAATTGAGAACTAAACATCAAAGTAATGGTCTACTTAAAATGCCTGACACAATATAAATACCCATACATACACTAACATTCAAATAACATACACTAACATTCAAATGACATACCATGTTGGAGTTGTTATTACAACATATTTGTGTTGGACATAATATAACATTAACACCTATTTATGTCTAAAATATATGATATTTATATTAATAAAATCTTATACTACATAACCAAAGGCTATCGTTTTATCTCACTATCCAAAAACCCCAATATCTCCCAACCATAACAACCCATTAGTTAAGAAATCATGTAACTAACCAAGAAAATATATTAAAAAACACAACACAAAAGAAATACTAGTTAGTTTTAGTTATTATAATTATTCAAAACTGATTTTAAATAAAATTAATAAATTAATTTATCATATATATTATAAAAACAAATGTTTTTTTATCTACATTGTGTTTTTATATTTTAAATGTTGTAACATCTTTTTACATATTTTAATACATTAATATAAATATATTTTTCTTTACATTCTCATCTCCATAAACAATCACAGTTTACCAAAGCCTTTACTCTTAAGCTTGTATAAGCAGCTTTCACAGTTTACCCAAACACATATGTTATTATAAATTCAATTTAAACTAAACAATGTTTCACAGTTTACCAAAGCCTTTACTCTTACCCTTGTATAAACAGCTTTCATAGTTTACCAAAACACATATGTTATTATAAATTCAAGTCAAACTAGACAATGTAACTAGTACACATCCATCAAAGCCTTTACTCTTACCCTTGTATAAGCAGCTTTCACAGTTTACCAAAACACATATGTTATTGTAAATTCAAGTCAAACTAGACAATGTAACTAGTACACATCCATATTAGCCGACTTGAATCACCGAGACTGATCAAATAAAATAATTTTTTACTGAAACGAACCATAATTAAAATAGATGTATACTAAAGATATTCGATGCACTTTTTTTCATTTTAATTTATTAGTATACACTCATGTGACAGTTATAATTCAAAATGGTGGGACACACTTTTCAACTTAATTTATAATTCAAAATGGTTGGATGTAGTGTGTTTTCAATTTAATTTATTGGTTACCAATAATGTGACAGTTATAACTGAAAATGGATTTTTTCCCTTAACCTTGTTCTTGAAGAGGAAATAATTTGACAGACTCCAGTGTTGAAAAGCCACAATTTTAGTTGATGCCTTCTGATTTAGTGTATCATACTTTTTCGATATGCCAAAAACTTAGTATAAATATTATAAAAATTGTACTTGTGTTCTAAATATCTATTTTTCCTTCATTTTACTTTTATTACAATTACCTTGCACTACGCTACACATCTCAATCATATTAGTCTTCACTTCTTTCAAAGGAACAAGTCAAAGCAAAATTCACCACTTTATTACTGTTAGTCCATTTACTACTATTTTTGGTATATGGACAGCTGCCAAATAAATCTGTTTATGCAGGTTATTGCAGGTCTAGAACAAAATTGGAAGCTTTATGATTCCTTTCAAGTATTGAATTCGAGGAAATCTAAGTTAGCTAAAATCTTCAAGCATCAACCCACAATTCCAATTTAAAAATTAAGACTGGAAAATTCTTATTTATTTATCAATGTATTTAACCACCCATTCCAAGGTGAGAATGAGGATGCCTGCAAGGCAGAGTTACATTTAAGCCCTGGCCTTTTCCAGTGCAAACTCAAAAAAATTATAGCGATGCAAGGGTTCAAGTTGTGTAAAAAACCAAGTGTTAATTCTTTATTCATTAATCAACATTTATAGATCTTCAAAAGCGTAAGAGCCAAATTTCTCATCATTTACCTTGATTATAAGATTTTTCAGACTAATTTTCCTGTTACAGTGAGAAATAGACAATTCAAAAAGTAATGTTTAACCAAGTCATATGCTGCATCATGGATGTTTTTGGAGATAAAACTTTCACTGAAGAACCTAGTCCCTTACATCGAGAACTGATTCCTGCTTGCAAGGTATTTGCAAATGAATTTTACAAGATCTTGTGTACAAGAGAACAAAGTTATACGAAAAATTGCACATAGGCCCTGCCCACTATACATATCCTTGCAAACCCTTTCAACAGTAGTATGAGCCTATAACATAAACCTCAGACACCACAAATCCTTGCAGCATGCTGCCTAAAGTTAAGGTTCTTTCCCCATAACTCAAAGATACCAAGTGTGCCATGGTAAGCCATCTGCAAGACAGTAGCACAGAGTAATGGTCAAGGCAACAATTTTTACTAGCTTACATAATGAAAATCTACTCAATCAAAAGTTGAAAAACCAAACCTGCTAAAAAAACTCAGTGCCAACAGATCTATAATCTTGCCTAGCTGCTACCATATCATCTTCAACTATCTACAGCATAGAACACTCAAGTTATATGCAAAATTGAAGTTGAATGCCATTGGTTTCACCAGTCTCAATGGAATAATAGATTGTACATGCAAGACAATTTAGCAATACCTGCTGCATAGCAGCCTCTATCGTATGGTCAAATGATTTTGACATAATCAAGTACAGTAGCCATTGTTGTTTCTCCAGTGGACTTGCACTTAAGGGACCCACATCTGATGTAGGTCTGTAAGGGAGCACTACATCAGCTGGAAACATATTAGACTTCCCATCCAAGAGAATAAGAACTTGAATATCAGTTGGGATGTCCATTGTGTAGTATTTAAAATCATACTCTACCTGAAGAAACCAATCAGAATGAGATCAGTCTCGACTCTTAACAAGGTGCTCATAATTTGAAAAGCATGGTCACCTCAAGTGAAAAATACTACCTTTTGCCACTCCAACATATTCCTAAATATCTAAACATTGTGAATGCATGTTGAATTTAAAGTCCCAGCTTTCAATTTGGTCTCATCAATTGTCAGGTGAGTTTCTGATGCTAGCTGCAAAGCCCCAGTTACAAGCCTGTACAAAATAAATGGACTGGAAGAGTTAATATATTATAACAAAATAGAAGAGATGAAAAGATTGGATACCAAAATCAAATATTTGAAATTTTTTGGCATGCAAAACAAAAGATGCCAAAACGCTTGGGGTAAGCTTCAAGAAGATGGAAAAAAATACACTATGTATATTATACGATAACCCATGCTATACCTATTTGTTTGGTAATTTTTCTTTGGTGCAACCGAGACCTTATTGAGATATTCTATTGTTAAAGGGATAAAATCTGAACAGGGTAGCAATTCTTGAATAGCCTCGGCCACTATCTTGGGAAATTGACACCCATTTGCTCCTCTATCCATCTCTGTCAAATTCAAAGAAAGCTTACCCACTGCAACAGGCTCAACTCTGGCATGAACCTGCACTACATCAATTTCAAGCATTGACCAACTAGATTAAAGTTTAAACCTCTCACAGTTAAAAGGAGGTTCTCACTAGCAAAGAAAAGACCTCAAAAGCAACATACACATTAGAAGTTCCCACCAGTTAGAAGACTCCATGTTTATGAATAATAATACAATATGCAAAATGTTCTTTCAACTTTGCAATGGTTTACCACACAACATGATTGGAACCATCTCTTACCATCTTTCCCTCCACAAGTTAATTGCCAACAAAAATTTTGGAAACCTTAATCATAGAGCGCCGCCTATCATATTCTTGTTTTGAAAAAAACCTGTGAAAAATTCAAACTACAAATCTGTGAAAAATTCATAATGCCCATAGATTACCAATTGCTCTCTGCTTCTGTCATGGAATAAGAAATCAAACTACAGCCCATGAAAATTTCTAATGAATTACATATATAGAGAGAGATAGATGGAGCCAACAAACAGTCAAACTGCACTAACGATGGAAACGGTGCTGGTGCTCGTGTTGCCTGTTATCCCAGAGTGGCTATGGATTTGAAGCAGTAGGATAAGGAATACCCATATCAAAAGCATTATACAAGGGAACGACTGGATTAATAGGAATCAAGCACATGCTTGCCGCTGCTTTTTCCTTCCAAGTCTAGCACAAGCTGCTCAGCAATCCTCACCTTCACCTTATTCCCCAGGTGTCGAGCTTGTCGACGCACGTCTCGTTTCGCTTTCACCTCCATAAACATTGTGACAATTCTTTAATTATGGATGGCTGAAACAGGTTATATGAAATTTCAAATCTCTAGTATGTGGGGGATTTTGAGGATTCTTTGACAAATTCGCTTAGAGCATTACATTCTCCTCCCAATGTATATTGATCGCAATCGATGCATACGACGGTTCAGTGGAGTCTCTTTCCGAATGGTAATAGCTCTAATTGATGGGAAGTCAAATGGATTTTAAAAAAATGTATTTTAATTAAGAAATAAAAGTTTTCATAATCTGGATTTCAAAACCATATTTTAACCATTTAGTGGAATGGAAATGGTTTTCGTTCAAAATTATAGTGAATATGACAGTAGTTTAGCACAACAATCTGTGCTACAGAATGAAATGTAATGTTTGATTTTCTCCACACTATATTGTCACATCATTTTAAAGAAAAAAAAATTGCAACTTTAACAGAAAGCAACACATAGATGAGCTGCAATTTTCACACAATCTTGAAGAACTTCAAGCACAGCATACAATTTTAACCGAAAACAACACAATTTTCAATTTTCACACAATTTTGAAGAAAGATTTTTCTTCAAAGCATAGAATACAATACAATGACATTATTTTCTATTATTCATTTAAATGATTGAAATACTACAAGCTTCAAATCAAATCCTTCCAAAGGTAAACCCAAAAAAAGGGAACCACTAGGAAAAGGAAAAAGATAACGTACCTTCATCTGCAAATGCGAGATCGGGAAAAAAACAGAACCGCAAATGAAAATAACGTAACAATTTCTTTTTCGCGAGCTTGCCATAACCTAGCCTACTCATTTTACATTTACACTTATATAAGAGGGTGCAATTTTTGTTGTCTTTTACAACTACACACAGCCACTGTAATGGTGTATCCAGTACTGGAATCCTTGGCATTTTTCTTCATTTATTACTCTTTGTAGCAGAATGGCCACAATGCCCAAAAACAAACGCAAGAATGAAAGTAAAATGGTGGAGTGTATAGCTGGTCACCGGTTGATGCATGCTCCATCCATCCGACGGGGAAAGGAAGAGACAGTTGTATCTTTCTTTTCGTTTGAATTTGTTACTTCTAGGTCTAGAAGGATAGGTCTAGAAGGTCGTGCATCTATGTGGTAAGAATAATATATTGGTGGTGGTGGCTGGAACAGAACATAAGGACCTGGTGTAAACTCTTGGGCACATGGGTCCAGATGTCCAGAAGAAGTCGAAGAAGCACGACCAGGCACTGCTAATGTATTCATCATAACAACAACCACAACAAATATCTTTTCAAGATGAAGCATCACAATAGTGATTCGAGCGTTGGACCTAGTGAACAAAAGCTTCAAAATCAAGCCCAAATTCAAAGGAAAAAATACCAGTACTAAACGCCTATGAAGTTCAATGCCTGCACATCCCAGGAATTATTTTCTTCTCAGCATTCAGTATTCAAATTCCTTGCAAATATTCTACACTTATTCAAAAATCAAAGCCGTCTAAGGCTTCTAAGCATAGACAGGCAGACCACCCTCAACATTTGGCATTTTTTCCCATCACAATACAGAAAATCTCACAGACAACCCCACTAAAAACCCGAAAATCAACACTGTCGAACCAGCACACAAAGCTGGCCCTCAAAATAGCATATTCCCAAAGCTTCCTAAAAAAAAATCCCCAACATGAAATCCAAACACACAATTTCAATGCAAAACCACAAAACCCTCATAACAGGTTACTCCAATACCGCCATTAGAATGCAGACACGAATAGCCCAGAATTTAACTGCGATTCATTCCATTTCCTCAAACTCAAAGACAACACATACACTCCCACTACCCCAATAATATGACGCAATTAAAACTTATATTTCACAACCTAAAGCATCTCCTCAATTTCATCTCAAATACTGAACTTCGAGAGCGGATTTCAACCAAAAACCCTCTCCTTTCAACGCCATGCTCTGGCCCATCTTCGATTCTGTAAATAAAAAGCAACTTAAAACCTGAAAACTGAACTTCGAGAGCGGATTAAAATAGAACCAAAAGCATGTCCCTGCTCCTCAGGTGCAATGGTCATCCAAAATGAAGGGTTTCATCTTTACCATCTATGTTCTGCTCTGCATCCTGCAACAAAATAAAATTGCCCAACAAACAATGCAACATACACGTAAAAAATAAAAAATAAATATCGTCCAAAAGCACCCAATTGTACCTATAGGATGAAGACCCGAAACCCCATTATATTCTTCTCACCATATGTCTGTAGACATAGTAGTACTTTGAGGGCTCGTAGTATCAATGACTTCATCCAACAACTCAAAAATATAGCATTGCTCTTAGGGTTCTATGCATACTAATACACACCATTATTTAGCAGGAAAAACCATATATAGGGATCTATCTTCTGCTATACATATTGCGACCAAATAAAATTATCCGAGCAAAAGATTGCAAGGGCAGAGGGAAATATCGAAGAAAATAATGTTAACCCTAATCCTCTATGGTTAGTTGTTTACCCATACCGAGAATGGCCGATTGCGTCCCTAAAGAATATGTACCTGCACAGAGTATGAGAAATCGAATTAGTGACTGTTTTATTCCTTTTTAGGCGAACGGATGTACGAATATGAAGAAAAATCAGTGACTAGCTTATCTAACGGAATGAATGAGGCGAAAGAACATACAAACCACCAATCAGGAAATTGCACGTTAGTACTCTTCATCCTATATCATCCCTCGTGTCACTTAATCTCGACAAATTTCTTGCAAATCATTTAAACACCACATTAAAAATATTTGACAGAGAACCGCATCTGTGGTGAATTGAAATTTGAGATGGATAGATATAGAATCAAGTCGGTAAACATACGACAGATACAAAGACCAAAGCTTCTCGTCCCCTCAATGGCGAAAGATCCTCCTCACCTGTTCTGAAATTAACCAGATCAAACCAATACGTAAGCACTTGCGATTTCCCACAACTTCACTATGAATAAAAATGGTTTATCGAAGAGATCCAACATTACCTACAAGGGGTTTTCTCACTGGACCAAAAACCCTCTCCTTTTGACGCCATGCTCTAGCCCATCTTCGGTTTTGTAAGTAAAAAGAAACCTAAAAACTGAAAAGGGGCTGAAATAACAACAAAATTTTTCTGCATATCCAAATGCATTGGCCAGAGGCTAAGAAAAAGAAAAGTCTCTTCATCCAAACTAATGATATTTGATGAAAGGTGGAATAATGCTTGATACTCTTGACTGAACAAAGACATCCCAATGCATAGCTAGACTTGGACATGTTAACCTGTTAATATGTGGATCATAAACATATAATTTAATAATTTCACAAACTATAACAATGAAATAATGCCTATGCCACGGGGGGTTCACTCAGTGAACTAGTTACATATCACGATCGTTCACATGATATTAAACAATATCCCTAATTTCAATAAATATTGGAAAATTCCTCCTAAAATTTTATTGTTGAACCCCCCTCCCAATATGCATTTCCAATTAATAAAACCCCTAGTTTCACCAAATATTGTATGTATCCATTTTTATCAACCCATTTTTAATACCCCCTTTATATCATATTATGAAGTTGTAACAAATAGGAGCCCTAACACATAGAAGTATAAGCAAACATTATGATAATAAAATAACAGTGTAATGCTAATAATGATACCACCATAATTGCAGGGGTGATTGATCAATTTGTAGCTTTAGATAGTGGAAGACCCAACGAAATAGTACTGGTGAAGGAAAAATGCATTAAAGGAAACCCGGTCAAGATATCAACATAACAAAGAATTTAAAAGGATGATAGTCCAATTGTTAGTGCAATACTAAGAAAATATGAGAATTGCAAATGTTTCACACCACAGCCTGCCAAGATACCAATTTTATATCATGTAAATATAAGTATAGCCATAGAGAGCTCATGTTTTATATAAGCTTAATAAATTAAACTCTATAAAATTGAAAAATTGAAACCCTTTCGTGGATGGACTCCCATACCTTCCTATCAAAACAAACATCATTGATGTTTGAACCCAAATAAACATAGAAAATTTTATCTTACTTTCCAATAACACCATATTATCATGTGCATATCCTGGATTTGGGTCATTCACAAGATGCAATGAATTTCCTCCACTTTAACAACATTTAGTTACCTTTTCTTGGGTTATATCTATTTTTTTTTTATCTTTACAGGAGAGAGGAAAATATCCATTGTTATGTTTCAATCATGCAATAGTTATAAAGATACATAGATGGTGAAACTTATACGACACCATTTCATGGTAACGATAGCACATAGGGTATGTAAATAAGGGTTTAGATTTTCACCTATGTTCATGTCAATTCCAACACAATACTAAGATGATTCCTTGAATATAAGAATTGAAATTACAATTATGAATGTGCCAAATATAACTCAATCTAACAACCATTCCTAACTACCAATGTGAAAATGTTAAAGAAGAATACAAAAGTTGAAAGAAAGATTTAGTCAAGAAAGATTGATCTAACTTTTCTTGGTTCCAATGAGCCAAGAAATATTGATCTCACTTTTCTTGGCTGTCATGGATAAAGGTTTGATTGAATCTCAATACCAACCTAAACCCCAACCTAAAAAATGAAGAGTTAGATCTTTTTCTCGAATGCCTACAAAAAATACAATATAATTGTTCAACTCCAAAAATCTCAATTACGTACATCTCTTAACTTATAGATGAAAACCAATATAGCATGAATTCAAACCAAGCCTAAATAAGTTATTAAATGAGGATTTCTCAAGGTCAGTAATCCAAGTAGACTTCCATTGATATTATCATTGGTACACTATTATCAAATTTATGCAAAACTTAGGATCATAAGCAATATCAAATAAAAATGGAGGGTCCTTATGTTTTAGGTGGGTATGAATTGAGCCCATGATTTAGAGGTATGAATCCATCCCACGATTTGGAGATTATTCCTAAACCCACCCGAATAAAATAACCCCCAATATTTATATCACTATGTCAAATTTAAAACCCCCCCTTGACCCTTTAATATGAGACAATATATTTTTGATATTTTTAAGAGAATTCAAACCCCCAATATGAATGGACGTGATATGATATTGCCTCGGTAGTGAACCCCCCGTGGCCTATGCATCATGGATTTCAATGTAGAAAAGACTATAAACATGTGGCAGTGTGAGCTTGAAAACCTGTCAACTCTTGAGCTTGCAGACCTGTGAACTCTTATCAAATTGAGACAAGTATGCTTGTCAGTCCACTAAAAAGAAATATTTAGATTAACATTAGCAAGTTTAAAGTCTTCTTGTATTTTCATTTTCATTTTATTTTTTTTAATGCCCGTGGATGATAAAAATTGTCTTTTCAAGCACTTTCAACCAATAAGACTTACACATTTATTAAAATATTTTATTAAATAAACACAAATAAATAGATAAATTCTTACAACATTAGGTAAATTATAATCAAATTTTAGAAATGTTTCTATACAGAGTAAATTAATAGGATAAAGCAGAATATATAATCTCTGCAGACTAATAAAAGAGTCCAAATAAATAATAATAATAAAAAGAAAAAAAATAATAATAATAATATAAAGAAAAAACTGTTACGAAAGTTTAAAAAAGATTCCAAGTTGCACACGTGTGAATAATTAAGAAAGTTAAAAAATGTTCAGAGATACTATAGATAACACAGAGAATATGGTCTTTAAAAAATGTTCAAATAGAATTAAAATATTTATGATAAGATAAAGACTATGGTTTCAATATGAAGTGAACTTTAACCAATTTTTTTTTTAGATTTTCACTATTATGATTATCAATAACTTTGGATTTTGTAATTGATTTTAATTTATTATTGTTAATTATATTTAGATAATTTATTATTGTTAATTATATTTAGATAATTAATTATCATAGTTAATTATAGAAGTTAATTATAGATGATTATTGTTTTATTATGAATGATTCTAAAGAATTATGATTAATTTTAATTATACATAGTTGAATTTGATATACTACATGATTAACTTTAATGCACTATATTTAAATATTGTTTGACTTTGATTAACCATTATTTGTTTTAATAAATATTAATATAGAGCTTGACTTTGGTTAGATAACATTAGAAAAATGTTGTCATGATGTGAAAGCACAATTATAACACATTGAAAAATGAATTTTATAGCACCATTTTATTATTGTTGCAATGAGATCCGCGAGCTTCATGGTTGTTTTAGACAAAAGCAAACCCTGCCATATAAAAGAAAAAGGATGCGAAATTTTGATTTGATAGCAATGTTATTAGAGTTTTTCTATAAATAAAAGTTTTAAATGGAAGACAAAAAGAAATGATTTGTGGACTATGTTGGTGAAGGGATAGTGTATTTTTTTTATAAATAATAAAGTTAATATTTATAAAGAGGAAGGTGGCTGTGAACTTTTGGATCAAATTAGACTGGCAAAACTCTATCCCAGATGTTTTGATGTAAGCGAAGCTGAGGCGGTGGGAAAGGAGGTTTCTTTAGATGAAATTGAGCATACTTTAAAAAAATTTGCGAGGGACAAAAGCCCTAGTCCTGATGGATGGCCTATGGAAGTTTATGTGCATTTCTTTGATATTATGGGGAAAGACATTCAACGTCTTGTGGAATTTACTAGGGTTCATGGGTTCATTTCTAGAGCATTAAATTCCACATTCCTTACCTTAATTCCTAAAAGTAACAAACCTGTATCTTTTGGGGAATATCGTCCCATTGCTCTATGTAATCTCATCTATAAACTTGTTTCCAAAATTATTGCTCAGAGATTGAAGGTTGTTCTTTCTACTGTTATAACTCCTGAACAGTTTGGGTTCTTAAAGGATAGGCAAATTCATGATTCGATTGGTCTTACCTAGGAACTGCTTCACACTATCGAATCCAAGAAGTTAAAGGCTTTGATTTTAAATATGGATTTAGAAAAAGCCTATGACCGTGTCAATTGGTCATTCCTCAGGTTGATTTTGATTCAAATTGGTACTCCTCCTCTTGTGTTAAATTGGATAATGGCCTATGTTTCAACACCATGTATTGTTGTTTTGGTAAATGGTAATCCTACATATTTTTTTCAATGTTCTAGAGGGATCAGACAGGGTTGCCCTCTGTCACCCCTTCTATTTCTCCTGATCATTGATGGTCTCAGTAGGCTCGTTCAACAAGCCAAAGAAATGGGATTGATTAAAGGTATCAAGATGGGTGATGGATGCTTCCTGTCGCATCTCCTTTTTGTTGATGACGTCCTCCTTGCTGGCATCAACTCTATCACAGAATGGAAGGTTTTCTCAAATATCATTAATTTTTTCTGCAAGGTTTCTGGGATGAAGGTTAGCATCTCTAAGTCATGTTTTTATCAACATAATGTGGATGCTGGGAGAAGAGGTGAAATTGAATCCATCTTACCATATAATTGTCTTGATTTGGTTGATGGTTTGAAATATTTAGGTTTTATTTTAAAGCCTAATTCTTATAAAGAAAATGATTGGCGGTGGATTATTAGTAAGTTTGAACAGAGAATTGATCACTGGACTTTCCGATTGCTCTCAACGAGTGGCAGACTTGTTTTAGTTAAAGCAGTGCTTTCTAGTATTTCGGTTTTTTGGTTATCTCTTTTAGAGATTCCGGTCTACATTCTTAATAGGCTCAGGAGGCTTATTTTCAATTTTCTCTGGTCTGGTAATAGTGATGGCACTAAACTGGTGATGGTTAAATGGAAGGTTCTTACTTGGCCGGTGAAGTTCGATGGCTGGGGTATTAACGATATCAATGTTTTCAGCAAAGCTCTTAGATTGAAGAGCTTATGGTGTGGTTTATTCAGTAATTCTCTTTGTTCGAAGCTTCTCCATCTCAAATATATTAAATCTGATTTTATCAGCTGGTTGAGGAAGCCCGAGAGGGTTTCTGGTTTGTTGTCTCCAATTTGGAGAGGTTTTCTTAAAGTCTATGAATGGATTGCTAAAGATATTTGTTGGCAGGTAGGTAATGGATGCAGTATTCTAATCGGGGTGGATCCTGTGCTTGGTATGGAGGAAAATTTTAGACTGTCAGATAGTCTAATTTCTTGGTTAAATTTTATGGGGTATAGAACCTTAAATGATGTTCATAATACTGATCAGTTTCATCGAACTGGTAATGGTTGTTTAAGTGCATTTGAGTGGGAGATCCCGGATCACGCATAGGAATGGGAATGTTTTATTATGACTCTGAGATCGGTTGGTATTGCTCTTTCGGGGACCCCTAATAAGTTAATTTGGGCGGGCAATCCAAAAGAAGGTTCTGTATCTGCGATTTCTGCTTATGACAGGATTATTCAGGTTCATTGTATTTATCCTAGACAGTGATGGTATTTGAAAATTTGGAAATGGTCTATCCCTTTGAAGGTGAAATGTTTCCTTTGGCATGTTCTCAATGGCAGTCTTAAGACATGGGATAATCTCCTTAAACCTGGCTGGAATGGTCCTGGCTAGTGCTGTTTATGTAATTTAAGTTCTGAATCTGCTGGTCATCTATTTGTGAAGTGCTCCTTTATGCAAGAAATTTGGTCACTGTGTTGTAAAGAACTCAACTTGTTGTTTGTTTGGGATGATTTGGACTTTGGCACACATCTGCTCAATTGGGTTAGGGATAAAAAAAACCACTCTTCCTTCCTATTTTTATATCTTGGATTATCTGGTTTACAAGGAATGAAGTAATTTTTCAGAATAAGAAGCCTGATGTTGTGCTGTGTGTGAAGTCTGTTAGTTATTTGTTACAGACTTATCCTGAGGAGGATCATGGTAAGAAAGTTGTGAGTGAAAGTTCTTTTTCCTTTGTGGTATCACAGCCGATATTATTCTTTGACGGGGCTGCTCAGGATGGTATGTGTGCAATTGGTGGGGTCATCTATATCAATGAAGACCACTTATTTTCTCTTCATCTTAATGGTGGCAGAGGTACCAATATGAAAGCAGAGTTATTGGCTCTTTGGGCTATTCTAAAGGTGGCTAATTCCTTTGGTCTGGTTAATCTCAAAGTCTTTGGGGACTCCCGAGTAATAATCAAATGGGCCTCAAATGAATACAATCTCAATGTTATTGATCTAAAAAATTGGTGTGTTCGAACTCGTCATGAGATTGCAAAGCAGGACCAGATTTCTTTCGAGCATATTTTCAGGTCACACAATTCTCAAGCTGATCAACTTTCAAAAGATGCCTTTGCTGGTCCTGAAGGAATATTATTCTGGGAAGAATGGATGGATGCTTGTCTGCTTGACAGGAGTAACTTATTCTTCTTTTAAGTTATTTTGTACTCTTGGGTTGACGATCAGTTTTTTTGTAAAATCCTTTTGATGTGCGATTATAATTTGTATAGCAGCTAAACTGATGATCTTTTTGAGAACAAGATCCGGTCTTGATATCTTGTATTTTTGATATTCACACTATCTTTATACTATTTAATTCAATGGAATAGCAATAATACGATTTTTAAAATTAATATTTTTATAAAAATTAAAAATAATAAATATAAATTAATATAAAATAAAAGATTCTAAATAATAATAATAATAAATTGTCATGAAAATGTAAAAAAGATTAGAATTTGTAATGAAAGTCTAAAAAATGTTTAGATACAATTAAATATTGTAGATACAAAGAATATGGTGTTTAAAAAATGTTCAAATACAATTTAATATTATTGCATATAAGATAGATTATGGTTTGAATAGTTCAATGGGAAGTGAAATTTAACCAATTTCGTTTTTAGATTTTCAGTTTTTTTGTTATTTTATATGGTTATAAAATTTGGGAATGGTTACTTAAGTGAGGTTTGTTAATTTTTGGTTAAATTATTGAGGAGTTCTTAGAAGTAGCTACTATGAATAGTGATAATATTAAAAGTAAATTATTGTATCTAAATTTATTGAAAAGATGATGTGCCTTAAAAAGTTAGAGAATAAAATAAAATAAAAATATTATAAAATCTTAATTTAGAAAATCAAAATAATCTCTTAATATAAAGAAAAAAATCAATATTAATAATTTTTTTATAAACTCCATTGAATTCTCTCATTCTCTCATTTTTATGATACAAAGAGGTTAAAAAAGAAACCACTTTTGCATATACACCCACATCAAAACATTTGCCAAAGTTCTTAACATTATGTTGTTTTAATATTTGCTTATCATAAGGAAGCACCTCGCACTAACTCTCCTCTGCATTTTCACAATTGTCTAGTCCATACCACCGTCTACATAAGCCTCTTCTTCCTGGGGACGCGCACCGTGAGATTTCATAAAGATGTGAATCTAACAGAGTTTCTCTTTTAAACATTTCCGATTGTTGCCTTCTTCTTCGATGTCCAGGTCAAATACTCTATAAAGTTTGTCCAAGTCTGTAGTGAATTATCAACGAGTATATCAAGATTGAAATGATAGTGCATAGAATATAATGAGTATATCAAGATTGAAACGATAACGCAGAGAATATAGCAAGACTGAAATGAATAATCAACGATGGATTGGGAGAATGTCAAAAACATATATTAATACGTACTGTTTGATTCGTATACTCCATGGATTAATCTCTGTGGGCGTATGGGCGTACCGAGTCTAGGGCGAAAACTGCTCCTCATTAAACTGTGCCTTCAGATTTGAATACTCCGTCGGTATCCAATATTCGTCCTTTACTTCTAAGGAGAACTATCGATTAAACTCCCCCACTCCGGGCCACGGCTATTAAATACGATACAACCCAAAATTTAGGGAGAAATATTTAGCCATTGGCTTCCAATCACATTCGAGACATCGATTATTGGTTGGACTGATGGCCATATCCGCTAGTTTTTCATTTCTGGCGGCCATGATGGTTACAGTAGGTCTCGCAGTCGACGAACCCCAGTCTGCACTGGTGGGCGAAGGGTGTAGCGACAACCAGATTTATTCGTATGTTAATGCCACAGCGTTTCGGGAAAATCAGGATGTTGTTTTTGCATCTCTCCTCTCAAATCTCTCCTCTAATAATGGCTTCGCTACTTCAATGCAAAAGAAATTTGGCAAAACAGATCCTGTGTTTGGTCTTGCAGTGTGTCGGAACTACTTAAGCACCCGCGAATGCTCAGAATGCGTCACGGCAGCGGCGACTGAAGTAAAAGAATACTGTCCCCGATCTAATGGTGGTCGGATTCATATGGACGGTTGTTTCCTCCGCTATGAGAATAGTAGTTTTTATGGTCAGGGTGTGGACCTTGGGGTTTCCGCTTACTGTGCCTCTACAAATGACAGTGATCCACAGACCTTCTCTAAAAGAGCCACTGCCTTATCCACGCAACTCATAGCCAACGCTTCTGCAAATAACAGTAATGCAGCTGGCTCCATTGATGGCTCCTTATATGGTCTCGCTCAGTGTTGGCCCTCCCTTACCAATAGTAGTTGCCAAGATTGCCTGACAGACGCTGCGGATCAAATACTCACCTGTCTTCCCAGGCATGAAGGTCGACGTCTCGAGGCGGGCTGTTTTATGCGCTATTCAACTTACTCGTTTTTCACAGATAACCAGACTTCGGCCTGTATGAGTTTTGTAGATTTGCTGCAACTATTTGCTGTTTGATTCTCATATACTCAACATGTATGTTGATTGCTTTGTCTTCGTTTAAACGCAGCACCGTCGTCCGGGAAATCGTCATCGAAAATGGTGCCTATATTGTTAGGAAGCATCGGCGGAGCAGCTCTGGTTGTGGTGATGTGCTTGATACTCTTTTGTCTACATATTAAACATAGAAAGAACTATGATCAAACAGGTGAGTACATATATCGTTGCATTATAAATGTTCACAACAAGAAAAAAAGCCTTTTAGCTTCACGTTGCATTATAAATGTTCACTACAAGAAAAAAGGCCTTTTAGCTTCACATTAGTACTACTATTTGTAAAAGATTTGGGAAATCCTCAATTTTCAAATAGTGGTGGTAATGTGGGGATACGCAAGTGGTGTTAAGATTTATGGGGCAAAAGTGGTGTTTGGAAAAAAGTTGATTTTGGTGTTAAATGAATATGTGGCATTCCATGGTGTATAGTGCAAACCACCAAAACCAATCTTAGGTAGATTGATATTTTGTGGTGCAAAACACTAAAACCAATCCAACATGGATTGAGACTTTCTGGTGCAGAACACCAAATTTTTTATTATTATTATTTAATATATACAAACTTGTATATGGTGCAAAGCACCATATAATAACAAGTGGTGCAAAGCACCATAAAATAATAAATAATGCAAAAAAAAAAAATCACATTACACACATTAAAAAATAATAAATAATTTTAAAGAATGATATTTAAACATATGCATATGGTGCAAACTACCACAAATTATAAATTGTGCCAAACAAAATAGCACAACATTGTCATATTTAGCATGGTTGTGCCCTTATTTAGATGTTTATTATAGTTACCAAATGGAACAAAATTCACCCTAAAACATAGATAAGGGTAATATCATTTGTACATAAAAAAAAATTACAGAAGAAAATTATTTTTGGCAATGTCTCTGTAGATATAAGTGTTAGCCTTGTTAAGTGATAGCAAATTACATGTTATTCTTCCTTCCACATCAAAATAGAAATCAAATTAGAAATGATAAATAATATTGAATAAGATAGTACATTAGATAAAATGGAACAATATACATTGAATAATATTGTAAAGTAGACAATATAGTAAGATTGTTTAATAAGTAATATATTCAAAATTCAGAAACCCAAAAAGCCTACGAAATATGAAGGCATGCCTTTAATGAACAACATACAAAATTACCTAAAACTTAGTGTCCCCCTTGACCTCCATTTTCCCTTTTATAGCTTCCCTATGGTCACCCTAACAAAGAAATTACTTGAAGTAAGAAGCCTTTAATGGTGTTATATTTGTAAAACGACCACTTTAGTATAATAAGGGCCTAATAAATTGTTTAGTGACTTAAGCCTTTAGTTAAGCCTTTAGTTAGGGCTTTGTTAGGGTTTTTGCTTCTCTACGGGTGATAGTCTCCTCGCAGTTTAGCATAAGCATGAGCCCCGGAGCAGGCACCGAAGCAAACGCAGCAGCCACGGCGGGCTAAGCCCCGTCTCCGAGCTTACAAATAACCTACATCAGGGGGTATTACTCCCTATCATTAGCACTGCAAAGATAGTTATTCCATCCCTATTCCCACTAGGGCTAGAGCGGTAGTATCTTCCAGCCTTCGCTCCACCTCATGTAGCCCAACGACGAGCATCAAGAACCATTCTACAAATGTGGCCAACAGTTGTACCGCCATAGGATTATGACGCTTAGTCGCTGCCAGGCGCTAGAACACTGTAGTTATCCCTATACGTTGCAGGGGGATAACATCTTTCGATCGATCGGTAATTAATAATAAGATCGAGACCTCGCAGTTTAAGCTATTGAACTTCTCTACCCATGATACACCTGCAATAATAAATAAACAATTAAACTTTCAAAACCAGCAAGTCATTTCTCTACCTATGATAATAACACTTGCAAGAATAAATAAACAATAAAATACTGGTCAAAGGAACAGAAAAACAAAAAAGGCTAACCCGTACCCATCCCGACCAGCAGGGTGAAAGGAGATAACATAAAAGCTGGCGGGGCAGCAGCAGGAGCAAAGGTATAAGCTGAGCCATCATCATAGATAGAAACACAGGCCACAGGGACCTGAAAAATGATCGAATCCAATCCATTTTTTCTTATTTTATGGGCCAACGACGGGTCCAACAGAAAACAAGCGGATTTGCTTTACTTGAGAAGGATGGGAACTCCATTCCCCAATGGCACCGCCAACGGACCACCCTCTTCGTTTCCATATAAGGCTCCCTGCCAAAGAAACGATTTTTGCTGCAAAGAAACGATCGCTGCTGCCCAAGAACGGACCACCGTTGCCGCTGCCAAATAATAGCCCCGGCCTCCACTGAAACACACCGCCTTAGATCCTCCACTGAATGGTGCCCTCCATAGGAACCCAAAAACTCCACACTGAGAAGCAAGCGAACATGAAAGCGGCAGCAGGTGGAAGAAGCTAGGGTTCCATAGAAATGGCAGCATGAGGAAGCGGCAGCTGGGATAGGAACCCTAGCCACCTACAAGTATTTCGCAGGGACTCTCAAAACGCCTTTCTCAATAAAAAGCAGTCTTACATTGCATTAACATGCACCACATTATAATGCAAATCTTTTCTCTTAACCCTATTCCTTTCCCGCCATGTTCGACATGCCCTTTTGCTCTTTATTTTTACCGCAATAAAAATCAGAGCTTTTTTTATGCATAAAAACAATTAACTATTTGAAATAAGATTATTTTAATAACATTATTTTTACATATGTTTTCTATTTAAAAACCATGAATTAACTTTTAACTTTTAGAGGTTTTAACCATTGTTAAGTAAACATATTCGGGAACTGGTTGCCGATAAAGTTAAAAAAGTATTACAGCAAAAATGGCCTGATTAAGTAAAAAATATTACAACAAAAGTGACCTCGGGAAATACCAAAGTGAAAGCATTGTTTGAAATCTTAGATAACCATACGCATTTGTGTCAAACCTTTTGAGAATTCTGGAGTGATATAGGTTTTGGTGGAACACTATATACTAAATGAAAACTATTTATTTTACTTATAATTTTATAAATTATAATTTTGTATTATTTTATATTTTATAATTTTATAGTTTGTATTCTTTAATTAATATGTTTTTTTTCCATTATATTTAAATAATTATAATATGTTTAATAATTAGTTTGAATGCTTTAATTTTCATATATTAAAATAATTATAATTTTTAGTTTTTATATTTAAAATTTTTAGATATATTATATGTAATTAGTGTATGTGTTAGTTTGTTTAAAGGTTTTAAAACTATTTTAATTAGTTTTAAGAGATCATTTTCCAAGGATAAAGTGAAATAGGTTTATTGTCCAAGAACTAAAGGTATATGGAATGAGTGAATATCTAACCAATTAAGAACGCACTAAGAAGATGATTAATAGTTGTATGTGTAATAGCTTAAGATGAATATCATAATAACTATTTAATATTTCATTCCTCAAAATTGTATTGTAAGGTTAACATTGTATGTTTATTGTATTATTTTGCATTTAATATGTTATGTATGACATTTTAGACTATGAAATGCATATTATATTTGTCTTAGTCTCTACATATAATCTATGAGTCTTTGAAATAATGGTTATCATGTAATTCATTGGTTTATGACTCTAAAATATGTTTCAAATTAAGATGTACCTATATTTATTGTGCCTAAAGATTCAAATCAATAATATACCTATCATTGACTAAGGAATCCTTCTATAACAATGATTCATTGTTTTGGCCCTCACAATTCCTTCTAAAAAAATGAGTCATTATTTTTTGCCCCATGCATAGCTCGTGAGCCCTGAGCCCTAGAAGAAATGGATACCGTGTATTTTCATAGTTTCTAACCCCAAACCATGATTTGAGCTAGACCATCAAATTATAGAACATATGAGGTAAACTAGGGCCTTCTACATCTCCCATTAGCCATGGAGAAGCATATTTTAGGGCCTACAACCTTAGCTTCTATTAAAAAAACATGACAAAGAACTTGAGAATAATACACATGGGACAAATGATAGTAATGCCCCTTATATGACACATGTAGGCCAAAGGATCACTATACAATGATTGTGTGGTTATATTAGACCGTATGCATGGTCAGTGAACCATAAGTATATTTTGTCCATGAGATGTTGGTCTTCCTCCTCAAACCATGTATAGGGATTTGAGGCCCATCCTTTAAGCTCAAAACCTACTAATGGTGTCCATATTTCTACTAGAATACTTAAGATTTCCTAGAGCAATGTTATATGATTGATTAAGGATTTGCTCATTGCCTTCATCCCTAAATTCTTCCCTTAGAGCCTATGGCTTGGGTTTCCTCTATTCACCATGTCTAGTTCCCCAAAACCCATAACTAGTGCTCAAGTCCTCACAATGGAATTCATATCTCTTCTTGGGTGCTAAAGATAACTTATGGAAGTTCAATGTCCAAGGACTTGTAACCCATACTTGGTTCTCAAAACCCCATAGTGGCGTCCATATCCCCAATCAAAAGCATAATATCAGCTAGTCCAATGTTATGTGGTAGTCAAAAAATTAATTCATGCTTGTTAAGCAATCAAAGATTCCTATATGGCCAAATGCCAATGTTTCCTCCTTGAAAATGATCAAGGACTCATGACCCATCTAAACTAGTACTAAAAGCCTCCTAATAAACCTCGTAACCTAATTTGGAGGCCAAATATCCTCTAAAAAATATTCAATGGCGGTTGAGGCCTTATTGATGGCCCTCAAGCCCTAGAAAATTCCTTTAGGGCCTAAGCCATATCATCCTAAAGACCCATCCACAATGTTAAATACCTCCTGATTAAACCCATATACCTAGTAAGAGAGAAAATACTTTTTGTGATGTTTCGAGGCCTCAATCATGGCCTCTCAATTCCACCTAGATACACATTTAAAGGTTAAATATATCCTATAAATTTCTTTTGTGGAGGTATGAGATATTATCCAAGGCCTTTGATCCCTATAATCTACGTTTATGGCTTGCATATAATTTTATTTTTACGACTATTTATTTCCAAGGTGTCGAGAATTATACTTAGTTATCAAAACATATTAATGGCTCTCATAATTCCACCGAGAAGCGTACTTAGTTCTCAAAACCTCTTATTGGATTTCATATTTCCACTTAGGGTCTCTACATCCCTTATAGAGATCATGTATGGTAATTTGAGGCAATATTAATGGCCCTTGATTCCTATCAACTTTCTTTATAAATTAAGGTATAAGATCCTTCCCCAACCATGTATTTGGACTTGAGATACATATGTGGATCTCAAACCTTATAATGTATTTAATATCCACAATTAGAATCCAAGAATCCCCTAGATAGGTCATATGTGGTGGTTTGCAACCTCCTTCATAGCCCTTTATCCCTAGGCATGTATGTTTAGGGCCTAAGTCCTAGGTTTTCTACATTTATCTTATCTAGATCCAAGACATATATATGGGGGATAAAAAATCCTAATGGTGATCCTATCCTCATTTATAGGACATGTATACCTATTATAGGTGAATTATTGTGGTTTTATTCCTTAATCATTTTCTTCAATCCCTAGAAGCTTCCCATAGGACCTAAGGACCAGGTTTCATCTTTTGACAATTTCTATACCTTGAGATGCAAGTTTGGTTCTTCAAACCTAAAAAAAAAATTGTATATGCCCACCTATAAGCTAAGTATTCCCTAGATTTATGTGTGTAGTGGTCTAGGAACTCATTCATAATCCTTGAGTCCTCAAAGTTACCTATAGGGCCTAAGGCTTGGGTTTCCTCCCCAAACCATATATATGGCCTCAAGATCCATATTGTGTGTTCAAAACCTCTTAATTGTATTTGTATATGCTCATATGGAGGCCATATATCCCCTTTATATGTCATGTGTGGTGGTTCAAGGTGTCATTATTGTACTTTGAGCCCTAATTTTTTTCCAAGAACTAAGAGCTAAGTTATCTCCTTAGCTTGATGTTATAAATTGGTGGAAGGTTATGGATGTGTTGTGGTTTGAGAAATCATTGTTTTTCCTAGGTGGGATATAATATTTGTTTATGGAATGATCCCTAAGCTTCCTCCCTTTACTATGTTAATTCACCCAGGACCCTACCGAGTGCTTACATCCAACTAATGTCATGGAGATTCATAATGAAAGACAAAGGGTACCCTAGAGAGGTCAAGTGTGGTTCCTTAAGGAACGAATCATAGCCTTTGATTCTTAGGAAAGTCCCTTACAACCCAAGTATTGATTTTATCCACTATCCATGTCTAGGGTGCTTCCATCCATACCTAGTGCTTAAAATATCCTAATGGCACACATTTCCCCACTTAAAAATAGAATATCATAGTAGGTCATGAGTGATTCTTCATGATGTTTTTATTATCCTTTGAAAACTAAAAGATTCCTTTAGGGAATAAAACCCACATTTCCTCTTTTAAGAATTTCTAGGGCAACAAAACATATTTCTAGTGATAAACATCATGATGACAATTATATCCCCATAGCTTGTAGGCTAGGGAAACTCTTTGGAGATCATGAGTGGTGTTTCAAGGTGTCATTTAGCCTTGGATTCATACAAGCTTCATATAGTGGTCATGGATTTGGTTTCCACCCTTGAACATCCATACCTAACTATGAAAAATCCTAGAAAACATCAAAAGAATAATATTATGGCTCTCAGTTTTCATTTGAAATCTGTATATTCCTTAATTGCATTACTTTGTTGAATATTTGATAATTGTAACATGCTGGTTGTATTCAACCACAAATCATTTTTTACATTTTTATCAATAAAGTTTACCTGTTTTAGTTATAAAAAAAAAACCATGCAAACCTTCTAAAGGAACTAACATCCCCACTTGGAGGGAACATATTCTATTGGAGCTCATGTGTGGTGCTCCAACGCATCCTTTAGGAAATAAATTCTTTGAAACATCCTTTATGATACAAGACATCGGATCCATCCCTTGATCATCTCTAGGGCCCCAATGATTATTCATACTACTAAAAACCAACTAATGCCATACATGTACCCACACATAGGCCATGTGTGCTAGTTTGAAGTGTCATTCTTTTCCTTAAATACCTCAAATATTCCTTTAGGGATTAAGGCTCAATTTTCATACCCCAACCATGTCAAGGGACTTGATATCCATACGCAGAGCTCAAAAAGTGCTAATTGGATCCATATCACCGGTCAAATGCAAATGAATCCATCAATAGGTTAGGTGTAGTAGTTAAAGGCATTGTTCTTGGACATAGATGACTAGAATATTCCTTTAGGGAATGAATAATTGTTGCTGTGTGGTTCTTTGAGGCATTTTTCATGTCTCTAGATGCCTCAATGGTTTATTTAGGGGCAATGGTTCGGTTTTCTTCTCTAGAGTGCCATTCCCAAGGTCCTAAGGCATATACATACTTCTCAAAATCACATGGATATCACGAGATACCCTACAAGGAATAACCTAAAATCATAATAAGCACCTTCATATTCACTTATGATAAGTTTTGTTTTTCGTGTCCATATATCAAAAGGTTCCATTCAAAAATAATTATTTATGTGAAGCAATAAGGTTTTATAATAGTGAAAATAATAAAGTGCATGCTACAAATAAATAATTAAATTGAATCTAAGTGATTGAGATCATTTTGACTTGAATCAGAAAAGCTTATTAACCAATAGTCTTCCCAAATGAATTTCTGTATTTTAGGAAAACTCATTAAATAATACAAAAGGTCTCATTGTCATTTGAAAAATAAGACTATATGACCATAAAAGATCAATGTATTAAAACAAATTCATGCCAAAATTTGTTGGATAATGAACTTAAGTTTTATAATTGAATTATTTTATGCGCCAAAATTACGAATCAAGAAATGGTTTTAATTAAATTTTAAGGTGTGTGAAATTTGACACATTATTCAAATTCGAAATTGATAGTTTTATTTCATTATTTGATATATGATCTTTGAGGATGTGGATGGAAATTTTAAAACTAAGCATCCAATTAGAATATTTTGATTCGTCTATATGCACATCTAACCTCTTGAGGTTTGACATTTGGCATGATTGTCGAAAGCATATATTAATCAAAGCAAAGCAAACCAAGTCATGAAATCGACTCAAATAGGTTCAAATAAAGGCATGAAATTGTTAAAATGTAGTCAAGAATTGAGAAGACCCAAATGACATGCACAAGTCAAACCACTGAATCCTTATCTCATGAAATCCAAACCAAAGAGAAAGAAACACAAAAATGAAGTTTCAAATAAAGTAAACCATGCAATCAATTACCAAATAAAGAAAAAGCTAAATATTTACAACATTCTAATGGGGGCCCCTTTATTTTGAAAAATCAAGGGGGAGTTGTTGGGGGGGGGGAAACAATGTCATATATTTTTTGTGCAACCATTCATGAGAACAAGTTCCCACCAAAATATAGTGTAAAGGAGGAAAAAGGATTCACATATGAGTGTCTATGTAACCATGTATTCTACCAAAAAATGGTGGTTGGTTACTCTTATAATAAAGTTGTACCACCATGTAAATGAGCCATTGATCAATTCAAGTGTGTAATCCAAACACGCTTGAGTAAGATAATACCATGGGGTGAAATTTGTATCCTAAATATGTGTCTACATATTCTCATGATCGTGGCATACATCTATCATCATATGGAATTGATTGATTATGTGTTTGGGTACCCGCACGAAGCTGGTACCCAAAATAACCGCAACAAGGGCGCGTGAGCGGAAAAAAAAAGGACGTGCACGCGCCTCCAAATGTGTGCACGTGTCCCTGCTTTGGCAATGCCAAATGTCCACGTCATTTTTGATAGATCCGTGAGCTAAATTACCAACCCGCAAATGCGTCCTCGTGCACCCCCGTCATCATCAACACCAAGCAGTCGCCCCTACACCACGGTGTCATCCGTTTCTCCAGGTAAGTGCTCCTCAAAGCACAAATTTGTCTTTATTATTTTTTTTTTCCATTTGAATTTTAATTTTTTTTTAAAATTTACAATCCATTAGAAAACCAAGGAAATTTAATTGCAGGCCATCTACACACCTAACAAGATGTCAGACACACCACCACCATCCGATGAAACCCGACCTCCAGAAGAGAATATGGGAACCGACAATGAACCCAATGAAAACCCTGAAGATCAATTACACCAAGACTTAAATCAATTGAGGGCACTAAGTAATGAATTGAACAGTACCAGGGAACCCTCTCGGGTTTCCTTGGCTTCATCACTTCAAAACATTATTGAATCAATCAATATTGCACACAGTGAGATAACAAACTTGAGCCAATACAGGGCTCAAATGAGGGAACACTACTCCACTGGGTTGTCCGAAGAGAAAATAAAAGACCGCAACATCAGCAAAGCCCAGTTGTATAGCAAGTTCATAGTTCCCTCGACCGGATAACCTCCATCTTTGACGAGGCCTCGGGTTTGCATGGACTGGTGCATTTACCAGCCATGGAGAGATAACTGGAGACAGAGGTGGTTCATGGTGTTTGACAGGCCCTCGTGCAACATTTTGGAGGTCCCACAGTATTTCCTTCAGAAATTGTGGGCTGAGTTTGAGCTAGGGTACCATGTCAACTATTTTGACATCACTAAGTTTCAGGGTGTCGGTCTTGGCTCTGCCCAAGATCGACCTCAAGTGCACCGTAACCCGCTTAGAGGACCTCCTGCACCCAGGAGAGAGCCAAACCCCCCTCCTCAGCCACCCGGGTTTGGTAGTGGTCTAGATGAGATTCATGACTCCGTCAGACGTGCCACACATGACTTGCTTAGACATACCAAATTTGTGGCCATGTCTTCCTAGAGTCGGGAGGACATCGATGAGACACAGACAGTTGCACAGTCTATGGGTGGTGGCCGAGACATTCCAGGTACAAGTGGAACCCAGTTAGGGCCTTCTAGTTCTGCTGGAACAACGGCACATTGTTGTTCTCACTATGGTCATTCTTGCCATGGTGATACGCAGCAGCATGCCACAGGGAGCTTCATGGATCAGGTTTGCTATTGTTTTATTTAATGTTCAAGTATTTGTTGTATTTTATTTGATATCATATTGTTTAATATATTTAATTTTGAATTATACATTGTTGACTTTATTTGTTTTAATGTTCAGTTACTGGGTGTCGGGTCTCCACCCCCCAGGTGGGAGGAAGTCGGTCCCTTTGACCTCGATGGAGCCATGGCGGCAGCAGAGGATATTGCGACACCATACACACAGGTAACTTCTTTACTTTGAATAATTAGATCCAGTTACGAGTAATTTGTGTTTAGTAATTACAAATTAATTAGCATTGAGTAATTACCATATTATCATCATATTTTACAGTTGTGTTTATAATATTGTCTAATTTATTTGACAGATATAAATTCGTATAATCCCACCAAAAAAAAAATGAAACCTTATCAAACATGAAAACCTAACAAAATTATAAACATTTGTGTTAGACACAATGCTCACTGAGAGGGGGGGGTGAATCAGTGGGCCTGTACGTTATTTAATTTCAACTTCAATCACCAACTCTTATATCATCATTTCACATTCACATCATATTCATCAATGAACTAACGATCAACTAATGAAACACATCAACGCATAATACGAGACTATATATAGTTTTTGTAATCTTTTGTATTTGGTTCAACAACTACAACCTTGAGGCAATTCAACACCAACTCATCATCTAGGACCCAACCTAGTTTTTCTTAGATCCTACTAAGAAAATGGATACAACACCCTGCTTGTATTTACGATTACATAATTGTCACATATCATACATATCACAGTCATGTCATTATTCACATCATCTCATTCATCAATCTGTTGCCAGCACCTTGTCTTCAATCATCATTATGTCCCTATTTCATCATGTCTAGCATCTTCTCAAACATATCGATATTCTATCTACATTCACATCTTTAACCTGTCATCAAACTATCATTAACCATAGGCAAATTATCATTCTGTTGTCAAGATATCAAACATATCCACATTTATATCACTTTCTGCTCATCATCACTCTGTCATAATTTTAACCAGGATATACACAAATACATCATTCTCTCCTTTCACCAAATTGCTGCCCAAACTATCATTAGTCTCTCCATACTGTCTAGATCGTCATGTCTTTCTGTTGCACATGCACATCATATCACATGATATTCAATCAACCTGTCTATGTAATTTTCATTTTATTTTTATTTTTAATTGTTGAGCCGACTTTGTCCTTTGAATGGACACACAATAGTTCACATACAATGTTTTATTTGCATGCTTGTTTTGGTTTGACTTCACACAACCACATCAAAGGCCACGTTAGAAACTTAGGGCTTCCTCATTTTTTTTGTGGGCTTCTACATTATCATGTTTAAATACTTCAGCATCAAAGGTTTTGTCAAGCAATTATAAGGGTAAGGGCTCCATCACACCCACAACAATAGACCAAAAACAATTCCAAGAACCCTAAGGAAACAATACATTATGTCTTCATCACCATACATCAAGGATTCCACATATGGACATCTTCAAGGTTCAAGGGCTTCAACATCCATCATAAGTGCCATTAGATAAGGGCTGATTCAATTTGTATGTGGGTTCCACCATCAAGTGTCAATCATTTAGTATTTAATCAACATGCTTTCAATGGACATCAAGCCCATCATCAAATGGTAGCATGGACCATCACCAAGGGTTCCACTGCCCCATCAAACCACAAATGACTACAGAATGGGTCATTTGGCTCATTAGGTGTTCCAGTGGCTCCAATGCCCACATCCATGGTTCTTCATGCCATGTGTGTTCTTCAAGCCATCCACATCATCATCTTCTTTGTCATTCCTCAAGCCTTTGTCATTAATTTTGTCACCACCATCACCATCACCGTCAATGTCTTCATAGTGGCCAAAAGAGAATCATAGTGGCCAAGCTTCTAGAAATTCAAGAACCTGATGTTTCTTATGTCCTTATTACCATAGTTTATTATCACGAGATTTTCGATTTATTCGAATACTTGAGACTGAAAGTAATCATACTACTACTCCTAAAACATGCTATTAGGAAAGACATATAAACAATGTAAAACAACTTATCACATGTATTGTCACTAAAGTTTTTGAAAATGATGTAAGGCCCATAAGGAAGAGTGATAATCTTACAAATATGGTCTATGGGGCCTTGCTATTATCTTGATTCAAATTCAACTCGATAAAAGATTTGGCATCAAGAATACTCATTTAACTCATTTCACTCAAGATTTATTTGATTTCAATCAAGCGATATCATTCTGACAACATATCTATTCAATCAAGAACACATAATTACTCATTCAATGCAAAAGAACATGGCACATTCAAGATTGTAAGTAAGTTAACCATGAAAAATATTTCTCTTTCTTCCTTTTTCTAACGATCAACACTCTAAAGTGTATTAAATAACATGCACACTAACTTAACTGCTATTTAGCACCTCTTTGCAAATTTAAACAATGAGATGCCATTTTATTTGATGATGTAAATGTTATGGAAATAAAGGGACTCAAGATCCTCACTCTAGGGATGCAAATACTTTTCCACTGGGTGAATCAAGCTTCTAGGAAACTACAAATCTATAAGAAGACATTAAAACCTAGGAACTCTTCACCAAGAACCCAAACACATTACATAGGTTTCCAATTCAAATTTGTAAATGGACATGAATTCCATTTGCTTATGAGACACTGCACATCTCTCTAGGGCCAAAGGAAAAGCTCACCTACTCATGGGGATGACTCTAGAAAAGGAAAAGCTCACCTACTCATGGAGATGACTCTAGAAAAGGAAAAGCTCACCATGTCACCTTCTATGCCCTCTCACCTTATTTAATTTTAATTTCATGCCATGCCACCTTCTATCCTTTTAGAATATTGGATACAATCTAACTTGAATATAAATTTATTGCAGTCATGTTTTCTAAGTACCATCGTTGTCATTCTCATTTTCATTGTGTTTAATATTGTTAGTATTGTTTTTATAAATTCAGTCTAAAAATTGTAGTGTTTGCATAGGTGTCCGTGGGCTCCAGCGACCAGCCACCGCCACTGGGGACCAGCAGTTCTCCCCGTGTGCAGCTATTGTGTGTATTAAAGCATAAATTTAATTTCAAATACGATGACTTGTCTGTGTATATTTATATTTTTGTATATTAAACCATGAAGTTATAAATGTGTATGCAGGTGTGAGCACCTCGGCCTGCCAGTGCCGTTATTCCTCCCTCCCCGACCTTTCGGCCACCCTATATGCTAGTTGTATCCCCTAGCATACATGCCCCACTCCCCAACCCCTTCCATCTAGCCCCCCCTCCTATATAGCACCACAATTCCATCTAGCTCCCCCTTACGCATCATATCCAGCTCCACCTCCGTATCAGTTTCCCATGTTCCCACCCTCCCCCATCCGACCACAGCACACCACCCATCCACAGTCACCCATCCCTCTACCGCAACATAGACCTTGCACCCCTCCACATTCCCCCACCACACTCACTTCCCCTTCCAAGGTGCGCCCATCCATACTACAGCCAGTTGGGGTTTATAGCCCTAGACGTACATCTCCACTTCCCCCACCCCAGTCCATGCCTCCTCCTGCCACGCCCCCTTCTTCCACTGTTACCCCCAGTGGTGTAGCCACCATTGATGTGGCTACATCCTCCCATTTACCGTCCACCCTAGCATCAGAGCAGGCTATCCAGCCGACTGCTCCATCCGCCAACCTTGAAGACAAGCCGATTTTGTTCACAGTGAGATTGACTAGTTTATCATTTAACTTTCGTTCAATTTTAACGGAAATTACTATATGCATCTAGTTTCAGCATTGATATGATTGTTCTAAATGTTGTAGGGTGGCATTGATCACGGAGGAGGGAGACCCCCTCACGACTTACAGTCTCGCATGCGGTGAGTTATCCAAGATTTGAAAACTATTTTTAGTTTGAAATTATGTTTTATATTTGTATAATTGCCAGGAAAAGTTGACATATTATTGTTGTCGTTTCAGGGCTCAGGGGGACGTGCTCAAAGATGCCGGAAGGACCCAGCTTCCTCTAGCACGAAGAAGAGGAAGATTGATTTTGGAGATGCACCTGGGAGCTCCGAGGGTGGGTAGGAGGATTGAGAGACCCTCCTATGTACAGTAGCCACGATGTGGCATTTTCGGCATGAGTTTCCATATTTTGTACAGGGCACCATGGGCCATATTTTGTATAGGGAACAAGTTGCCTTTTTTTGTACGGGGCATGAGTTGCCATTATATAGATGCTGGGAACGATGTTCCATTTTTCCAAAAATTGTACATGATTGGATCATTTTTGCATATTAATAGATGGATTTGCACTTGTGTATATGAGTTTGTCCTTGATTACATTTCTGCATACATGATTTTTTCTTTGATTCGGAACTCTCATATGTGGATCATAGTGTTAATTGCATGTTATTTGAATGGTTATTATTTCACAAATTTGTCTTAAGCAATTACACACAACATATCCTAAATGTTTATGGTTTATTGAATGATTGTTTACAATCATCTAATCATTTACATTCTAGAAGTTACCAAACCTGCGCAAGTGGTTTTAGTGTCATGTTCTCTGCCTTGCTTGGGAACGATGGGAGGGGACGTGACATAATGGAAATGACTGGAAGTGGTAATTGATTAAATTCTTAACTATTCTTTTGAGATGAGTTTAAATAATATAAATAAAAATAACAATTCAAAAGGTAGTATATAGTGCCCTTAGTTATGAATCCATGTGCAAATGACAAATGATAATCCATTTATGTGATTAGACACTTAGGAATTATGAGTCCACCTTCTATCCCTTAAGTGATTTAATTAATAATCGTGGTTGATGAGATGTAAAATTACAAGAACATCAACTTACAATTCTTGGAAAATTTAAAGTTTCCCTCAAGCTAAGCTACTGACAAAACATACAATTAAATCTAACTAAAAATTCACGACTTGTTACAAAGATAACTATGCAAGTTACACAAGTAAATAGTTACACTTCCTATGAAATGAATTTGCATGCATATTACATTGGCCACTATGGAACACTAATGAAAATTAGGGATTCTACCATTGAACTCTTCTGAGAAAAAGAGAAAAAATGTGCAAGTCACCAAGATCATGCAAAATAAAATTCCAAAAACCCTGATTCCTTACAAGGGTTGCTAAGTGAGTTTGCATGCTAGTTAATGACTTTTCATGTCACTAGAGGTCAGAAAACAACTAAAAACAACCTAGTAAGTAAGATTAACTGATCAAGATTCTAGACCCGCGCACGTGCCCTTGTACAACATATAAACCATTTATTCCCCAACATTTACACCATTTAATGCCAAACCTTCCCCCCACTTCGAAAATATTTGCATAAATTGGACTCAGTGATTAAGTTTGAAGGGTGGGTCTTAATTTTTATTGGAAAGGCTTACTCTTTGACACATTTGATAATTTATGGTTTTCTATGCACCTGGACCTAATTGACATTGTAAGGTGAGGATGTGCATGCATAATAATCCTTATTTATTACTATGTGATGAGGATTTAAAAGGAAGAGGATGTAAAGACGTGTTATTTTTATACGCATTTTGATGGCGAGTGTAGAAGAGAAATGTGGTGATAAACCACAATTCTTGAGCCAAAACTTGTTTTTATAAATTTTATTAATAAGCATTGTGGTACTTTGGTCCAAATGTTTTTTCTAACTCATTGTTTCTCCATATTGTCTGCCTACTTCCACCTCTCTATATCAATGCATAAAATCAACCTCTGCTTGGTTTGTGGTTATAGTTGCATGCCATTGAGTGTTGTTTAGAGTTTCTGTGAGTCTGTGACATTCATGCAATAAATGAAGTCTTGTAGAGGAGGATTCATCAAAGAGGCAAATTGAATTTCATTTTGACAAAACACATCTTTTGTAAAGATCGAATGCCATGAATGCATCCTCAGCCTACCATGCAAGACCGTGGATATGTTGAAAAGAATTGAACATCATTAAAGAATGAAAACCGGTTCCTCGAGATCTTATTGAAACATATTGAGCTCAATTGAATTCCACCTGGGCCTTAATTGAAAATTCTAGACCTCATGCGTCATCAATAACACATAGAATCCATGACACTATCCCTCTACAAGGAGCCTCCTCCTCCTCCTCCTCCTCCTTGTCATAATCATCTTCGTCATCGTCATCATCATCATCATCATCATCATCATCATCATCCTCGTCATCGTCATCATCCTCGTCATCATCATCATCGTTATCACCCACTTCCTCATCATCATCCTCATCCTCATCCTCCTCCTCGACATCATCTTGGTCATCATCTTCATCATCAACATCATCATCATCGGTATCATCATCATCCATCATCTTCTTCATCATCTTCATCATCATCATCATCTTTGTCATCATCATCATTATCAATGATGATGATGATGAAGATGATGGATGATGATGCAGATGAGTACGAAGATGATGATGTTGATGATGACGAATATGATCACCATCATCATCCTCATCCTCCTCCTCCTCCTCATCATCATCATCATAATCATCTTCGTCATCATCATCCTCATCGTCATCATCCACATCATCATCATTGTTTCCATAGTCATCATCATCGTTATCCCCCACTTCCTCGTCATCATCCCCATCCTCATCATCATCACCATCATCATCTTGGCCATCATCTTCATCATCATCATCAATGTCATCATCATCATCTCCATCATCATCCATCATCTTCATCATCATGATCATCATCATCTTCATCATCATCATCATCTTCGTCATCATCATCATTAATCATGGATGATGGTGCAAATGAGTACGAAGATGAAGATGATGAAGTTGATGATGACGAATATGATCACCATCATCATCCTCATCATCCTCCTCCTCCTCATCATCATCATAATCTTCTTCGTCATCATCATCCTCATCATCGTCATCATCCACGTCATCATCATCGTTTCCATAGTCATCATCATCGTTATCCCCCACTTCCTCGTCATTATCCCCATCCTCATCATCATCACCATCATCATCTTGGCCATCATCATCATCATCATCATCATCATCAATGTCATCATCATCATCTTCATCATCATCCATCATCTTCGTCATCATCATCATTATCAATGATGACATCATCATCATCATCATCTTCGTCATCATCATCATTATCAATGATGATGATGATGAAGATGATGGATGATGATGCAGATGAGTACGAAGATGAAGATGATGATATTGATGATGACGAATATGATCACCATCCTCCTCCTCCTCCTCCTCCTCATCATCATCATCATAATCATCTTCGTCATCATCAACCTCATCATCATCATCCTCGTCATCGTCATCATCCACGTCATCATCATCATTTCCATAGTCATCATCATCGTTATCCCCCACTTCCTTGTCATCATCCCCATCCTCATCATCATCACCACCACCACCACCATCATCATCATCATCATCATCATCATCATCATCAACGTAATCATCATCATCTTCATCATCATCCATCATCTTCGTCATCATCATCATTATCATCTTCGTTATCATCATCGTTATCAATGATGACATCATCATCATCATTATCAATGTATATTTTGCTACATAATTGCATGCTTGACTGCGGAGACGCCATGAATTTCATGCCCTTACTAGTGATGCACACCATGGGACTAGAAATCCCCAAGCCATATGGAAACGTTTGTGGAATATATTCAAGGCTAGTACAAGTCTTTGAATTAGTTAATAATTTAAGAGAAGACTTGTTTTCGTGCAATAATATATCCACGCTCATGGATGTAGTGGTGATCGATTTGCCTCATATCTATGGGATGTTACTTTGTAGAAAGAGATCTGCAGGATTAGGAGGACACCTTCAAATAGACTTGTCATATGCTACTATACCTAATTATGATGGTGTCATGGTCAGGATCTATGGCCAACCTTTTTACGATGGGAATTTGGAAAAGTATGAGGATGGTGTTAGTAATTCTTTTGGTCATGGTGAGTTACATCCCAGGGGATTTTTCATGGTCATGGGTTGTCAGGATGGTAACCAGGGAGGTAGTAATGATGTGGAGGACATTTGGAGATCATTTTGAGATCTTGACTCAGCAAAAGAAGATGAGGATCGTGCAGAATTTGCTCAAAAATTAAACCATGAAATTTACCTGTTCAAAATTTTACTGGAATTTCCTGATAACACTTCTAGAAGCGATAATATATAAATTATCAGTGAAACTAGTCAGCATTTTGACCTGCCTGACTTGGTAATGAATGTAGTTGGAGAGAATCATGTGCCAAACAATGAGTTGGAAATTAGATTGGAATAGGTTAGGAAGAGTGGACGTGTTCCTATTGAATATATTATTCCTCCCCCATAACAAAGAAGATTCAGAATAGTTGAGGAGATATTTGAAGAAATTGATAGGAACTCAGAGTGTGAAAGAACTGGGCTCCCTCCAGTTTACTAGTGGGAAAAAATCAATGTTCCTAGAAATGTCCCAAATGAATTTGTCATTCCAAGTGACCCACCTCTACCCTCTTCAACTCCGGTCCACAATCATCACTATGAAGAGGAATCAAGTAATGTTTCCAACTTGAGTAATTTCCCTAACTTTCCTAGTTTCCTCTTGCCAAGAGAACCACATGTCCCACATAATTAAGGAGGTGGCACTCAGATAGATATGTAGCATTATTCTATGTCTATTCCTCCAGGAGAAGGATGTATTTCAAGATTGGATATATCACCCACACCCTCTACCCTTGTTTCTGATTTGGATAGAGTCTTTGTGAATTTATAGATTGTGAATGAGATTCAAAGAGATGTTATCCAACCATGGTCCATAGAAGATAATAAAGAGTATATGGAGAGAAATGAGACCCTGACGTATTTATTGGTAGGGTTTCCCTCACACTTGATGGTGCACCTACAAGATTTGATGTCATTGAACCTATTGGAGGTGAGCATCATGTTCTGTAAGGGAATGAAAATGTGCCCTTGTACTTTATCAATGACATCCATGTTATTCCTTCAATAGTAAATCGAAGGAGATTTACTTATGGTGACAAATTCATTTTGCAAAATAACGCTTATCATTGCATATCATGAGGACATGATGACCTATGGGTTGGTCCCTTCAGAGTGGAACGTTTTGACGATCTATTATACTATTTGTCCATTGATACTGGGTATTGATTATATGTCCCTATTCATGATACTCACCTACAAGATTATGTCCCAGGAATGACCTAGCAGTACTTATCCACTGGTAGCATAGGATAGGATTTGAAGAAGCTCATATGCGCGGTAGAATTAGAGTTTTTGTTCTTTCTTCTTGGTTTTTTTGAGTTTTTCAGTTTCGATCAATATGCTTGCTTGAGTGTGTTTGATTTTCACTAGATTAGACATTTACTTTCTCTCATTTAGTGTTAGTAGTTATTTCCAACATTTTATTTCTGTTTGGATTTTATCACATACATATATTCCCACTGACATTTGGTCTACAGAGATTCGTAGAACGTTTGCATGATGTAGGAATAGGTACAGTTTGAAGATGATGCAAAAAATTTAGGTGCAGGACTATTGATGATGAGAGGGGTGCTATGGACCAGAGATTTATGAGGTTCTCAAGCACTCTCTACCTAGAGAACTTGTCCTAGTTGGATCCATATTTTATTACATCCATAGAAGCTGGGCTATCATGATGCATATTAGCATGTCACATACATGATCCAGTCCTTGTTACATGATACGATCATTTAGTTTCTCATTTTATCATCAGTGGTGGAGCTATATTTTCAAGTTATTCAGAGCATCCATACCAGTATTCTAGTACTCCCTTGTTATTTATGATCCCTTCATGACGCCATTAAGATGTATTGGTTGGGATATGGGTCATTGGTTGGAGTAGTAGAGCAGTAGTTGATATAATTTCCCTTTCCCCGATGCAGTCATAGTTGTTCTTCATGGTTATTTCAAACACAGGTATATGATTGAGAAGGTATACATCTTGCATTTGGGTATTATCATTTGTATCTCTTATCTATATTAGTTGCTTTGACTGAGCATTTGGTGACTGGAAGTCGTTATGCTATATGGTTCTGGTATTTGTTGTGTACTTGTTGTCATGATTGGTTGAATAGTCTTGATTGTTGAGGCTTTAGTATATGCTCATTGGTATTTCCTACCTTGTACAAACCTGACCATTTCCCCTGCCATGTCTAGTATCATTTCTCACTTCCTCCATCCATCCATCCATTCCTTCCATCCTTGTTATTTTATCTTTGAATGATGACCCATACTTATGAGATTGAGGATCCTTCCCCCCTTTGACCTCTGTGCATGATGGACTCCATGTTTTGCTTGTGTCTTGGCTCTAGAGTGTATGGCCTGGGTTATGGATACCATTAATCCCTCTCTACTTGTATGATTCCTTGTGGATTGGGGGTGTTTGTGTGAAGTATCCCATGTCATTGGGTTATCGAACCCCCCCCCCCTGCCCTTTTTGGATAGCTCGATGTGGTTATAGTAAGAATATTTCCACCATTAATTGAGTTGTTTATGTTTTGATCCTAGGCATCTATCTCTTTGGGGCTAAGGATTTTTTACTTGGAGCTCTAATTATTTGAGAAATCACTCATTGTATTGGACTTTTGGCTCTTGGATATTTCAGCTAATAGAGAAATTACCATTCGGCAAAAACTTGTGTATCTTGTGTGTGATGTTCTTGCATAGTGATTGCATTATATTACTTTATGAACACTATGAAATTGTGGTGGATTTTGTTAGAATTCATTGTGGTTGATTTTTTTGGCAGGATAACGATTTGGAGAGGGGCGCTATTGCAGAGAAGCATAGCTTCTCTCTCTCAAATTCATTCCACTTCAGGGAGTTTTCATTTATGCATTTTATTGTCAAGTGGAATACTTGTTATTTATCTTGTTACAACCATATTTTTCTCTTGAAGATCAAATTGACTTTTTTGTTTGCATGTGCAGGAGAGAGGAACGCACTAGCTACTTTGGGCATTTTCGATTTGGAAAATATCTTCACCAAAAATTCATCATGTTCAACAAAGTTGAGGAAGAGTGTCACTATCTTGGCATCAACCAAGATTCCATGTAGGTTATCAACCTTTCTCTATAGTTTAGATTTCAATTCCATTAGTCAACAAATATCTCTAGGTGTTAAAACCCTCATTTTCTATAAATTTTGTTTCAGTCACCTAACATATATTCTATTCGAAACCCAAGTTGGAAATCACATAAAACCCCTAGGGACCAAGTTTCATTTAATTCCAACTCCATTTACCCAACCCACGCACTGGTCCTCCTAGGTGAAATTCGCCCTCCTTGGGCATCTCCACGCATTGCTAGTTTGGTGGCTTGGGTATTGCTTGATTCGTTTCCATTTTTCATATCTTACATAAAGGATCGTTTTAGAGTGCTAGTAATCTATCAAAATACTAATTTGTGATCACTTTCAAGTTCATGATAAATATTTTTAAGTGCAGCGAATTGGACATTCTCACTAGTACTCACTTTATCTTGGATCTTGTATTTTGTAATTGTAGCTAGTGAGATAAATATTATATTGGTTGATAATACCTTCTTCATTAATCCTCTCAACATATTTTTCAAGGCCTTATCTTATTATCCATTTGTCGATATAGGGTGTTAAGTTAAGATACCATTGTTTGTAGGTGCTACCAATTATTTTGTGTGTATTTTGTTTTGTGTGTTAGACTTTATAGGCTAGCTAGGGTCTACCCCTTGATCTTGGCATCTCTTAGCTTAGCCTAAAGTGAATAGAACTATGTATGGTGTGACAACTACATCACCTGTAGTGGTCAAAGTCCTCTTGGTCCCTTGGTTTAGCTGCTTGTCCTCTACCATCTTGGATATGATCCCTCTTAGTGGTAGCTATAACATAAGTGATAACATTAAGCAAACTCTTGAAGAATATGGACAATGACCTTACTAAAGTTAAGAAATATCAAGTTACAAATACCTTCTTGGGACCTCCCCTTCGAAATCAAAATCCCCATATTCATGGCTAGATGCAATAAAGAAGAGCCCCTTTCATGGCCCCACAACAAGAAATAAAGCCGTAAAATACCAATGCTCAACAGTGTCCCATACCACCTCATAATAGTGTTCCTCTGACAAATGAATGATATGAAGAATACTATGAACCCGAGCATCCAGATCTAGCAAATCCTTCCTCGAGCCTTAATATGATTTTTCATCCAAATGAGATGGAAGGTGAGGAATATTTGTTGGGATATGAAGGTATGTGTATGGTAGGAAATGACGAATATATCCTTGAAGAAAAATTTATGCCTCAAGAAGAAAGGATATCATATTTATCTCCTTCCCTATTTCAAATGGTCATTGATAATATTATGGTAGAAGTAAGGAAGGATTATGACCTAAGGCATCAACCTAATGCTCAGAATTTAAGGAGAGATGAACCCTCCAATCCTTATAATGATAATCAAAGGGATAATGGTAAGGTTGCACAACAACCAAAAATAGATATGGTCTTGAAGGTTTCATATGTCATACAACTTGTCATTCCAATCAAGCCAGATGTCAAAGACTAGAAGTCAATAAAGCACAACCAGGCCCAGTGCAAATACCAATCAAGCAGCCTCCAGTTGCCAAGGTACTAGATATAGGTATTCTCCTTGCCCCTACTTTTGAAATTAAGCATGAATTGAGTAAGATTAAAATACCAATTCCTTTATCTGAAGTATTGAGGTTCCCTTCTCACAAGAAATACATATCATATTATATGGGCCTTAAGACTGAAATACGCCCACAGGACTCAAATATCCTCCTCTCCCAGATAATACAACTGCCTATTTTTTTAATGTAATGGGTTTGAGTGATGAACCTACCTTGCAACTTGATCAAATTAACCCACAAGATGATGCCCCCAAAATAGTCCTTGGGAATATGCTTGATGAAGCATATCATATTACTCCCCCTTTCTACATCACTTTGGAATTCCAAAACTTTCATCTGCATTATTGTTTATATGATTTTGGTGCATCTAATTCTTTAATGCCTCTAGCAGTCATGGAAAAGCTTGGCCTAGATATCACAAGTCCATATAAAGACATGTTTTCCTTTGATTCCAAAACAGTCCAATGCCTAGGTATGGTCAAAGATTTACTGGTAGGGATGGTACAAATTGCTAAATATTTTTTATGATGCATGTAGGCATAGATGACGTCCCAACTTCATATGGTATGTTGTTATCCAAGCACCTAGGAACCTCTATTGGGGGGAGTATTCAATTTGATCTATCCTATGATACCATCCCAATCTTTGGGGGTGGATTCACTGACTATATAGATAACCCAAAATGACCTATTTCATTGGTGGACCAAAAAATCCCACTAATTTTCTTGCATATACTTCTGATGAGTTAGGAACCTTCCTCCTTAACCAACAAACTCCTTCTCAAAACCAAATAGAAATGTTGATGACTATTGAAGAACCAACTTTAGATACTTCTGGGCTATGCGAATATTCTTTGATGGGACCTATAATAAAAATGGGAATGGAGCTGGTGTGTTGCTCAAGTCTCCATCTGGTAAAGAATGCCCTTGTGCTTTCAAGCTTTGTTTTGGTTGTACCAACAATGTAGTAGAATACAAACATTAATATTGGGGATAGAAACAGGAAGAAAAATGGGTATCACTCAGCTAAAAATATTTGAAGATTCATATTTAATACTCCATCAAGTAAGAGGAAAGTGACAATCAAAACATCCTAGGATGAGACAATACAAACATGTAGTCTAGGACTTGTTTGATAATTTCTTTGAAGCTATAAATATCAAAGCTATATTAGATAAGTGAACCACTGGGAAGATAATTTGGCTAAGTCAATATTGGATTATGTGCCTCCTGAAATTAGTCATTTGTCCTATGTTTTCAAAGAAATGTATAGCGTTGCAATTCCTGCAACATCAAGCAACGGAAAGTATTCAAAGATGATAAAGAAATTAAGAAATTCTTAAATCTAATTGAAGAATACGCAGAAATGCATATTTATTTAGAGGAAAATGTCGAATAAAATGTTTATTTAGAGGATAGTGAGAAGGTATATTCTCGAGAAATGATAGGAGGACAAAGTTTAATACATATCAAGACCAATTACATACCAAAAGGATTGGTTCCTTTAGAAATGTTGTTTGGTTATGATGAAGTGCTAGCCAATCCGACTATCAAACCATATGCATATGAGGCAGAGGAGTACAATTTAAGAGATGAAGCACATCCAAAAATAATTAAACTATCCAAGGGTTTAAAAATCAAAGAAAAGGATAAATCTTAGAACTATTCAAGTAGTTTGAGGATGTGTTTGCATGGGAGTGTGAAGATCTCAAAACTTACAATCTTGATATTTTTCAAGATAAAATTCCATTGAGAGAAGATGCTAAGACTTTCAGGAAAATGAAACACCAAGTAAAACCTATTTTGTTTCCATTAATTGAAAAATAAGTAATAAATTTGCTCCAAGCCAAGATAATCATACTAGTCTAATATTCAGAATGGGTGGCAAAATTTGGTGTTAGTAAGAAAAAGAAATGGAGAGATAAGGCTTTTTGTAGATTTCAAAAATCCGAATAGAGCTTCTTTGAAAGATAATTATCTTTTTCCAAATATGGACCATATGTTATAGAAAGTTGTAGGTTCAGAGAAAATGTCTATGTTGGATGGTTTTTTAGGTTATAATCAAGTGAAAATGGATCTTGATGATGTTCAGAAGACCACATTCACCACCCTATGGGGGACCTTTTCCTATCAAATAATGCCTTTTGGATTAATGAATGTAGGAGCTACTTTTAAGAGGACCCTATATTTCTCCTTTGTAGATATAAAAGACATATTCATTGTTAATTACTTAGATGACTTAATGTATAATCAAAGAAAGCTAGAGATCATATACAACATTTGAAAGAGTATTTGAAAGATGCAGGTAATTTGGCATATGATCCCTTAACCTAAATAAATCATTTTTTGGGATGGAAGAAGGTAAATTTATAGGTTTCATAGTGTCTGCATGAGGAGTAAAGTTTGATCCTGACAAAGTGGAAGCCATTAATACCTTCCGAGACACAAAAAGGGCTTGCAGTCATTTTTTGGCAAAATAAACTTCCTGAGAAGATTTGTGCCAAATTTTGTTAAAGCGACTAAGGATATGACTCAAATGATAAAAAGAAAATTAGATGTTACTTGGGATGATGCCGATGGATCAAGAGAATATTTTTTCCATTAAAAGGGAACTTGGAGAAGCCCCAATACTAATTAGCCCAAAATTATTATGAAAAATATTTCTTGATTTTCTCATTTGTTTCATACCACATTGTAGCTGCAGTCCTATTACAAAAGAATGATGATCAATTTGAACATCCAATCACATTCTTTAGTACAGTCCATAGGGATGGTGAACTCAAATACAACATTATGGAAAAACAAGCATATGCACTGATATTCAACTCCATTAGAATGATTTCCTTCTGTCATGAATTTAATATCATCCTAAGTCATTCTTCCAAAGTTATTACCCTCGGGGAAATGGTCAGGCTGAGTCTTCTAACAAAAAACTCTTGAAAATCATAAAAATGACTCTTTCTGAGAACAAGAAATCATGGGATACTCAGCTGAGATACATTGTTTGGGATGACCGAATATTTGCAAAAAGAGCTATGTGAAGGGCACCTTTCTAGATAGTCTATGGGTTAGAAGCAGTTCTTCTCATACAATTGGAGCTTCCAACCATCAAAGTATTGCAAGATTTGATAGTTGATCCTAACAAGGTCAAAAGAAGAGTTAATCAGATAACTCAACTACAAAGACAGAGTTGTGATGTATATTAAGTTTTTAAGATATATCAAGAGAAAATAAATATCTCGTTTGACAAGAGAGCCAAATATAGAGAATTTATGAAAGGAGATATGGTGCTAATGTGGGACAAAAGGAAAGAAGACCCTTGAAAGAGCGAAAAATTTGATAGTTTGTGGCTATGACCATTTACGATTGAAGAAGTTATAGGCCTACCTTCCAACACCTTTACGCTTATAAATATGAAAGGGAAATCACTATAATATCCTGTCAATAGTAGGTATTTGAAGCCCTTTTTCTCAGTATAAGAAGAATTTATTCCAACCATGTATTATAGTTTCCTTATTTTCTATCTTACTTTTCCTGTTTGTATAGTTTATGCTTTCCCTAAAGCATCTCGGTCGATGCCTTTCGCTCTGTCAAGAAAATAAGAAAGCATGCAATCGAAATTTTGTTTTACAAAGGAATACTCTAAATATCCTCAAAGTATAATCTCAAAACTGACTCCATATCCCAATAACAGTCAAGGCATTGGTTTTCTATCCCTAAATATTCAAGTTGGATTCTTGATAGCTCAAAAGGAGGATTCATCCCATAGGAGTCGAATGTTATCACCCTCTTTGCACCTGCAATTGTTTCCCAATTATGTGCTTACGAAGAATAATATTAAAACTTGGGGAGAAGAAGAAGTTAGGCGCCAATCATCAATGGTCACGATTGAATGTTTCATACTTTCAGGAAAAATATTGTCCATCCACGAGGCAGAAGTAACAAAAGGAATAACAAGTGAATTCTCCCTACCGAATTCTCCCCATTGACTACTTAGATTAAACGATGCATATGGTTAGAACAAATATAGACCATTGGAGGCTTTGAAACATGCATTGAAGATAAAAAAGGGAGTTTTCCTCGAATGGCCAAGATTAAAGCGTGCAACTTGCTAGAACAAATTTGGACCAACGGAGGCATTGGGACATGCATCTAAAAAAAAAGGGAACTCTCTGTTGACGGACCAGATGGAATTGTGCATCTTGTTAGAGCAGATCTGGACCGTTGAATGTGTCGAGACAAACATCCAAGATAAAAAGGGGTCCTTCCCTGCTAATGGCTTGGATTAGAGCGAGCATCTTTCTAGGGTAAATCTAGACCATTGTCGGCATAGAAACTTATAGTGGAGTTAAAATAGGTCTACCCCCACCAACAGATCATATCAAATATTGAATCTTTTCAAAAGAGATCCTAACCATCAGTCACATTAAGACATGCAGCAAGGATAGAAAGGAGGCTTTACCGTTAACGGACCGGATTTGATCGTGTTATTTTCCAAAGTAAATATGATCTTTCGATGACATTAAAATGTGAATAAGAGGTAAGAAGAGGCCTCGTTTTCCAACGGTTCAGATTAAATCAAGTTACCTTCTAAGTGCAATCGGGACCGTTCACATTTGAAATATTTACGTCAAGCTTAAAACAGAAGCCCCGCCATAGAAAAACATGATTTGATCCAGCTTATTCTTAAAATAATCTAGGTCATCCACGACACAAGAGAATACAACCTAATGAAAGGTTTCCATTTCATGGTCAGTTAGTAAGATGTATCATAATCATTGAGAGATCCACAATTCAGATCAGTTGTTTTGAGAGCTACACTGTAGGATCATAATTGTTTTAGTAGTCAGAATGTTGAACACTCATGCGAAGTCACATCCACTCTAGGATATAAGGTGTGTCAATATTGAAAGATATACTGGTTCAACATCACAATAATCTTCACAACCTAGTTGTTTCAACTGTGTGACCTTTGGTTAATCATTCCCCCATTTTTACACGTATGATTCCCAACCTCATTACACTTTTGTTATACAATTTCCATCATTGAATATCCTTACCTAATGGCCAAATCCATGAATCATCATTTTACATCCAATCCTAGCCATGTGAAAGGCCACCCTACCTCCATTCAACATCTATATATGGATGTGTACCATACTTCGCCACCCACAATTCATGCCCTGCTTCTCCTACTGATTACCACCCTATGTCTCATCCTACTGTACCCATGCAAATAAACCTTCTAGCTCTTGTAATTTTTTTCTTGTTGTTGTATGAGGTGTTATACCCCAAAAGGATTGGTTCAATTGTGTCCATGCAAAGCACCTCATTGATCTCCACAATTCACTGCTCGTGTTGAAAGAACATTTTGGTGTCTCACTCTCGGGAGGATTTACAGGACTCACGTTGAATGAATATTTTGAGGAATCTTGATTTTTTCTCGACAAAAGTAGACCCTAATGTTCCTGCCACATCTCACCCTCTCTATCCCCCTTCAACCACTGTAGCATTTTTTCTGAATTTGAGAGGAGGATCAGTTGCAAGCCAAGACATACCTGCTAGAATTGTTGGTGTCTGAGCTCTTACTTCATCCTAGTTTTTCGTTTCCATTATGTATTAAAACACTACCTCAAAGAGTTTGGTCTCTTGTCGAACTTGCATACGACAGTCTTCCACTTACAGTGGAGTCCTTAAGGATGGATATTTTGAAGACAAAATGTCATTTTCCAAGTATGCTTCCTAACATACTACAACAAGGTGAGGTGTGGTTTTGGTTGCAGTTGTTCTTTTGCAGTGCAACATTTGTAAATTTTCCTTGGTATCACACAGGAAAAATACGTCATTAAATATTGTTGAGTACCAAAAGTGGTACATAGATGTTGTTCAGTTCCATATTTGTTGCTTGTTTTTTAAGGACCGATAGTATAAAATGTGCAAAGATAAGCAATACTGTAGGGTTGAATCAATGGAAAGTCAAATATTTTATGGTTGCATCCAGTTGGATCCTTTTTTTGCAAGCAGTTTGGAAAGGTAGGAGGATAAAGAAAGTAACAAATTAATAAAGTTGGCAAAAATTAGATAATCATTAGTGAGTTATTCCTATTATCAAAATTATTTATTCCACCTCAACAAAGGGTCGGGTCAGAAAATAATAAAACAAATTACAGTATGAAATTTTTGAAGGGCATAGTTAGCACCAAAAAGAAAGAGCATATTTAAACTCAGCAAGAAGAATCACAAAAGGAGGTTCATTCATTTCTCATAAGTCTAGAAGTTGAAAAAGTTACTCGGATATGCAACAATAGCCCTTTCTTTTCTTCTTGCCTCTTTCTTCATAGTATATAGGATCAAAACAATTATGTTGTTGAGGAAAAAGACAATGGGACCAGGAAAGAGATAAATTAATCCCCCCCGTTGTATACACTATTGTACTGATGAAATAAATATGTTGGGAAGTTGGAACCAGGACCGAGGTGTTTTTTCCACTAGGGTTTGAATTAAAAGTGTCTTATATGATGTTTGAATGTTCTTTTGAAATAGTTGAAATGTCTTTATTTGTGTACCTGAATCATATGGATCTTAACTTTACTACACCTGTATGATTTTCTCTAGTTTCTTGAATGCATATTAATGGAAGGTTGTCAATGATCTACTGTTTTATGTGTTTAACGACTCTATTTATTCCTTCAAAGAATCGGTTTATGATTAAGGTGCCCCTTCTAATCGTGTTTTAAGTTTCTCTGTCTTGTGGGCTACTTGTTCCTCCCCCTTAAATTTAACATTCATAGTTTTTTTCACAGCTAAGATATGCCCTTTTCACCTCAAATTTTATCCATAAATCCATCCAAGTTTTTGCAAAGTATATCTTCAAGGTACCTAGGGTGACAGTCTAGGATACATACCTTCCATTTCAAGGGTTCCCTCCCTTGGTCAAATGATTGGATTTTTGACCTAAAGTGGCGCAGGAATGGTGCTACCTACACAACCCTCCCTAGAATTTGTATATTGAATAAATCCCTTGTTTATGTTATTCAAAGTTGTAGCTGGCATGAAAAATCAAATAAAAACCTAATCTAGTCGAGGTACAACCTGAGGGACAACAATCCTCTTGGACACAATTGTGGGATTAGGTTTCCACTCTAAATTATGAGCTAGCCATTGTCCAAGGTCATGGAATGAAGCGAGATCAGGAGCTCATGGCCTAGTTCCCTCCTCTAGTGGTTGAGATCAACACCACTCGCGCTCATCTCCATGAGGATACAAAATAGAGTAAGACCATCTTTTCCACATTATAAGATTAAATGGGTCTACTAGAGTAGAGAAAATTCCTTTATAGGAGTTGTGAGGTTGAATCAAACAAATAAATCATTAGGTCTAGGCCATGATGAATCCCTTGGAGTAACAATGGAAGTATGAGGAAATCTAGGCATTCAATAACCAATTAGACGTGCTCCATGACATAAAAGTCCATACCAAAAAATGCATCCACAACTTTTGACCAACACCCCAATCAACATACCTTATGTTGTAACAGTTGGATTCATTTGTTGATTCTAAGTGGCAGGCCTTGGAAATGTAGGAGTCTTCAATATTGGATAGTGAGCAAGCCTAAGCATTCATTGATTGAGCATATTTGTTTTTGGGTTAAATAGAAATCACAATTGGAAAATTTTATAGAGTTTCAAAGCAAAGCCTCGTTAATCATCCCTAATTTGGCCCGTTGTTTTGAACTAGGTTCAACATAGGAGAAGGGATTACTCGAGGGAAAGTCAACAATTGTGGGCAGATCTTGTTGGCCCCTTCATTTTTGAAGACCTAGTCTAAGAATATAGAAAACCAATAAACAAATAAGGAATTGTGTAAGAGGACATGGAAGAATATAAGATGAACATTTAATATGCTCAAGGATAGAAGTTAAGTTGTGACTATGTTAACATGGTCATGACTAATCACCACAAGTTGCATAAAACACCATGAAGAGCCAAGGGATGGGGTTATAGATAAGGAGAATGTGTGTGTGTGTGTGTGTGTGTGTGAGAGAGAGAGAGAGAGAGAGAAGGCTAGATAATGCCAACTAATGTATTGGGTGGAATTTGACATTTGAGACTCATGCTGCGGGATATGCATCCCTAGAGAATGTAATGTTTGAGGAGTACTATATTTTGTTAAGGAATGAATAGTAAGAAATGATGACTCTCGGTGCCCCCTTAAAATTTCTATTGTGTGTCTAGTGAATGTATCGTATGTTTTGATTTGTATTTGTTTATGCATGCACAATGTATGATATTATTTCGGTTTCCTTTATATTGTGTAGCATAAAAGAAGGTTGAAATGAATTCTATGATAGCCTCTCTCCATTCAGTCATATTTCTCTCAACTCACACTTGTCTCGTCCATGGTTTAGTTGAGACGTTCTTCTCTTTGGGGAAGAATGAAAATGCCAATGTGACTAGACTACAACGGGATTTTGTTGGCCCATAGACAGAACCTTGGTATTTAATTTTTTCACCAACAAATGATGTGTAGGGACCAAAACCCATACCTAGTGCTTAAAAACTCTTATTGGTTCATATATCCCCACTCAAATGGAAACAATCAGCTCAAAGGATAATTTGTGGTGGTTCATGGCATCATTCATGGAGCTTTAGCCCTAGAATATAGCTTTAGAGCATATTACCTATTTTTCCTATTGGGACCATGGTTAACTAGTCCTAAAAAATTGTAATGGTGTTCATATCCCCACTTGGAGGACAAGAATACCCTCAAGAGATCGTGTGTGTTGTTTGGTGAAATATTATTGTCCTTGGATGCCTAAAATCTATCTTTAGTTTCTTATAAGGCCCAAGCTTACACCCCTAACCATGTCAAGGCCACCATGACATATTCCTAGTGCTAAAAACCTTCTAATGCAACCCATATTCCATTCTAAAGGACAAATTTCTAATATATACCTCCTATTTGGTGAATTGAGGTCTTGTTGATGGACTTTGAGCCTTAGAAGCTACCTTTAGGGTGTGATGTCCAATATTCCTTCTTCAACCCTAATAAAGCTATTGAGAATCATATCTAGTGGTCAAGAAATCCTAATGGTACCCATATCCCAACTTAGAGGAAAATGAGACTAACAAGAGGTTAGATGTGGTGGTTTAAGGCCCTATGACCCATACTTGGTGATTAAAACCTCCTTATGTCGTTGATATCCCCACTTGGAGGTTAATGATACCCTTAAGAGGTCATGTGTGGTGATTTGACGTTTCGTTCGTATCCCTTTACGTGTAGAATCTTCATTTAGGGTTTAAGGTGCATATTTCCTTGCTCAACTATGTCCAAAAGGTCTAAACTAATACCTATTGCTCACAACCTCCATATGTAATTTATATCCACACTTGCAAGTAAATGATACACCTAATAAGTCATACGTGGTGGTTTAAGACATCATTTTGGGTCCTCGATGCATAAAATACTCCTTTACGGTATAAGATCTAGGTCTCCTCCCTTGACCATGTACAAGACATTAAGACCCATTTGTAGTGCTAAATTTTTTTATAGCACTACTATATGTACTTGTGGGCCAAGGATACCATCAAGAGATCTTGTGTTGTGATTTGAAGTGTCTTTCTTGACACTATATGCCTAAGGGCTTCCTTTAGGGAAGAAACATTGGTGTTTCCTCTGTCAACCACATATAGTTCTTCAAGATCCATAAATAGTGCTAAAACTTCCCTATTTACCTCATATCCCTATTCTACAACCAAGGATCCCCTAGAGAGGTCACGTGTGTGGTTTGATGCATCATTATTGGTGCTCGGTGCCTAGAAAATTTATTTATTATTTAAGGCATGTGTTTCATTTGTCAACTGTGTCAATATATGCTAGACCCATTTCTAGTGTGCAAAGCCTCCTAACGGTGTCTATATCAACTCATGAAGTCTAAGTATACTTTGGTAAGGCTATATATGGTCGGTTTTGATGTCTTTCAGCATCTTAGATGCAAATAAGCTTCAATTAGTGTCTAAGGTAGATGTTTCCTGCCACGACCATGTCAAGGGTCATGTGACCCATTCCTAGTGGTCAAAATCTTCTAACGGTATCCATATACATGAAACAATTTAGTAAGATCCATAAAAAATTCCTAATCAAATAATTAATGTCAATTCAAATGACTTTATCACCATATTTATAATATTAATAAATTAAAAACAAATAATCTTCAACTATTTTTCAAAAATTATTTTGTAATGAACATTTATTTATTCATTTGAAATATTAATGGTAAATAAATGATTGAGATATTTGCAAACTAAATATTGGAGTATTCTATTTATTCTACGTTTTGGACTTTAGGGTGGTTTTTGCTCGAATCCGGTAATTTTTTGGGTAAAATCCAAATATGGAAGTGTTTAAATTACATTTTTGAATTCATTGGGCCAAGAGGCGCTCTACAGCCCAGTATGGGGGGGATCTTGTGAGTCAAGTGTTTGTCGAGTTTGCCAAGTGTTTGTCGAGTAACAAAATAATACAAAGTAAACAAAAAAAGAATAATACAAAGTAAAAAGTAATAAATATTATGTCGGCCATAAACAAAAAAGAATAATACAAAGTAAACATTAAATATGAGACTTAAACTAGAGACTTTAGAGCTTAGGATTAGGTGGTAAATATTATGTCAGCCATAAACAAAAAAAAATAATACAAAGTAAAAAGTAAATATGAAACTTAAACTAGAGACTTTACTTTTTACTTTTAATACAAAGTAGAAAGTAAATATGAGACTTTAAAGTGTTTGTCCAGTAACAAAATAATACAAAGTAAACAAAAAATAATAATACAAAGTAAAAAGTAATAAATATTATGTCGGCCATAAACAAAAAAGAATAATACAAAGTAAAATGTAAATATGAGACTTAAACTAGAGACCTTAGAGCTTAGGATTAAGTGGCTCAAGTATTGCACTCAAGGAGCTATTCAAGGAGAGGTTTGCACCTCGGGAGATTTGATCCCTCTTGGTGCTTGATAGAGCTGAGGTTTTGGATCTAGGCTGGTAAATAGATTCAACACCTTCTAATACGCCCATGGCACCCAAATTATGCAATTTTCATAGGTAATATATGTGATTCTAAGATTTTTTAAAGATTTGCAACCGACTCCTAACAAAATAAAACTGAAAATATGCTCTTGAAAACATAGAATATTTAGACTACACCATTTTCACCCTAAATATTTATGTAATTTTACAAGTAGCATTTATTTGTTCCATTGAAAAACAAATAGTTGAATTCTATTATTTACAAAATAATTGTTTGTGAAATTGTTCCTTATGGTACAAACTCTCATAGTTTCTATTTTTTTAAATAATATAAAAAACTAAACAATTAAACTGGATTGTTTAGAAAAAATATTTGTAAATTTGGTGTATTTATGATGCAAGCATTCATAATTAAATGCTTATGATTGTGTCAAAAAAGAACTTAACAACACTTTATTATACTTGTCATATGTAATGGTGTATTCTATTTTCAATAAGATTGATAACAAGTGTTAGATTCACTTTCACACCACATAATATAGCTAGCATACCCCCAAAGTGGGGGAAATGAAATGCCGAGAATAACTGCAATATGTTGTAACATGAGAAAAATTTGTGTGTACGTAGACAATATAATTTTATGTGTTTGAAATAAAGTCTAGCTAATTTATGGTAGGGATAGTAGTCGATGGAATTAAAAGAAAAACTTTATTGCAAGTACTAATAAACAATAAATAGAAACCCATATAATCGATGGCAAGTAAAATGATTTGTACATTAATTTGGCATACAAAAATGTATACATATGTGAGTAAAACAATAAAGGGCTAGGTAGTGAGCAAGTTTGACTCTAAATATATTGGAAATCAACATCGGTGTGATTTGGTATAATTGTGATTGTTGCCTAGGAGCATGACCTACAACAATTAATCTCGGAAATAAATAAACGACATAGACATCAACATAATAGTAAAGTTTAAACTTTTGTTACAAAAGAATTAATTCAAGCTTCATCTTCTTTGAGGTATTCTCCAAGTGACAAAATGACGAAATGACAAAAAATATTTTAAAAATAAATCTTGGGTAAATGACAACAGTAATTGTATGGATATTTTGCAAGAAAAGTTGAGTGCAACGAATGTTGACATGCTTTAATATAAATGGAGAGTTTTTCATAAGCATATGTTGATCAATTAGTTTTTGTAAAGGCAAAATCCTTCTGTATTACATATTATTGGCGCAGTAACCACACATGCATATCTTTGAACCTTTAAGTGACAAAGGTCCTACTCCTACCTATGAGTGGTTTACTAATTTCATGGCCTTTCAACTAAACATGTGTTGTAGATGATCAGATTTACACCTAATATATTTATGCCGTTGGTATGTTGTACAACTGTACAACCATCTATTGGTTTATTGGAGTCTCTATACCCTTTTAATTTGTCATAAAAGATTCATTTGTGTATGTAGTTGTACATGCTTTCATGTGATATTCATGAGATGAAATTTCAGATAAGAATTGGTATTCAGATTGATGTGGAGATTGCCTTCTGCTTGTTTGCTAATGATAGTGAGTGACAACTCAACAATGCCTACACCCACCATATATTGGTATTTAATTTCTCTTTCACAACTTCATTACATTATCAATTAATAAGTATATACGAATAAATGTTCGTGATAGTAAGTGATATTATTAACTTTGCTTACACATTCATTCTTCCCTTCATGTACTTAATCTCACTTTTACATCTATTCTCTCTTGTTTTACTTGACTTATAACTACCACAACCAACTAAAAAGTCTTAAAAATAGGTTGCATTGAAAATAAATGTCAATTTTTTAATAAAAATTGTACATAATAAACAATTTAGTAAACATTACAACAAATTACCCTTTGAGGATGGGCATTTTTGATGGTCATAATTGATTTTATTTTATTTTACAGGCTGGGATGATAACAAACATTTCTCCCAAACCCCTGATCTACACTCAATTGACGATGAAAATTGATTTCAAACTTCAAAAACTTTAACTTACTTCCATCATATATATCATAAGAATTGATTTAAAACTTCACAAAATTTAACTTACTCCCATCATATATATCATAAAACTTTAACTTTAAAATATCCATCGTTTGCTTTCGTGGTGTGAAGTGTAGATAAGTGATTTATACAATTAATAATATTTTATGTAGTTTTCACAAGGAGCCCTTACGATGGAGCTCGGAAGTGCACGGAAACAATATCCAAGCTTCAAAATTTTGTGTAGGATCTACCACCCAATAAAGCATTTGCGTGGAATTATGAAATTTTTCATAGTTTCAACTTAAGAGAACCCTTCCCCGTACATTTATACACACAATGAACTCATTTATACATGCAATGAACTCATTTATCTACACTGCCACTGCAGTTGGCTCAATTCCAGTGGAAGATATAATATTTCACACAATTCAGTTGGCTCAATTCCGGTGGAAGATACAATATTTCACACAATCTCAATGCAGGATAGAAAATATCTCACATTTCTTTGTGATTAATAAGTACTTAGATGTATTGAAATGGATAAGCATTAATAATACTCCTAACCAAATATAAGTCATCATATTTGATGCTCATAAAAAGATTGACGGGAGGAAAATGAATTAGTTTCAATGAAAGGTCAGAAGAAATCGTTTCCTAGAAAGCTAAATGCAGTTGAAAATTAAAATTTTGAGATTTGCAGAGAATTCAGTGAGATAATTCACTCTTTTGCATCTGTGATAATTCACACTCATGGAACACCGTACATGTCGATCCAAGGTCGATCCGGGGGTAGGGACAGCCACAACCACTGTCACCCATCCCTTTTTAAGTGCATCCTCTCCATATTGGTCATAAATCTTTCTTTTCTCAGGATCACTAAGTACCTCATACGTGGGTATTGGTGTGAGGCAGATGAGTCCAGAGGGAGTAAAGCGGCAGTTTTCCATCGTTTTCTTGAGAAATCCGGTAGATGAGGCGCTCAAAGTAACCACGATCAAAGTTTCATTTTACAAAACTTGTGAAATTCTGAATCCTGTGATACGGCAAAGACTTGTCTCTTTGCGTGTTAGTCATCCATAAAGCAAAATTGTCAAAGGAAAAGCAGGAGATGGTGTGGGGTAGGTAGTACCTCTCCACGTGTTGGTCGGCCAGAAAAATCACAAAATTATCAAACGCGTGTTTACCATTATTACAAATTGTCATAATCACCAACATCACAAATCACTCCACCTAAGAACTTTCATGTGGTGGCATATCAGGAAATATCACAGCAGTGGCACTGGCAAAGCAACTGGTGACAGAGTGGTAACGCGGCTTTGGCATCGAAAGCACCTACATCACATCATTGCTCAACGCATCAACTACATATTTAAAAAGTTCATTGTGAGTACGCTGTGGAGGTTGAGGATCACGTTGTTGTTGATTCAACTGGTATGGAGGTTGTCTGCAAATGCTCCTATACATTTTGTTGGAACTGTTTACAGGAGTCTCATCGTCCAATAGAATTCAGAAAGTGGGTTGCTATGATTAATGGCGGCGAATCACAGAACTTGTATTGGATACTTGGTAATTCCAAACCGTGTCCAAAGTGTCAACGACGAATCGAGAAGAATTTTGGATGTATGCGTATAATGACATGTCTACCCCCTTGTGGGTTTCAATTATGTTGGATATGCTTCGTCAGTGGGATGCGCATGGTTATGATCAAACAGCTCCTTGCAACCAATATTGGCCACAAGAAATACCAGAAGGATCAAATGGAAATGGTGAGAATCGCCAATCCCTCTCAGAGGATGTTGTGAAAATGATTGCTAAAATGTCTTCAGACAGATTCCTGTTTTATATTGAGAGATGGAGGGCAAATGAAAAGTCTCAGGAAAAGGCAGTATCTGATCTGAAGCGTGTGCAAGAGGTGGATCTCAAAAAAAATGAGTGATAGTGGCGTGCTCAGTATGAGTCAATCTGCCTCTTCAGGATTCAAATGTGTGAAGGATGCATGGAAGCAGATAGTTGAATGCAGGCGTATGCTGAAATGGACGTATGCATATGGCCATTATCTTCCCTCGCTCTACGAACATCACGCAGATCGTGTTAAACCAAAGCGAGATTTCTTCGAATTCCTGCAAGGTGAAGCAGAGAATAGTTTAGAACGGCTTCATCAATGTGCTGAACATGAACTTCAACATTACATCGATCTTGTCCAGTATGCTGAAGCTGGGATAGAGACAAGCCATAAGGTCTCAACTGTGAAGGAATTCGATGGCTTCTGTAAAAAACTTGAAGGGTTAACAGAGTCTACGGCTGGCTATTTCGAAAAGCTAATCCAGGCCTTTGAAAACAGGTTGTCTGAAGTAGACATGTAGAAGATTGCTCTAGCATCCACCTGGTGGGGATACCTGGTGTGGATAGTTGAATTGTAAGAAACCACATGTACTATCCCCAAGACAACGCTCGTACTGATTGACGAGACATGATGTCGAGGAGCAGAGGAGGAGGAGAGCACAAAGATGAACAGTGAGAGTCATTGTAATCTTGTCGTTGGCTCTTCTGTTTGAGGATAGAAATTAATGAGTGGCGACTTCAATTAAGAGAGGAGGGCGTGGAATTACAACGCAGAACACTGCAAAGTCAACAATCATAGACGACAAAGTCAACAATCATAGAGAAGAGGTGGCGGCTCCTCATAGGCCCTCGACAGACGACGTTGGCCTGAGGGGAGCAATATACGCCTTTGGCGTAAATATAGAGCTAATATCAATACTTTAACATCAGATAATATAAATGATATTATCTCTAATACTAACTAGTCATAAGAATTAGGAAAAGGTGTTTTTTTCACTGAGAATTTTTGGATCATAAGTTGGTGTCTGCAGGATCATTCCAAGCCTACTAATTCTGGTGTTTGCAGGATCATTCCAAGCCTACTAATTCTGAAGATGAGCAGTTTAGTTTTTTTGTTTTGTTTTTGTAATTGGTCCCTTGCTGAATTTTTCGGCTGTGGGGATTCGTCCTCTTATGTTTTTTTTGTCATTTGGATTCTTTGTAATGGTTTTTTTTGGCTTATGCAGACCCTCAAAGTGTTATGAAGACCCCTTCAAAATGTTATTGATTTGCTTTACTTAGTCCAGATGAAAGGTTTGAGTTTTGTTTTTTAGAAGCAGTTTATCTTAATATATGAAAAACTTGTTTTTTTATTCATCTGGTTATTTTATAATTTTGATTTATTTTTTGAATATCAAGTTTTTTTCCTTGGAAATTTTGAATATCAAGTTATTATGAAAAAGAACCTTATCATGTACTTTCTTGTTATTTAAAACATGGATTTTCTTGTTTAACGCATGTTTTTTTTTAATAGATTTCCTTGTTAAGTATTTCAAAATCCAATTTTCTTGTTTAACGCATGAGTTTTTTTTTTAATAGATTCCTTGTTAAGAATTTCAAAATCCAATTCACTCGTGAAGTCAAAATTGTCGGCTTCACAACAGTCGTCACAAAAACAAAATCTTTTTGTACACGCTATTCCAAAGCCGACATGGGGTGTGGCGTAGATTCATCTTTAAGTTGCGTGTTTGAATGTTCTTTCAAGATCAAACTTTCACTTCATTGACACGAGACTCCACCGGTTTGTTGGTTTTTGAGCAGATTGTGTCAGCCGTTAATGGCAGGCTTCTTCCCCACGGCGTGCAATAAGCACCCCGCAGCGCATTAAGAATGCTGCTGCTGCTGCGGCTGCGGCTGCAGCTGCGGGGATAAAGCCGTTGGATTTGATACATTATCTGGTATCTCCCAGTCCCCACCACCACAATCGAATCTCTTCCAGCCATCCCTTGGTCTTCGATCTTATCATGTCAGCGGTAAATACGAGGCTTCTTTCTCACCACCGCCATGATCGAATTTCCTCCACGCTGCTATATAAATCTGTACAGGAAAGCTATTGAGAATCTGAGATCATTTGCAAGCAGTCATTCGGTTCCAATTATATAAATCTGTACAGGAAAGCTATTGAGAATCTGAAATCATTTGCAAGCAGTCATTCGGTTCCAATTCCAGTCAATTCATTGGTGTTATTGGCGGGACTGATGGGGCAAGTTTCCCAGTTTTCACTTCTGCCTTTTATGGCGGCGGCTGCGATGATTGTTGCAGTCGGCCTTGCAACCGACGATGCCAGTCCCTCGCTGAGCAAAACCCTAGTTTTCAGAATGCACCTACAAGATAACACGTGGGCCATGGGACCAGTGGATAGGGGCACCCTTAGGACTGTCTCGACGTCCTGAATCCAATGGAGTTGACGGTTCATCGATCGGAGCCACGACCGTCATTCTATGGCTCGTTCCGTCTCGCATTCGAAAGGCCTGTAGGGACACTTGCTGGATACCTGCCGGGGGCATAGAACTCCAACCGTGCAGCAAAACCAGGTTCCGGGGAGTCCTGCAGGTGTGTCTAGGTAGGTTCCAACTGGGAATGCTAGCCACAAGTGCCCAGCAGACGATTTTTCAAAGTTGACCCCCGTGTGCAAAAATTGCACACTCCTTCACTAAGCAAAACCCTAGTTTCCAAGATGGACCTACAAGATGACACGTGGGCCATGGGACCGGCGAAGAGGGGCACCCCTAGTACTGTCCCAACGTCCTGAATCCAACGGAGTTGACGGTTCATCGATCAGAGCGACGGATGTCATTCTATGGCTCGTTCCGTCTCACATCCAAAAGGGACGTCTTGCAGGTGTGTCTTCTGGGTAGATTCAGGCATTCTCGAGGATCTAAATTTATAATTGCCTTTTGGGTAGATTCAGGCATGGAATAATATTTGGTGGCACTTCCAAGATCCCCAGACCATTTGGTTAGCCACAATATGTGCGACTCCTTTGACGAAAGATCAATTTTGGTGTGGATGACAACATTTGATACACTAGCCAAATCTATGTTGTTGGAAGAACTTACATATTTTAACAAAGGAGCGTTTTGCAGGTGACTTGAAATCCCTTCCAATTTTCAGCAATAAAACAAAGAAGTTCAACTTACAGATTTTCAGGCAAGCTTGTCAACCAATCAGACAACCGAATATAGGGAGATGACCATGCCCAAAAAATTCAAGCTATTATAAAACTCTTGTTTATCAAGATAAGAATGGACTATGTGTGCATTACGAGAATATAGATGAATGAAGTCACTTTGATGAACTTGTCCTGTTGCTTTCTCCAGAATGCGTTTAAAAGCAGGGAGTATTATCCGAGCTTCTGTTGGTTTACATAAACGTGTATTCCCAAAGTCGACGTCACATAAAACCACTTCCTCAGCTCTCAATTGGGTATGAATGGAATCTCTAACTTGTGTTAGCTGTGGATAATGAGGAATATGAAAGGGAAGGTACCTATAGACCCAAGTTTTCGATGATAGAGGTGAATTACCACTTATCAGAGCATGAAATGCTGAACAAAAGGCTAATGGAACACAACGAAGGATTCCCTGGTTCCACTTGTTATTGAAAATGATACTTTCTCTTCACGAAACCAGTAAAAAATATGCCTGTATTATAAATGGAGATCTTGTTACAATTTTCGTCGAAAGAAAAGCATAGATAACTACATCCGCCATATTTCCTTTTGTAAGCCGCTCACCCATCAGAAAAGCTAATGTAATAGCCCATTTCCCAACATCTTTCCTCTGCTCAACCCTACACTCATTTTCCACATGAAACCGCTGCCTCCACATGTAATAACTACATTGTTTTGTCGAAAATTGATCTTCTTCTGCTAACAAATGCAAAATGAAGGACTCATTGTCATTGCTACGAGAAGTTCTAAAGTCAGTTTCTCATAAAACAAATATTGTATAAATCCTGTTAAGATCGATATGTTCCAGCACACGAACTGAGAGCTTCTTTATCTTAGACATAAACAAAAGAGCTTCAGGATGAATACTAGAGAGTTGTTGCTTTACAGCTTCAACCTTCTCAGGATGTGAGGGTATAAAACGAGCCATAGAATGACGAACGTGGCTCGGATCGACGAATTGTCGACTCCGTTGAATTCAATATGTCAGGACAGTTCTAGGGGTGCCCCTCTCCGCCAGTCCCATGGCCCATGTGTCATCTTGTAGGTGCATTCTACAAACCAGGGTTTTGCTCAGTGAGGGACTGTGCAATTTTTGCACATGGGGGTCAACTTTGCAAAATCGTCCACCGGGCACTTATGGCTAGCATTCCCAGCTGGAAACTACCTAGACACACCTACAGGACTCCCTGGAACCCAGTTTTGCTACACGGTTGGAGTTCTATGCCCCCGACAGGTATCCAGCAAGTGTCCCTGAAGGCCTTTTGGATGCGAGATGGAACGAGCCATATAATGATGACCGTGGCTCTGATTGACAAGCCGTTGACTCTGTTGGATTCAGGACATCGGGACAGTGCTAGGGGTGCCCCCCTCCGCCAATCCCATGACCCACATGTCATCTTGTAGGTCCATCTTGGAAACTAGGGTTTTGCTCAGTGAGGGACTGTGCAATTTTTGCACACATGGGTCAACTTTGCAAAATCGTCCACCGGGCACTTCTGGCTAGCGTTCCCAACTGGAACCTACCTAGACACACCTGCAGGACTCCCCGGAACCCAGTTTTGCTGCACGGTTGGAGTTCTTTGCCCCCGGCAGGTATCCAACAAGTGTCCCTGAAGGCCTTTTGGATGTGAGACGGAACGAGCCATAGAATGACGGTCGTGGTTCTGATCAATGAACCATCGACTCCGTTGGATTCAAGACGTCGAGACAATGCTAGGGGTGCCCCTCTCCATCAGTCCCATGGCCCACATGTCATCTTGTAGGTGCATTCTGCATCTAGGGTTTTGCTCAGTAAGGGACTGTGCAATTTTTGCCCACGGGGGTCAACTTTGCAAAATTCTCCAGTAGGCACTTATGGCTAGCGTTCCCAGCCGGAACCTACCTAGACACACTTGCAAGACTCCCCAGAACCCATTTTTGCTGCACAGTTGGAGTTCTATGCCCCCAACAGGCATCCAACAAGTGTCCATGAAGGCCTTTTGGATGTCGGAAGGAACAAGCCATAGAATGAATATCATGGCTCCGATCGACAAACCGTCGACTCCATTGGATTCAGGACGTCGAGACAGTGGTAGAGGTGCCCCTCTCTGTCATTCCCATGGCCCACATGTCATCTTGTAGGTTCATTCTGCAAACTAGGGTTTTGCTCAGTGACAGACTGGTAAATCTATATTTTTTTGTCGAACAACCTTTTTTTTAACCATGGGAACAACAACCTCCCAAGAGGATATCCATCAGCCTGCAAGCCATATATACCAGTAACTTGTGACTCAACAGGGTTCGAGACGTCCCGAAACCCACCGGGGTGAGCTTCTATCCCAGGGGTCGCCTACCCTTCGAGCCTTGTCACAACGAGCCAATGAGCAACCCTACCCCCTGCCGGTTTTGAACCTGTGACCTCCACGGAGATAACACATGTTCTTAACCATTAGGCCAACTCAGGTGCTCGCTTTGCGTCGACCAACTTGGAAATCTGTTTAATTTTGTCCTTGGGCTCTAGTTATACATTGAAGAGTGCTAATGGCATGGAAATCAGTATTAAAGAATTAAAATTTAGATAAAATATTTCTAAATACTCGGTGCTAATTTACTAGTATTCAACATCAAGCAACTAAAATTTAGATTGACCATCCTAAAATCGTGTAATACGAAAGATGGTGGACATTTTTGGATTTCAAGGTAACTTGGCTACACACCAGTTAGCCACACTGTTAAATTTATGATTTTTTATCATGAACTTTTTTTCAATAATATGTCCATTTTTTTCATTATTAAAATCCTTGAAAAGTTCTGCCCCTGGTATGTGGGTTGAATCTTTTACAGTTTACTGTGACAAAATGAGCAAATGCTTAAATTAGGTAAGATAAATGGTCCAATAAAAAATGCCATGCTTATTCCACTTACATAATTTGTTACACCTTGGAGAGTAGGGATTTTGGATGTTCCATTTATGGATTGTCATAGATCAATTGATGTTTGAATAAGTTTCAATGTTTCTTTGACTTCTTGTCCAATGCTATTGAATTTAACACTGGAGTCTGAAGCACATGGATAGCCTGGGATTTGTATCCCATAAGATTCTCGAAATTGGGAAATATCTCCTAGTAATAACTGTTAATTTTAGCCTAATTTCACAAGCAAGATCACTGAAAGAAACAAAATCACAAGATAGACAAAGATTTACCCTTGGAAACCCTCATGGGGTAGAAAACCCAGCAAAGCTTTCCTCAATATAGATAATCAACCAATACAAGATGTAGTACCCTAGAAAGAGCTCCTTCTCCTTCTATGCAAACCTCTCTCTCTCCTATGCACCAATCACAAGTGAGTGAATGAATGAGATAAGTGAGGAACACACCTCTTCTACATATACTCATCTCCCAACTGACTTTTTACCCTAATGGGGCCGACCTCTCCTAAGAGAGTCTAATAACCCCTAAATAAAAAACTTGGGGCCAACCCCACATGGGAGATCTAATAACCCTAGTTACCACAATCTCTCGGAGGAATAAACATCTCCGGATACATAACAAAGTCCCGTCGTAGGAATGCACCATCTCCAGAATAATAGGATACAAATATAATATTCTTAGAAGTTACAATATTTCAACACTCCCCCTTAACGAGAAGGATATTATAACAACGTCTGCAGGATCAAAGAGTCATAAACTACATAATACATGATACATCTATAAATCATTGGAAGCTTTCTTCATACATCATCAGTAACTCAACCAGTTACTGGAACATCTTCAAGATATTCAATACTGGAATATCAACATCTTCAATACTAAGTCTTCATCTTCTGCAGCACTCGAACAACTACAGAAATATCATCATCTGGATCCTCACGATCATCAACATCGTCATCACACGATCATCAATCATATTCACACGATCATTAGCATCGTCATCACACGATCATCACGATCAACATCATCATCTGGATCTCTCAATCAAAAACCTCATTGTCTGGATCTTCAGATCATCATCATGATAGCAACATACCCTGCAACACACATGATCCAATTACAGGATGATCAATCCTTCTCACTTTAGGACATAAGTCCAAGGATGATAAAATCCTAACACGTACATTTTGAACCAAGGGTTCTGGGATGATGCAATCCCCATCACGTACATTTTGAACCAAGGGTTCTGGGATGATGCAATCCCCATCACGTACATTTTGAAATAATGGTTCCGGGATGATGCAATCCCCATCACGTACATTTTGAACCAAGGGTTCCGGGATGATGCAATCCCCATCACGTACATTTTGAACTAGTGGTTCCGGGATGATGCAATTCCCGTCATGTACATTTTGAACCAAGCGTTCAAGGACGATGCAGTCCTATCACGTACATTTTGAACCAAGCATTCAGGGACGATGTAGTCCTATCACATACATTTTGAACCAAGCGTTCAGGGACGATGCAGTCCTATCATGTACATTTTGAACCAAGCATCCAGGGACAATGCAGTCCTATCACATACATTTTGAACCAAGCGTTCAGGGACGATGCAGTCCTATCACGTACATTTTGAACCAAGTGTTCAGGGACGATGCAGTCCTATCATGTACATTTTGAACCAAGAGTTCAGGGATGATGCAGTCCTATCACATACATTTTGAACCAAGTCTTAGGACCACTTATCAACCTTATCGTTGATATCATTGACCTCATCGTCGAGACAGGTAACCTCATCATCGAACTCACCGTCATAATAGGTAAACTCATCATCAATACATGTATCCTCATCATCGATACAAGTATCCACATCATCAATACAAGTATCCTCGTCATCGATACAAGTATCCTCGTCATTGATACAGTATCCTCATCAATACAAGTATCCTTATCATCGACCTTACCGCCGATGTAGGAAATCTCATCATCGATACAGGTATCCACAATGATACCAATATCCAAATATAATCACTGACCATATCACTCCCCCTTTCGAGGAGGGTCCTTTTGAACTACACCAAGCTTGTCTCAGAAATACTCAAACTTTACTCGAGATAGAGGTTTGGCCAATATATCAGTAACTTGTTCGTCAGTGCTCACGTACTCGAGCTTGATAGCTCCTTTCTGCACCATATCCCGTATATAGAAATATCAGATCTCTATGTGCTTTGACTTATCATGGAACAATGGATTCTCTGTCATCTTGATACAACTCTGGTTGTCACACAGGATCATAGTGGGGTCCATCTCTAAGTCAAACAATCCTGATAACAACTTCCGAAGCCATATCGCTTCACAACTAGCAGAGCAAGCAGCTATATATTCCGCTTTAGCTGTGTTGAGAGCCACACTAGACTGCTTCTTGCTAAACCACGAGATCATGGCAGATCCTAGACAATAACATAAGCCCGATGTACTTTTCCTGTCTGATACACTTCCAGCCCAATCAGCATCTGTGTAGCCATACAATCTAAATCCATGATATCCAAGATAATATAAACCAAAGTCTATCGTACCCTTCAGGTACCTCATCACATACTTTGCAGCTATTAAGTGAACATGTCTAGGTTCCACTAGATACTGACTCAAGGTGTTCACAGCAAAGCATATATCTAGCCTAGTGTTCGTCAGATACATCAGTGACCCAATAATTTGTCTGTACAGAGTTACATCCACTAACTCTTATGAGTCATCTGCTAACAGCTTCAAGTTGGAATCCATGGGAGTAGCCATGGATTTACATTCCAACATATCAAATATTTTCAGGATTTCTACAACATACTTTCCTTGGTTGAGAAAGATTCCTTCTGAGCCTTTCCATACTTCCAGTCCTAGGAGGTAATGCATCAAACCGAGATCTTTCATCTCAAACTCTGCAGAGAGTTTCTTCTTGCACTCGACAATCTGTTTCTCATTCCTGGTCATAAATAGATCATCCACATACAACAACAATATAACAGGTTCATCATCCATAACCTTGAGATAAAGGTTAGGATCAACTTTACTCTTGGTAAAGCCCAAGCTTGTCAAGAAACTGTCAATTCTTCCATACCAAGCTCTGGGAGCTTGCTTCAACCCATACAAAGCCTTTTTCAGTTTGCACACATGGGTTCTTCCATCTTCCACCTCAAATCCTTGAGGTTGTTCTATGTACACTTCCTCCTTAATCACACCATTCAGGAAAGCTGTCTTTACATCCATCTGGTGTAATTCCCACTAGATCATGGGTGCAAGTTCCATGATGGTTCTAATGGAAGTGTACCTTGCAACTGGTGCAAATGTCTCTTCGTAGTCAATTCCCTCCTTCTGAGAGATTCTTCTAGCCACAAACCTTGCCTTATATTTTTCAATGCTACCATCCACAGCATGCTTTATTTTGTATATCCATTTGGAGGATACCACACTTTTGTATTTTGGTTTGGGAACTATATCCCAAACATCATTCTTCATTATTGATTGGTACTCCTCAGTCATTACCTCTACCCACTCTTTCTTATGAGAAGCCTCTTCATAACTAGTGGGTACTTGATCTACAAGATCACACATCAAATCCATATAGTTGGAAAATGACTTTGGTTTCTTGCTCACTCTGGTGGAGCCTTCAGGAGCTCCATACTTTTTGCTCCTAGCATAATATCTCTTTCCCATGCTGGCTTTCTCTTTCTTGATATGTTCATGGTAGGGGGTTCTTGAGGTTCTATAATGTCATGGTCTTCAGGTGTTATAGCTTTAGGAATGGGTACAACCTTCGCAGTTCTGGAAGGTGCTTCTTCTTCATATACTTCTTCATACTGGCACTTTGTAGATCTCTTGAGAGTTGCTTCTTCATCAAATGTCACATCCCTACTTGTTTCCATATGATGGAAACCTGGGATGTAATTTCTGAATGCTTTGCATGCTTCACAATATCCAACAAATATTCCCTTCTTCCCATAAGGATCCAGCTCGGTCCTCTTTTCTTTTGGAATGTGAATATATACTGGGCATCCAAACATCTTGAGGTGACTTACCTCAGGCCTCTTTCCTGTGAACACTTCTTCTGGGGTATTGAAATCAAGAGCACTATGAGATAGTCTATTATGCACATAGACTGTTGTCCTGGCTGCTTCAGCCCATAGATACATAGGTAGGTCTTGATCATGTATCATTGTCTTTACTACTTCCATAATGGTTTTATTCTTTCTTTCCGCAACACCATTTTGTTGAGGATTGTAGGGAGTAGTTAGTTCCCTCTTGATTTCAGCTTCTCTACAGAAATCTTCAAAGTCCTTTGAAATATATTCTCCGCCATTATATGTCCTGAGTATTTTGATATTCTTTTTTGAATGATTTTCTATCAAGGCTTTGAACTCCTTCAACTTCCCAAATACTTCATTCTTTCCTTTTAGAAAGTATATCCAAGTCTTTCTTGAATAGTCATCAATAAATGTAAGATAGTATTCATATCCACTTAAGGATGTGGAGGGCATTGGACCACATAAATCTAAATGGATCAATTCCAAAGTACTTTTACTCTTTGTTTCACTCTTTGGAAATGGGCTCTTGATATTCTTACCTTTTGCACATCCTTTGCAAGTGCCTTCATGTTCAATCTTTAAATCTGGTAATCCTGTCACTGCTTTCCTTACATAGGGTAGTGCTTTGTAGTTGATATGAGCAAGCCTTCTATGCCATAGCTCACTTGGACTAGTGGCTTGATGAATAAGGGCATCTTCTGGATGACCCTTGAGTTTATATATACCTCCTTCCTCTTCACCAATGACAATTGCATCCTTAATAGATTTTCCTTTGGACCACATGAGTACTTGTCCATCTATGAATGCAACCCTATAACCTTTCTTATCTAATGCTGAGATAGAGAGCAAGTTCTTCTTCAATCCTGGTACATATAAAACTTCCTTCATCTTCATGGGGGCTCGAGAATCAAGCTTGTAGCTTGCTTCACCAATTACTTTGATGGGATATTGATAATCATCTCCTAAAGATACTTTCTGTGGATATGTCTTCTCTTCAAGTTTTGAGAGAGTTTTCTTTTGACCTGTCATGTTCTTTGAAGCACCACTATCAATAATCCATGTATCTTCCCCAGGTGTTACAGACCCAGAGAGTGCAGAGTATAGAACATACTCTTCTGCATCTTCTTCTTCTACTCTAGCTCTTTTCTTTTGAGGCCTTTCCTCCTCTACCTCTTCTTCACTATCATCTTCTGCTAGATGTGCTTGATTTATTTTATGATGAAAGCTCTTATTTTTCTTTGAGGGATACTCCCTAGCAATGTGTCCTATTTTGTGACAATTGTAACATTGGAATGAGGAGAAATCTCTTCCTGACCTAGCTCCTCTTTTCTTTTGAAACCTTTGTGGGGGTGGAGACTCCTTGTGGTTTGCTTTCTTGAAATTTGGTTGGCTTCTTCTTCTTTTGGTATGGGTGGCTAAAGCTTGATCATCTTCTTTGAGCAAGGATTCTCTATTGGCTACCCTGGCTTATTCTTGAATGCAATCCTCCCATACCACATCAAAATTCATACTTTCTTTTCTGGCACACATGGTTTGGGTGAATGACTACCAAGGTCTAGTGAGACCATTTAGAGCAGTCATGACTAGTTCATCCTCATCAAGGGTATCACCAATGGCATTTAGTCGTTCCTTGAACTGGGAAACCCTTGAGAAATAGTCTTGAATAGATTCTCCTTTATTCATCTTGGTGTTCTTCAATTGAGCTCTCAGATTCATCTTCTTATTAATGTTATTCCCTTCATACATCCTAGAAAGGGAATCATACATTTCCTTTGGAGTCTTCTTGGATGCCACTTGGGAAATCAAGTGGTCTTTGATAGAATCAATAATGATTCTCTTTTCCCTAATCAGGTCCTTCCTATACTTCTCTTTGGCTTCACCTTCTTTAGGTTCTGCAACCTTATCTTTAATACATTGGACAAGATCGTTCTCTTCAAAAATGAGACCAATTCTGTATTTCCATGTTCAGAAATTTTCTATACCCTCTTGCTTGTCTTCAAGCTTAGTGCTTAGAGCCATCTTATCCAGGGGTCAAAGAGATAGAATAACACTTACTAGGAGATGAGCTTGATTGAATTGAGAATACTAGCGTGTTCTGCTTCTGGAAACTTCAACTTTTCACCTTCCAGATCTGCAATAGAATTTCTGGTTTTCTGGTGCACAGGTTCGCAGCTTTTCTGGTTCACTGGTGCACAGGTGCACAATTTTTCTAGTTCTCTGGTTTTCTGGTTTTCTGGTTTTCTGCACTTTTGGTCAAACTAGGGTTTGACTTTCTCGGAGTTCTACCCACTCAAAAAGTTCAATCTAGGGCTCAAAACTTCGATTTTGAGGAGGGCTATCTATCCATTCAATCAGATTCCAAAAATTTCAACTTTTGCAGAAACCCTAATTTTCACTAAAGGAGGAGAGAGAGGTATTTTCACCTTGTGAAAGATGTCCTATTCAGGCTAGCTTTGATACCATGTTAAGTGTAGCCTAATTTCACAAGCAAGATCACTAAAAGAAACACAATCACAAGATAGACAAAGATTTACCTTGGGAAACCCTCATGGGGTAGAAAACCCAGCAAAGCTTTCCTCAATATAGATAATCAACCAATACAAAATGTAGTACCATAGCAAGAGCTCCTTCTCCTTCTATGCAGACCTCTCTCTCTCCTATGCGCCAATCACAAGTGAGTGAATGAATGAGATAAGTGAGGAACACACCTCCTCTACTTATACTCATCTCCCAACTGAATTTTTACCCTAATGGGGCCAACCTCTCCTAAGAGAGTCTAATAACCCCTAAATAACAAACTCAGGGCTGACCCCACATGGGAGATCTAATAACCCTAGTTACCACAATCTCTCAGAGAAATAAACATCTCCAGATACATAACAAAGTCCCATCGGAGGAATATACCATCTCCAAAATAATAAGATACAAATATAATATTCTTAGAAGTTACAATATTTCAACAATAACTCGGAGAAAAATTTGACAATACAACTGCATTCTTGATTTTTGAGAGATTTTGGCAAAATAAGGTTATCATTAATATGACCATTTTTTGTGAGTATTGGGTAATCTTTGTTTCTTACCTAGGTATGTGACCATTTTCCAGAATTTGGCAAGATGGTGTTAACTATTGGAAATTTTATTCTCATATCAATCCATAAGGAATTCTATTTAAGGGTGCTAGCTCAATGGTAGAGCACCTGCCTTATAGGCAGGAGGTTGGTGGTTCGATTCCTTCGTGCCCTATATATATTCTAAAACCACTAAAAAGAGATAAATGATTAAAAAAAGACCAAAATTTGCATATAAACGACCACCAGTACAACATGAGAGATAAGTGACCAAAAAAATGACCAAAATATGCATATAAATGATCACTTTTGAGTTGGCAATTGCTAGTAGCAAATTAGGGGTCATTTATCAAGTGACAAAAAATATGGTCATAAATTGTGACAATTAATGACCAAATATACGACGAAATATATGACAACAAGATAAGCTATAATTAACCAAGCTAAATATGACCACATTTTTGGTCGCATGATAAATGGCAGCTAATTTTCTACCAGTGGTCAGCAACTCAAAAGTGGTCATTTATATGCGGATTTTTGTCGTGTTTTTGGTCCTTTATATCTCATTTTGTACTAGTGGATGTCAGTTTATCCCTACTAGTAGATGGTCATTTTCCACCAGAAGCTGATGGATGTACCGCACCAGAGGAAGAGGGCCCTGCCTGGTCAATAGTTGTATTGTGTCGTACAATCATCCGAGCTAGCGTCAGAAATGCCTCTTGTGTATGGGGAATCATAGTATGTGAAAGAGGGACGTCTGGCCTCGGTAGCTAGCTACGGGGTGGAGGTATCGGCCGATTGGAATCTGTATGTCTAACATTGGGATGGTTTTAGGGCATCCCCATACCAGCGCCCTGGAACCCCAACATATCAAAATAGTTGACATGTTTTCCCATCACAAAATCAACATAAATTTTTCAAAGGAAGTATAGTGCTACTTCCATGTTATTGTTTGGGGGGATGTCAAATACTATATACCATCGATCCATCCAGTGATCTCTGATTGATTGAAAAACACACCACTCAATTGAAATATGTTCTCTAGTAGTCTCTGGAATGGCATCTTTCCCTGACATCGTAAAAAGTGAATATATTTGCTCTTTAGTTATTTTTAATTTCTTCACCTCATTGTAACTCAATCCATCGGCATATTCTTGCGGTTTTATTTCTCTTTACGATGCTATGTTGTACAATGAATCGTTTGAGCGACTGATAGTATCCACAATAGCATCTAGTGATGCTGCCAATGAGCGGCAGAGTTTATATCCACCCCTCCAAGCCGTACCAATCTCTCTTAAATGAGCGATCTCTCTCAATATATCTGCATTCTGTTCCATAATAGCACTACACTCATAAATAGAAAAAAATATCATTAGAAAAATACACATGGTATAATGACATCTCTAAGCAATGGAAAATGTAAAACTAGTGTACAACAAATAACAACATGAACTGTTTATAATTTGAAATTTAAAATTGAACAAATTATACACTAAAGAGTAACATTTAACATTTTTTCATCTTAAATTTATGTCATATATGTGTATTAATTTCAATTGCCATATACATACATTAAATGTCCTAAGTGTATATGTTGATTGGGAATCTTCTCTACCTTATTTTTAGGCTTGGATTATGAAGTTTCATCAAAACTATAGGGTGTTGACTAATTCCCTTGGAGGACCAACTCTGATATTTCGGGTAGAGGCAAGGGCTAGAGACCAGAGGAGGTGGTACAAGGTGCTATTGATTAATAAAATCCCAATATAGGCAAGGATTTTGATATATGCAATTATTTGTTGTGGCATGAAGTTTTTTGGACTCTATAGACCATTTAGCATCTTTGTTTATATATAATTTGGGGGATATATGGATTTCACTTGATGTTATTTTAGTTGCATGCACTCTTTCTATATACACATGAGAAACTTTACATATTTGTGTATAGTGGTTTGGGATCTAGAATTCAACAGAATTAACAGTTTTCAATCTTTTAGGATTGCAAGGTTTCCACTGGATTCTATCATGTATGATAGTATAGGATTGACATGTAATCAAACACATCAACCTCTCTATGTATCTTGATGTTGGTAGATCCTATTGTTGAACTCCTCTGTCTTGACCTTAAGCAAAATGCACGCTTCACTCAAGTGAAAACATTTATTAAGCATGGGAAGCTTCTCTACCCTATCTAAAAACTTGGATTAGGAAGTTTCATCAAAACTATAAGGTGTACTAATGTCAATGGAGGACCAAATTCAATATTCTAGGTAGAGGCAAGGGCTAGAGCCTAGAGGAGGGGTAAACAATGCTATTGATGAATAAAATTCCAATATTGGCAAGAATTTGGATATATTATTCTTTGTTGCGACATGAAGATTTTTGGACTCTATAAGACATTCAGCGTCTTTGTTTATGTATTTTGGGGAAGATATGAATTGTACTTGAAATGTTTTTTAGTTGTAAGCAACATTGACATAAAAATGAGAAACTTTGGATATTTGTGAATATTGGTTTGGATTCATAAGGATGCTCATGTATATATTTGCATTTACTGAAATTGATTTTATTTTCACGAGTAAATTGGGGTTTTAATTTGCTTTGGGGATACAAATGTTTGGAGTTATGGTCTAAATTTCTTTTAGGGCATACAAATTAAAAAATTTATGGATTCAATTCATTTTAGGGCATAAAAAATATATATATATAGAAATTAGAAGGGTGGAATTTGATTTAAATACCTTAGATTGAGGAGATTGGTGTTCAAGGTGGAAGATTTGGGATCTATGAACTCAAAATGCATTCACCACTACTCGTTCCTTCGCCAGAAGCTGCTGCTCTGTCGCTTTCGTGGAGGAAATGACGGGCATGACCCGTTTCGGGCATAAAACTTGTTTTAAAAAACGCGTACGCGTTTAGGAGCTCATAACGTGTACACGTTTTAGGACTATATAACACATACGCGTTTTGTTTAACTATCCTACTTGGCCTTCAATGTGGTAGGCTTGGGAATAGTTTTGGCAGGGTCGGGATACGGTCGGGATTGCTTGGGATCAGTTATATTTTATAGAACTTGAATGAGTTTCTTGAATCTACCATTGCATCTAAAAGGTCCCTCAACTTTGTGCGCTCACCCTGTAACTATTAGAAAATATCAAACCTGAAATAGTTATCAACATTTTTTATCAATAAAATTTATATATTAGGAAACGTGATTCAATTTATTACATTTCATCTTTTTTACTCAAAGAAAGATTTATTGTGTAAGTATCTCCAAATATACATATAAGTTAAGGGATGCATGTTTCTTTTGAGTTTTCTATTACATCTAATGCATCAAAAGAGATCCTCATTAGTTCACACTAACTCATAAGATAATAAACCTATGGTAAAAAATAGAAACCAAATTCCAAAACATTGTACACTACAAAAACCAATCAGATTCTAACTCGTTGTTTCTATAAACAAAGTCTTGAAGAAAAATTATCTAGTCCTTAATATTAGCCACTAGAGGATTTCAGATTTCTAAATATTAATCACATTACTTATGGGGTTACTTAGTCGTTTCTTTTTTATGTTTTTCAAAGAAGAGTGAATGGTACAAATATACCTACAATGAATATGACAAATGTGTACATACGAGATTCCATGTGAATAATGAGGCTTATCCCCGAGGCCCATACAAACCACTTAGTCGAGCCCTGTTCTCTCAAATTCTACATCCTCGTGGTATTTATGAAGATAGAGACTCCTCATGTAAATCCTCTCCAAGCAACCAGATAATTTTAACTTACATAACCAAAATGTGTCTTATCCATGTTATGTTTGAAGCCACATAAAACACTGGCGTGACAGACACAATAGATAAGCCTTTTGCATTCATAGAAAATGGTTTCTTCTATCACTGAGGAATAGGTTCAATTAGTAAGCAAAGTAGATTTCACCTCGTTGGATATATATATACAATTTAATCATTTGAATTCTACAATACATTTTATGTTTATCAAGAAATCCTTAGGCAAGTAACAATCTACATCGAGGTCTAAGTGACAACGTTTGTGTGAAATAATAACCATATCATGAGAGATGTCAGACATAATAAAATACACGAGTGGAGCAATAGGGCCAAGTGGCTTTGGCTCTAAATCCACTGCTGAAGACATCACTATTTTTTGCATTCTTGACTCTCTAAGTACAATAATCACTAGTAACAGTAGGCTTCCTCTGGCAATATTAGGCTATTAGGCTTCATGTGGTTATATAACAAGACATTTTTATTTTGTAACACAACAACCATTTAATATTCTGATGTCCAGAATTATGTTGGGAAAATTTGAAACAACGCTGCATGTTTAAGCATGATGATTTAATATAACTCTAAAATCTTATGCATAAGGTTTGAAAGAAACTTTACAAGTTTATCCATGGTTAAACCAAATAAAATCGAGGATGATTTCATAAAATTTTATGAAACAATGTATTTTTTTTTCAAACGAAAAACACTATACTTTATAAACAAGTATAAAGATGGTTATAGTAAGGATCCATAACATGACATTCCAGTCAATAAGAAAAGATAACCATAGCAGCCCAAAGCCAAGTCACACCGGATCCAAGAAGGACTATACCTAGTCATGTCCAAGACAGTCCCAATAACAAGCAAATGTATGCATGAAGATATTATCATTGCATAAACCTTACCCGCGAATAATATGTCCAAATGACATAAAAAAATCCAAATTACAGCCGGTATAATGTATGTAAAATACAAAAGGAAGAAATGAAATAGAAAGAAATAAAAAGGACGACAGTAACAGCTTCACACCAGAAACTAGAGAGGAAATATATTCCAATGACCCGTAGAAGGGATGGCAGACCCCTGCAAAATCTCAAAATATTTATGCCCCTCCGTGGCCACGAGACCCCGACGAGAGAGACCATCGGAAACCTCATTATGTTCATGGAAAATGTGGATAAAAGACGTATGAGGACAGTGGTCCAGCAGATGTCTGGTATGTATCAGCCAAGTGTCAAGTGCAAGGGCGTTTATATTGGCCAGATCATTGGCCCATTGAACCACAATCAAGGAGTCCCCAACTGCCTGCTCCAATGATATCCCACCTGCTCCAATGATATCCCAGCCTGAGAAACAAAATAAAGAATCAACCATAACCCCAATAGCTCACCTTTAGTATTTGTTCCCCGTCGGCCACACAACCAAAAACGGATCAGATTACCATTGACACATTCAATAAAAGCTCTGGCACCACAGAAACCCGTAGAAGAATGAGCAGCTCCATCAAATCTAGCACGGTTTCCAGATTGAAGAAGAGACAATGGCCTAAGAGAACGATCAGCCATGGAAATGCTCACCTGCTGGGGAACAACATAATCAAGAGAAAAAGCAAGAACCATTGCCGCCACCCTTCCCGGCTCAGAGCGAGAATTCCAGATTTCCCAAGAAGTCAGACATGCTAATACTCCCAAATGTTGATTCTGTATAAAAAGGTTTTTAAACCATTCTTGCAATGTAAAAACATAACCGTCTGGTAAGAAGATGAAAGGATCCCCGATAAATGACCATACCTTGATCGTAAACTAACAGGAAACAAATAGATGAGAAAAAGTCTCGACATCTTGAAAGCATAATGGGCAAATCGATGGACCACTGAAACCACGCTTGGTCTTCTCAGCCAATGGTAACCAGATAAAGATTTTGATCTTATGGGGAATATGCCAGTTCCAAACAGTGCGGTGCCACCAAATACCTGTCACAGACGATTTGCTAGCATCATAGTCCAATTATGCAGTAATAGAACCGTCCATAGTGTTCCAGGACCACAGTAAACGATCATCCTCATCTACAATCCTGACATTTGCCCTGTACAAGTCTAATTGTTAAATGAAGGGTATGTAGAGGAGCGAGGACGATTTCATAAAAATTGATGGAACAATGTATTCTTTAATGAAGCGTATCATACCAGAGATCCGTAGAGATACATGAGCCCTTGATTGACATGTACTTGCCACCCATTTCTAGGCTACATAAATTGAGGCCAACTAAGTACGAACAAATCCAAATTTTAATAAACATATTTTTTTGTTAAAAAACATTTTATATTCAATATTTCATAACTATGATATACCTTATGTTTAAAAAAAATTATCTTATGTATAGACAAACTAATATCACACAATGATTCCTTCTATGCAAGGACATATTATTAAATTAACTTGTATGGAAATTTTTAAGCTGGGCAAGGATAACCTCTCAAGAGCTCCCGTGTTATTGTTGTAGGTGTTTTTCTTGACCCTAGATGCCTAAGGAGGTTTTCCATAGGGTCTGACATTGAGGTTTCATCTCTTAACCATGTATGGGGCCATGAGACCCCAAATTAGTGCTAGGAATCTCCCAATTCCCCAGATCCATATTCTATACCCAAGAATCCACTCAAGAAGTTGTGTGTGGTGGTTTGATGCATCATTCTTTTCCCTAGATGCCTAGAAACCTATTTTATTGTTTAATCATGGGCTTCATCCATTGACCACGTTAAAGGCTCCTAAAACCATTGCTAGTGATCAAAACCTCCTAATGAAACTCCTAAAACCATTACTAGTGATCAAAACCTCCTAATGGTTTCATTAAGAATGCATAAAGGCGAAGAGTACCATGCAAAGGCTATATATGGTGCCAATTTTTTAGTGTCATTCATGTCCCTAGATGCCTATAAACTTAAATGCCTAAGGTGGAGGTTTCCTCCATCAACCACGTGTCATGTGATCAATACCTAATGGTCAAATTCTTCAAATGACATTGATATTTATAAAAAAATATCACAAACAATTTAGCACGGAGTAGCCTATTTATTTATTCCAGGTTTTGGACTTCAGTCGTAATCCTGTAAATTGGTTTTGGTAAAATCAAAATTTGGAATGTTCAAAATCTGTTTTTAAATCCATAAATAGATTTAGCACCCTCGAATACCCCCATGGCACTGAGATTATATATGTTTGATTCTAAGATTTTTTACAGATTTCCAACCGACAAAATAAAATAAAAAATATACTCGAAAAATATTGAAAATATAGAATATTTAGACTATACCATTTAGTAGGATTATAAAATAATCCCCAATCAAATAATTAAATGTTAATTGAAATCACTTTAGTAACTACATTTATATTCTTAATAAATTAAAATTCACAAATATGTATCATTTCCTCAAAAATTATTTTGCAATGAATATTTATTTGAAGAAAGTATAAATAATAATAAATAAAATAATTCGTAACCAAAATTGAAGAGTGGCACATTTATAGTCTTAATCAATTAAGATTTACAATTTTTATCATTTCCTCGATAAATTGCCATAAATATTTATTTATTTGAAGCTGAGTATAAATAGTAAATAATTAAGTATAATATTTATATTTAACCAAATATTATGTAATTTTTCAAAAAGTATTTATTTGTGGGTAGTATGAAAAATAAATAATTAAATTAAATTATTTACAAAAGTATTATGTTTGAGTTTTTATTTATGGTGTAAATAAACATAGATAAGTTATGAATTTTCAAAAAATAAATAATTAAATTAAATTATTTAAAAATTTATTGTATTTATAAAATAAATATTGATAATTAAATATTTTTTTATCTATATCAACCTAAAAAAAAAAGTTTAACGTTACTTTATTATGTCCGTGACATCTTGTAATTGAATTGGATATATTAATCAGTCCATGCAATTTAATTTTTCTCAATAAAAAAATTTTACTAAGATTTTTAAATGTTCAAGTTTTAAAATTGCCTTGGAGTTTGGTGTGGGGGTTTTGTTCACCACATGTCCCTCGCATCTATCTGTATTCGTATGCCTTATTATGTCCCAGTTTGGGTTGGTTGCGATGATAAGGCTTGTCCTTTTGCTAGTGGCTTCTCAATGTTTCTTTGTTGTTGATAATGACATGAAACATTGCATCTATTCCGTAGCGCTATTTCCAAAAATCACAGGTAGCTTGGTGGGCACGTTGTCTTCATTGTCGGTTCTTTGTGTTTGAGAATTCAAGCCCTTCGAATTTGGATTAGTCTATATCAGATTCGCAGCTGCCCCGGAAGGGTTGTGCTGAGGGTTTGGCCTTTTCACTATTTGGTAGCAGTCGCAGGTTCTCTTGAGAGTGTAAGCAACACTGGCAGGCTCGGGAAAGTACGCATATGCAATTCTCTTGGTTGTACCATCAGAGGCCCATCCAAAAACTTTTGTGCATGGTCGGTCACAAGTCTAGATTACCACCATGCTTGTGAAGGATAATTTACTAGTTGTTGGTAAGTTTTTTGAGCCCTGCTGTCAAAGCAACACTCGAGCAATTTACTTAGAACAGGATGATGTGAGCTCTCGACCAATTTCACAGAGAAATCCCTATGGTTTCGACTTCCTACTTGAAACCTCGACTTCAAAGTTTAGGGGTTGGCGCTGAAGAGCCTGAAGCTGTAATAAAGGAACCTGTGCAGAGAATAGAAAAAAGGTGAAACCCCAACACAACTTCAAGGTGTGTAGATCCTTCCTATTGAAACATATAGATATCCACTTTCTATTTCAGAAACAAAGATAAAGACCACATTGCTATGAAGTTCAGGGAATTGGACCAAATGGTGGAAGGGCATTTGAATAAGGGTGTAATTCTTAACATGGGTTATTTAAAGTGGCTTGTAGAGCAGCTCAAGGCATATTTGTATGGCCATGTATCGATGTTCATGGTTCACCCACCAGAATCTATTCTACCTGGACGGAGGATGGGTTTTCTATAAGAAGTTGCTAGCCAACCTAGAATGGAAAATAACAGAACAGAAGAGAGGGTTGGGGTTTAACTAACAAGGAAGGCATGGATATTGAATAGGCACCTATAGTTTTGAACAAGGGCGCACGTTCTTTAGGCAGAGGAAAGGGAGAGTTGAGAGTTAATTACACTCCAGTGAAGGGGGAGGTGGACCAACTGGGATCAATTCTGGTGAGCAATGAGGAAGGTCTTCGTTGCAGATTTTACAGAAATAGTAATGTGGAAGGAGATTCGGTTGATGTGGCAGGTCAATGTGTTAGTGATGGCCCTCATCTACACTTCTGCTATAATTTTGAGGTTTGATTAGCCCATGCTAGCATGTTAAATTCTTCAATTTTTGTTTTTGTACAAGTTTTTTTTTCATTATAGTATAGGAGGTTTTAGACAATTAGGAGGAGCACCGATAGGGTTGTCAGTCTCATAGGCTATAGGAGCACCGATAGGGTTGTTATGGAATTGAGCCAATTATTAGCTCGATATGGAGGAACTAGTCGAATATGGATGATTGGGATTGCGACATGTGAAACACGCCTGCATTGTCAAGTATATCATCCTTCTGTGGAGAATGATTGGAACCTGCAGCCTCTACCTATTGTTGCCAAACCAACTCCAGTATTGTTTCATAGGTTCTCCCTTGTGTGTTCCTTCTTCTTTCCAAGTTCTGCAGTTATTTTAGTGTTTAGAATATCCGTCTTGAAATGTATCAAATGTGCAAATATTTTAGATTTGGCGATCATAATCAACATCTTGAATTTTGGTTTCTATTTTTTTTATTGATATACATATTTCATAAGCACAATAATAACCTAAACATTTCCATCCATCTCTTGATGCACTTGAGCTGAGGGTTGGGTCATGTTTGTGAGTGTTTGCTTGCTATTAAAAAATATTGATGTTTCCTTTCAAAACAAATCTTTTGGCCAGACAGTTACAATAATTGTATTCTGCTATAATGCCCTGGTTACCTTTATGCTTTGCATAGCGGCTTCTAGTGGCTTCTATCTAGGCCAATAGCTATAGATTGTTATGTCTATCATAGGATTTAATGCTCAGCCAACTGATTGCTCTTTTTGAAATTGGATGTATCTTCTTATTTATAGCTTAGTGGTATTCATTTTCTGGCTTTTGCATTATCAAGCTAGACAAATATGATATTTCACACTGGACAACATTAATGGAAACTCTATGTGAGACTTTATTCACAGGGAAAGCTCTGAGTTTCTCTAAGGTCGGCTCCTTATAAACGCAATAAAAAATCCTAGACTTGCTTATGCATGAGTAGAGGACAACACTTGATTCTTTGCCAACATTAGCATGTAGAATTTCAACTACAATAATTCCTTTGTTGCTTGTGTGGCTAAAACACTGTTCAAGTGCTTGACACGACAATAATATTAGATAGACTAAACTTGTGTGATGATGTAATACTGCTCCAGTACAAAACATAAAGCAATAACTTATGATGGACTTGCTATTGTTAATATCAGTTGTCCAACCAACATGATAGAATCCTGAAGCTAGTATAAGTTCTGTCATTAAATCTAATATAAAAGTCATTTGTTGTTTTCAAATAGTTGAAAATATGTTAAGCTGCTTGACGATGCCATTAACATGGATCTAGCATATATTCACCGACTAGACTCACTACGAATGCAATATCTGTCCTGATGCAATTGTAGACCATGGCACACATTAGAATCCTTATGTCACGTTGGATAGATTAGTTTTCAATTGCTTTAGTATCTCTTCAAATTTAACTCCAGCGTAATCCACCCTATACTTGAACACTTTTATGCCAATACAACAATGGATTTCATCACAATATACCTATTTAGTCTAGCAATTCCCTGCATCATGTTTTTTTTGCTGCTGCAAATGCAATTTACAAACTTATTACCATGCTCTATCACAGACATTGCCGCATGCAGCTCTTGTTATATTTGACAACATAATATACATCATTCCTTTTAACCAATTTACCACATATTCCATTTTCAATAAAATTAACCAAATCATTATCATCACTTTAACCTTACATAATATAACTAATACTAATACCACTATTTTACAACCATGCTAATATGACACTAATATGAGTAGGTTAATCTCGTGACTCTATCACCACATATAATATAAGTAGTGATAATACAATCATTTTACCACCACCACATAATATGACTAATGTTAATATCACTACTTTAACACTACATAATTTGAGTGATGTTAAAATATGGATTTTGTTCACTGAATGCCAACTTGCATATTTATTATTTACTGAACCAAAATTGTGATAAGATGAGATGACTGGTGTTGAATCCCAAGCTAGATATTTGTTATTGGCTGAACTGATGGCGGCACTTGACCACTTTACACTTCTGGCTATTATCTCGGCGTTCGTGATTGCAGTTGGTCTTGGAGCCGAAGATCCCTCATCTAAATTGGTGGGTAGTGGCTGCAGCCCTCACATGTATGTTAGTGCTATAGCGTTTACAGACAATCTGGAATCCATTTTGCAATCCCTCCTCTCAAATCTCTCAGATGGCTTCTCTACTTCAATACAAAAGAAATTTGGCAAAACTGATCCTGTCTATGGTCTTGCAGTATGTCGGAGGTATTTAAGGGCCAGAGAGTGCTCACAATGCGTCGAGAAAGCGGCAACAGAAGCAAAAGCACTCTGCCCTGGTGTTAATGGTGCTAGGGTTCATTTCGATGGTTGTCTTCTCTGCTATGAGAATAATAGTTTTTATGGTCAGCTTGTGGAAGGTGGGAATTATGTTTATTGTGCCTTCCCAATTGACAACGATCCACAAACATTCCTTGAAAAAGACGAGGACTTATCCACACAACTCATATCTAACGCTTCCACAAAGAATGGTTACGCAGTTGGATCCATTTATGGCTTGCTATATGGTATGGCTCAGTGTTGGCCCTCCCTTACCAGTATTAGTTTCCAAGCATGCTTGACTGAAGCTCATAATTGATTACTCACCTGTCCTCCCAAGCATGAAGGTCGAGGTCTTGAGGCAGGCTGTTTTATGCGTTACTCGTTTAACTCATTCTTCACAGATAACCAGACTTCGCGTATAAGTTTTTAATTTGCTGTAATTTTTTTTTTTTATTATCATAGGAGATATCTAAAGAGATTAAATATTGGGAGATTTTGATTTTGCATCATATTATTTTTTATTGCAAAAATTGATTCAGTTCTTTTGAAAACCCTAAATCCCTGTTTTATGTTGTAATCTGTAATTTTAACAATTCCGATTCCGATTTGATTTTGGGGAAAATGTTCCAAACCAAAGTAGAAAAGAGATCCAAATCGTTTAATTGTTAGACTGATGGAAAATCTATCTATATATTAAATAGAATCCACAGATTTAATCTAGGGCATAGATATTTTTTTTTCAGCGAAAAAAAAACGTACTATTGCTATTTATAGGAATAAATCAAATAATACAACGATAAGCAATTATCAGCATTGTCTTGATATGTGTATCAATATCTATCAAGATTCAGCTAGATCTCGAGGATATATGTCCAATATTTATACAAATATTAGCAAAAAACTAATCTATCCCAAAAAAACTATTGCGGACTCCACTCGATCGGAGGCGAGCCAAATCTCCCTAGCTCAATGCAAGTCTAGAACAAATAAAATAGACTACAAACACATTTCCTAGATCTACTTAAGGATCAAGTGCTAGATGTCTTACCTCTTTGATTCACTATCGTTTCTCCTAAATGTTGCTCCACATCCCACGGTCGTCAGATCCAAGCTGTAAGACCTGTCAAGATACAGAAAAGAGAAATGAGTAAAGAGCATCTATACAATAAGAGATCTATGTAAACAGTTAAGCAGGTAAACAATACAACATCATTGCACATAAGAACGATATTGGTGGAAAGCATTTGTATTCCTATAAATAAAGGAGTATATGATAGAGATATAGAACTACAACCAATGACTTAACGTAGTAGCCCTTCTCCACACAAGCCAATTGCCAAGCCCTTCCAAGGAAGCATGAATTCTCCAAGAGGTGAGTGAAGGTGTCTCTAGAGATTTCACCAGCATGTAGATACCATAGTCTTCCTCCCTTTGGTATGGGAGTGAGCCTCGTTTATATAGGACTAAGTGGATGAGGTTATGGATAGGATAGGATGAGAGATGGTAGGAGAGAGATAGGGGATCCTCCCATTGAGTTAGGGGTCGAGTACCAGCTCTCCAAGAGATCAGGGATAAGCCCCCAAATGGGAAAGCTTCGAGAAAGATCTCGAAATGGCTATTTTTTCCCATTAACAAACCTCGTTGCACCTTGCTATAGAGAAGACTGCGACGTCGCATGTTGCTAGTGTGCAACCTGCGACGACCTCTCAAAAGGTTGTACAAACTGAGTACAAATACTCCCAAATGAGTACTTGGTCCAAGTGACTTTAGGGATGTATACACTAAATCATGATGATGGGTAGATTTTAGGTGTAACAGAATGCCCCCCAAAGCATGAAGCTGTTAAGGATGTACAGGTGAAGTGATTTAATAGAAATAATGGCAAAATACTTGTCGGATGAAGGACGTTGCTACAGTACAGCTGACTCTGAACTGACAATCTCATATGTAGTACAACATGGCTACCGACCAATACATTGTAGATCCATGGTAGTAATGACCGATTGAACACAATCATGGCTACTAGATACAAGCGTATATCCATGATGAGATGATAACACAGCCACGACCAATACAAAAGTGGATCCGTGTAATATGACTCAAATACAAACTCCATCACAACCTGGGTAAAACATGACTCCCCAGGGTATTCAAGTTGAACCCGCAATGATACGAATCTATCCATGTGATTACAAATGTCTTGACGTCGAACATGGTAGAAACCACTTGATTACCAGTCATTGATGTAAACCGTTAACAAGCGCGAGGGAGATCACCATTAATGTCAATGATTCCCAAGGTATCACAGTACATATCATCGAGCGCGAATAAATGAGTTGAAGTCGAATGCAAGATGAAATCTTTCGATCAAGAGTCAATGATGTAAACTCATGATGAAAGCAAGGTAACCTGCCATTGAGGCATGCAGGGCCAAGGTACTTGGTTGGTTTCTAGATTCAATCCTTGGATGATGTGTTGAAGTCGACAAGGATGAATCCGTCGAAGGAGGGCCATAATGAATCCCCCATCAATCGACACTAAACACGACAAAAAATGTGTAGAGTAGATCGGATGGTACAATAACATGTGAGATTGACTCAAAGTAACAACGGCATGACGACGTGTGTACTGACTGAAAATGATGAGTGATGAATGTGTTCTTGAACATGGGCATGGCATGACTTGGCAGTATTGACATGAGCATGACGCAAACTTCTAATGCAATTGATAGTGGAAGATTTCTTTGAATGACTCAGAGGAGTAACATGACTCAGAAGGTAAGCGGGGACTCATAGACAAACAGATGACCCAAGTATTGGTATGCAAATGTAAATGAGTGCCATGTTCAAGAACGACTATATACTGGCACTAAGGTATGTAATACAAACACTTTCCTTTTTCCCCATCATGAATGATGAGTGCCTCATGTGTTTTTTAACGAGCTTGATGAGGGTAACCAGATGCTTGGTATAGCTCATCTCATAGATGAGTCAAATCCCAAATATTTTCCGAACCTGGGATAGGAGGGGTTCGTCCCATGACGGGCCCTTCAATGTGAAAATTTAACGAGTCCATAGAAGGCAAACTTGGTCGTCATTTCATATTTAGAGAGTCTGAAAAGAACTAAAGAAGACTCCAACGGTCCTTTTTTGTAAAGTTAGCCTCATCGCCCGAAAAAGGGTAAAACAACGCGAGAGAGGACTCTTCTAGTCATGATTGGCTGGAGTATTCCTTTTTCGTAATTAGTGCCCCCTGGTCCGAAAAATGGGTAAACTATCACCAGGAAGACGACCATTCAAATAATTTAACAAGCGTGAATGTGACAAGTTCGCTTGGCAATCTTTTCAATTTTAGGGAGTTTGAAAAGAGCTTAAATATGGACTGCGGGGGGTGTCCTTTTCCGTGGGAGTTTAACGAGCACGGAAAAGTGATAAATCATAACTTGGTAATTGTTCTCATGATTTGGTGAGTACGAGAACAAACGAAGAGTAAACTCATCCTCATGCAATCAATGCGACTAACCAAAAATATTAATGACAAAACGTTCAAAGGGTGTTCATACCTGTAATTACCGTTGGTAATGCAAGAAACGTTACGAATGACCACTTTATGACTCCCGTACACTAGAAAAAGTGTCAAATAGCCCCAAATATAATGACAAATGGTCGAAACTATAGTAAATGGCCCAAAAGCATCAAAATATTTGAAAAGGAATATTCCATTTCTATTTATAAATAGAAATATGGGCCAAAAATAGAAACATTGTTCAAATTGCCAATTTGGGTGGAGAAGTACCAATTTGGAGCCAAAACTTCCTATGTCGATTACGGGAGCTACGATTCGCCATTTCACCGGCCGTTTGGACTAGGCAGGCCTAAAACTTGTCTTACAACTTTCCAGTGGTTTAGTTTTCCAATTTTTGTTCATTTTTTGAGTTTTTTGATGATTTGGGGAGGGGCCATTGCACCCTCGACTCGTCGCAAGTGGCCCTTTTGGGACTTGCGATGAGCCTGGGTCGTCGCAATCCTTGAAAATGGTACCTGCGATGACGTTGCGCTGTACCTGAAGGTACACTGGGACGACGAAAACTCAAATTCCAAACATCAAACATGCTCCAAAAAATGAGTTTGTGCAAGTTGGAGAAGGACCTAACATGCTTTAAATGCCCCTTTTGGCGGGTTCCCAACAAGCAAATATGGTATTAGAGTGGTGAGAGAGAGAACACGAAGTAGAAGATGAGCAAATCGTAAACGATCCACAATGTGTGGCTGCTTTGCGAAACTGTGGGTTGCTCAAATTCTTCGAGATACAGGGGATGAGAGCCCAAATCCCGTTCTTGACACACATGCTTCAGAGTTGGGATGAGGCCGAACAGTACTTGTCATAGGTGAGCATATCCTCACGATTGACATTGAGGATATCTACTTTCTGACCGGTTTGTCTTGAGGAGGGGATGTTGTACATCTCACCAGTACTCAGGCCAGTGATCATACAGTTGAGGACATGGTGTCACAACACTGTGTTGCTACTTCTCGGCCTTCCAGCGGGAAGATACTCCTCAGAGATGTGGTGAGTTGTCCACTGAGGACCATACTGCTTACTATTACCAGGGTGGCGGGTAGCCAAGCTCCACATACAGCTACTCGGACTCAGATGTTATATGCGGAAGACTATATGTCTCCCACGGTTTTCAACTGGTGCGAGGGTCTCCTCGTCAACATCCGAGCTCAGCTGACCAAGTGTCGACGTGGGGAGCTCAAGCAGTTTAGATATGGATCGATCATAGTGTCGTTCCTCTTGGAGCAGGTTCCTCTTCTGCGCCCGCAGGTGGTACTGGATGACAGGGATCTAAGAGATCCTCACAAGCTCAGGTGGGCAGAGGTGATGACCCTCCATGGTGGGGGTCCCATCATTAGTTTTGGTCCCGAGTTTTTCAGCTGGCTAGAGGGCCAATTACTTATGGTCGAGGACTTTCCTTACAGTGGTACAGACTTCTGGGAGGATCCCGACTTAGCGCTGCTAGAGGGTGCAGCATGGGGTGATATCGGTAAGAACAAAACCCTTGTATTTTGTAGTTTTGTGTATTATATTATTTTTTTGATGTAGTGTTGACAAGTACATTATATGTGTGTGTGCAGATGTGGGCCCCATGCGACTAGTAGGTCTCTCTCTTCTGGCAAGGAGAGACAGAGGTGGGGAGGCAGTGGTTCCTGCAGGTTCTCATGCTGCCAGCGAGGAGATGGAGGAGGTATACTGGAACCTGTCCGGGTTGACTGTGGAGATACCAGAGCCGGCTATCGATGACCTACCGAGGCCCATGAAGAGGTTTTGGGTTGGAGCGTCTATGCGCTTCAACGCCTTACTCCGCAGGGTGGCTCGTTTTGTAGACTGCTTTCTCACCCAACATCAGAGAGCTGTTAGAGTTAGGGGTGTATGGGTCAGGCGTGGTGCCTGAGACACTTTTATACTTGTACTAAGAGATTAGAGGCCTTAGATTTTGTACTTACTGAAAGCTTATGATGCTTCAGATTTTTGTAGAGACTCACTGAAAGCCATTGTGCTTCAGATATTGTACCAGCACTACTTTTGAGCGATTTATATATATACAGACACTACCGGTGGTTTATACATTATGTGTCTTTAGAATGATTAGTGATGTGATCTTGTTTATATGTTTGCTTCTATACATTATATTTACATGTCGTGAATGCTTTTACATATTATGGATATTATGTGTGTGCAATGTACCAATCCAAAATGAAATTGGCCATCGAGTCAGCAACTGTGTTTAACTCTCGTGGAATGTGCAGGCATTGAACAGATTCAAATGACCTTTCTAGGAGACGTACTCGTCTGAAGAGACAGAGTAAGATGGGATCATGGATGGTGTAGACCCGGTTCAAATGGGAAACCACTAATTGAGAATCCATGTGGATGACAATGTGGTTCATACCCAAGGAAATGGCATCAGCTAGGGTTCCGATTACTGCCTGATATTCTGCGGCATTTTTGGTTGCGAACCCTAGGCAACCTCCTCCTGAGCTAATGAGCTCACCTGTTGGGGAATATAGTACCCAGGTTGCCGAAGCAAGGTTACGGGTATGCCGGCTGGCACCATCCGCGAATCCATAGCACGTTGCCATCTGCACATGCAGACATAACATGGTATAAGAAGCGGAAACAAGATCAAAAGACACTCGAAAAGAAATGTGTCACGCCACACAAAAGCACGCCATGTATAGTATATACAAGCAATTCTATGCATGAGAATTCAAGCATAGTATTTCTTCAGGTAAAGCCCATTACGGGGTTCACCCAAAGAGATTCCGTCGTAATCTTCGAGCTTGTAATCACCTTTTTCCAATACACATTTTATGACATAGGGTCCATGCCACATGGACTCAAACTTCCCAGTTCCTAGCTTATCGTGCTTCTGGACATAAGTGAGGACCAAGTCACCCTCGTTGAAGATACGAGGTTCGACTGAATTATTGTACTGGGCCTTGATGCATTTCTTATGTGCTTCGTTAGCAAGAGCGGCATCTCGGTGGGACTCATCAATCTTTGCCAAGTGCAAGAGACATTCTTCCTCAGCAGTAGTGTTAGGAAGAATTTCTACAGCAAGTTGAAGAGACGGGATTTCACACTCTATCGGTAAGACAGCCTCCAATCCATGTACCAATTGTAAGGGAGTGAAGCCTGTGGCGGTTTTAACAGCAGTTCGGTAAGCCCATAATGCTGAAAAGAGCATATTATGCCAGTTGGACTTTTGTGTCCCTACCATCCTCTGGATCATAGTTTTCAAGACCTTGTTAATTGCCTCGACCTGTCCATTGGATCGCAGGTAGTAGGGTGTTGAATTTTCATGGCGAAAACCCAACCCGTCGCTCAATTCATCAACCATATGGTTCTGAAAGTGAGAACCATCATCGGTAACGATAGACTGAGGAACTCCAAACCGTGCTATTACATGATTAAACATGAAGAGTGCAGTGGTTGTGCCATCATTTTGGTATGTAGGCATAGCCTCAGCCCACTTCGTAAAGTAATCCATAGCTACGATGATGTAACTATGCCCCTCGACCGATGTAGGCTTACAGTGCATAAAATCGATGCCCCATTTTGCAAATGGGCCAATGGAAATAACCAGATGTAATGGGGAGGGATGAGTGCGCTTCTTCGTATGAGAGTGTTGGAAAGGAGGACATTTCTTAACGGCCTCAATACAATCTTTAAATATAGTAGGCCAGTAATATCCTGTGCGCAAAATCTTATGGGCGGTATCCATCCCAGAGAGGTGACCGCCACACGCCCCAGCGTGACAGTCATTGAGAATGCGTTCGGCTTCCTCGTGTGTTAGACAACGTCGAAGAATTGAATCAATGCCATGGCGGTACAAAGTATCAGTGATGATCAAGTAATACTTTGCGTGGTGGCGTATCTTACGATGGTTGTCGCGAGACAGTTGAGGATCGAAGCATTGGATTTGAAGATATAACAGGATATCTCCATACCAAGGATTAGTCGTACTGATGAGAAACAATGATTCATCCAAAAAGGAGTCATTGTGCTCTGCTTCTGCATCAGGACGGGGAAGGTCGCAAATGAGCTCAGCAAACACCAAAGACTTGTTAGACTTAGCTTTCTCGAAAAGAAGATTAAATTCTTGCAGTATCACAATCCAGCGTGAATACGTGCCCCCAAGTACTTGATGTGTCAGTACATGGTACATGGGGTTCGAGTCAGCGATGATGGTGGTGGTGCAGAGTAGGATGTAATGAAGCAACTTTGGGACGGCAATGACTGCCGCGAAAGCAAGTTTTTCGACATGTGAGTATCTAGTTTTAGTGTCGGTGAGACCCTTACTCGCATAGTATATCACATGTTCCTGGGCATTTTGATCTTCCTGTACCAAAACCATGGCGATCGTGGTGACAGAAGCGGCGAGATACAAAATGTAATCGCGATAATAATTAGGCAGTTGAAGCACAGGGGCATGCGTTATGGCATGTTTGATACTGTCAAAATATTTTTGAGCTTGGTTGTCCCAAATGAACGGGACGTCTTTCTTAAGCAGTTTCATGTAACCCTGAGTCTTCTCCGCGAAATTACAGACAAAATGTCTTAGATAAGTTTCCTTCCCTTGTAGACTTTGAAGTTCCGTAACATCAGTGGGAGGTGGTAGGTTGATGATGGCCTCCACCTTTAAGGGATCAATGCAGATCCCATCCTTCGAAACGATAAATCCTAAGAGGCATCCGGACTCAACGCAAAAGATACACTTATGAGGATTCAGATGGATATTGTACCATCTGCATCTGAGGAATATGGCCATCAGATGATCAATATGGAACTCGCACTGCTTTGAATGAGCAGGGAGATCATCCAGGTAAGGTTCCACAAAGTCCTTAATATTGTGGAAAGCATACGACATAGCCCGCTGGAATGTGGCGCCATCATTTTTTAGGCCAAATGCGATTTTGTGATATGCAAAGGTTCCCCATGGGAAGATGAAAGCCGTCTTATGTTGGTCGGCTGGGTTGATCTCAATTTGGTTGTAACCAAAAAAGCCATCCATGAATGAGAAGATGATGCTTTTGGCACAGTTATCGATGATTCGGTCGATGAAGGGGGTCGGGTAGTTGATCATCACTTACTTTGTACCGCCATGGCATCGATTCAATTCTTTGATGTTGTCTAATGCACGAGGAAGCCGAACGCGTTCTCAATGACTGTCATGCTGGGGCGTGTGGCGGTCACCTCTCTAGGATGGCTACTGCCCAGAATATTTTGCACGCAGGATATTACTGGCCTACTATCTTTAAAGATTGTATTGAGGCTGTTAAGAAATGTCCTCCTTGCCAACACTTCCATATGAAGAAGCGCACTCATCCCACCCCATTACATCCAGTTATTGCCATTGACCCATTTGCAAAATGGGGCATCGATTTTATGCACTGTAAGCCTACCTCGGCCGGGGGGCATAGTTACATCATCGTAGCTGTGGATTACTTTACGAAGTGGTCCGAGGCTATGCCTACATACCAAAACAATGGAAAAACCGCCGCACTCTTCATCTTTAATCATGTAATAGCACGGTTTGGAGTTCCTCAGGCTATCATTACCGATCATGGTTCTCACTTTTAGAACCATATGGTTGATGAATTGAGCGACAGGTTGGGTTTTTGCCATGAAAATTCAACACCCTACTACCTGCAATCCAATGGACAGGTCGAGGAAATTAACAAGGCCTTGAAAACTATGATCCAGAGGATGGTAGGGACACAAAAGTCCAACTGGCATAATATGCTCTTTTCAGCATTATGGGCCTACCGAACTGCTATTAAAACCGCCACAGGATTCACTCCCTTCCAATTGGTATATGGATTGGAGGCTATCTTACTGATAGAGTGCAAACTCCTGTCTCTTCAACTCATTATAGAACTTATTCCTAACACTACTGCTGAGGAAGAACGTCTCTTTCACTTGGCAAAGCTTGACGAGTCCCGCCGAGATGCCGCTCTCTCTAATGAAGCACATAAGAAATGCATCAAGGCCCAGTACGATAAGTCAGTTGAACCTCGTATCTTCAACGAGGGTGACCTGGTCCTCACTTATGACCAGAAGCACAATAATCTAGGAGCTGGGAAGTTCGAGTCCATGTGGCATGGACCCTACGTCATAAAACATGTATTGGAAAAAGGTGCTTACGAGCTCGAAGATTACGACGGAATCTCTTTGGGTGAACCCCGTAATGGGATTTACCTGAAGAGATACTATGATTGATTTCTCATGCATAGACTTGCTTGTATATACTATACATGGCATGGTTTTGTGTTTTTGTGTGGGGTGATGCATTTCTTTTCGAGTGTCTTTTGATCTTGTTTCCGCTTCATATACCATGTTCTGTCTGCATGTGCAGATGGCAATGTGCTATGGATTCGCGGACAGCACCAGCCGGCATACCCGTAACCTTGCTTCGACAGCTTGGGTACTATATTCCCCAACAAGTGAGCTCATTATCTCAGGAGGAAGTTTCCTGGGGTTCGCGACCAACAATGCCGCAGAATATCAGGCAGTAATCGGAACCCTAGCTAATGCCATTTCCTTGGGTATGAACCACATTGTCATCCACATGGATTCTCAATTAGTGGTTTCCCATTTGAACCGGGTCTACGCCATCCGTGATCCCATCTTACTCCGTCTCTTCAGACAAGTACGTCTTCTGGAAAGGTCATTTGAATCTGTTCAATACCTGCACATTCCACGAGAGTTAAACACAGTTGTTGACTCGATGGCCAATTTCATTTTGGATTGGTACATTGCACACACATAATATCCATAATATGTAAAAGCATTCACGGCATGTAAATATAATGTATATAAGCAAACATATAAACAAGATCACATCACTAATCATTCTAAAGACACATAATGTATAAACCGCCGGTAATGTCTGTATATATATAAATCGATCAAAAGTAGTGCTGGTACAAAATCTGAAGCACGATGGCTTTCAATGAGTCTCTACAAAAATATGAAGCATCATAAGCTTTCAGTAAGTACAAAATTTGAGGCCTCTAAGCTCTCAGTACAAGTATAAAAGTGTCTCAGGCACCACGCTTGACCCCTACACCCTTGACTCTAACAACTCTCTGATGTTGGGCGAGAAAGCAGTCTACAGTACGAGCCACCTTGCGGAGTAAGGAATTGAAGTGCACAAACGCTCCAACCCCAAACATCTACATGGGCCTCGATAGGTCATCGATAGTCGGCTCTGGTACCTCCACAGTCAGCTCAGACAGGTTCCGGTATACCTCCTCCATCTCCTCGATGGCAGCATGAGCACCTGCAGGAACCACTGCCTCCCCACCTCTGTCTCTCCTCGCCAGAAGAGAGAAACCTATTGGTCGCATGGGGCCCACATCTGCACACACATATAATGTACTTGTCAGCACTACATCAAAAAAATAATATAATACACAAAACTAAAAAAGATAAGGGTTTTGTTCTTTCTGATATCACCCCATGCTGCACCCTCTAGTAGCGCTATGTCAGGATCCTCCCAGAAGTCTGTACTGCTCTAAGGAAAGTCCTCGACCATAAGTAACTGGCCCTCTAGCCAGCTGAAAAACTTAGGACCAAAACTGATGATGGGACCCCCACCATGGCGGGTCATCACCTCTACCCACCTGAGCATGTGAGGATCTCTTAGATCCCTGTCATCCAGTACCACCTGCGGGCGCAGAAGAGGAACCCGCTCCAAGAGGAACGACACTATGATCGATCCGTATAAAAAATGCTTGAGCTCCCTGCATCGACTCTTGGTCAACTGAGCTCGAATGTTGGCGAGGAGACCCTCGCACCAGTTGAAGATCATGGGAGACATACAGTCTTCCGCATATAACATCTGAGTCCGAGTAGCCGTATGTGGAGCCTGGCTACCCGCCACCCTGGTAATAGTAAGCAGTATGGTCCTCAGTGGACAACTCACCACATCTCTGAGGAGTATCTTCCCACTGGAAGGCCGAGAAGTAGCAACACAGTGTTGTGACACCATGTCCTCAACTGTACGATCGCTGGCCCGAGTACCAGTGAGATGTACAACGTCCCCTCTTTGGGACAAACCGGTTAGAAAGTATATATCCTCAATGTCAATCATGAGGATATGCTCACCTATGACAAAGTACTGTTGGGCCGCATCCCAACTCTGAATTATGTGTGTCAAGAACGGGATCTGGGCTCTCATCCCCTGTATCTCGAAGAATTTGAGCAACCCACAGTTTCACAAACCAACCACACATTGTGGATCGTTTGCGGCTTGCTCATCTTCCACTTCATGTTCTCTCTCTCGCCAATCTAATACCATCTTTTCTTGCTGGGAACCTGCCAAAAGGGGAATTTAAAGCATGTTAGGTCCTTCTCCAACTTGCACAAACTCATTTTTTGGAGCATGTTTGATGTTTGGGATTTGAGTTTCAGCCGTCGTAGTGTACCTTCAGGTACAGCACGACGTCGTCGCAGGTCCTATTTTTTAGGATTGTGACGACCCAAGTTCATCATGAGTCCCAAAAGGGCCACTTGCGACAAGCCGAGGGCACAATGGCCCCTCCCCAAATCATCAAAAAACTCAAAAAATGAATAAAAATTGGAAAACTAAACCACTGGAAAGTTGCAAGATAAGTTTTAGGCCTACCTAGTCCAAACGACTGGTGAAATGGAGGATCGTAGCTCCCGGAATCGGCAAAGGAAGTTTTGGCTCCAAATTGGTACTTCTCCACCCAAATTGACAATTTGAACAATGTTTCTATTTTTGGCCCATATTTCTATTTATAAATAGAAATGGAAAATTCCTTTTCAAATATTTTGATGCTTTTGGGCCATTTACTATAGTTTCGACCATTTGTCATTATATTTGGGGCTATTTGACACTTTTTCTATTGTACAGGAGTCGTAAAGTGGTCGTTCGTAATGTTTCTCGCATTACCAACGGTAATTACAGGTATGAACACTCCTTTGAACGTTTTGTCATTTTTATTTTTTGTTAGTTAAATTGATTGCATGAGGATGAGTTTACTCTTTGTTTGTTCTCGTACTCAACAAATCATGAGAACAAGTACCGAGTTATGATTTATCACTTTTCCGGGCTCGTTAAACTCCCATGGAAAAGGACACCCCTCGGAGTCCATAGTTAAGCTCTTTTTAGACTCCCTAAAATTGAAAAGATTTCCAAGCGAACTTGTCGCATTCACGCGTGTTAAAGTATTTGAATGTTCGTCTTCCTGGTGATAGTTTACCCATTTTTCGGACCAGGGGGCACTAATTACGAAAAAGGAATACTCCAGCCAATCATGACTAGAAGAGTCCTCTCTCGCGTTGTTTTACCCTTTTTCGGGCGATGAGGCTAACTTTACGAAAAAGGACCGTTGGAGTCTTCTTTAGTTCTTTTCAAATTCTCTAAATATGAAATGACGACCGAGTTTGCCTTCTATGGACTCGTGAAATTTTCACATTGAAGGGCCCGTCATGGGACGAACCCCCTCTTATCCCAGGTTCAAAAAATATTTGGGATTGGACTCATCTATGAGATGAGCTATACCAAGCATCTGGTTACCCTCATCAAGCTCGTTAAAAAACACATGAGGCACTCATCGTTCATGATGGGGAAAAAGGAAAATGTTTGTATTACATACCTTAGTGGCAGTATATAGTCATTCTTGAACATGGCACTCATCTGCATTTGCATACCAATACTTGGGTCATCTGTTTGTCTATGATTCCTCGCTTACCTTCTGAGTCATGTTACTCCTCTGAGTCATTCGGAGAAAACTTCCACTATCAGTTGCATTAGAAGTTTATGTCATTCTCTTGTCAATACTGCCAAGTCATGCCATGCCCATGTTCAAGAACACATTCATCACTCATCATTTTCAGTCAGTACACACGTCATCATGTTGTTGTTACTTTGAGTCAGTCTCACATGTTATTGTACCATCTGATCTACTCTACACATTTTTTGTCGTGTTTCGTGTCGATTGATGGGGGATTCATTATGGCCCTCCTTCAACAGATTTATCCTTGTTGACTTCAACACATCATCCAAGGATTGAATCTAGAAACCAACCAAGTACCTTGGCCCTGCATGCCTCAATGGCAGGTTACCTTGCTTTCATCATGAGTTTACATCATTGACTCTTGATCGAAAGATTTCATCTTGTGTTTGACTTCAACTCATTTATTCGTGCTCGATGATATGTACTGTGATACCTTGGGAATCATTGACATTAATGGTGATCTCCCTCGCGCTTGTTAACGGTTTACATCAATGACCAGTAATCAAGTGGTTTCTACCATGTTCGACATCAAGACATTTGTAATCACATGGATATATTCATATCATTGCGGGTTTAGCTTGAAGACCCTGGGGAGTCATGTTTTACCCAGGTTGCAATGGAGTTTGTGTTTGAGTCATATTACACGGATCCACTTTTGTGTTGGTTGTGGCTGTGTTATCATCTCATCATGGATCTACGCTTGTATCTAGTAGCCATGATTATGTTCAGTTGGTCATTACTACCATGGATCTGCAATGTATTGGTCGGCATCCATGTTGTACTACATATGAGATTGTCAGTTCAGAGTCAATTGTACTGCAGCAATGTCCTTCATCCGACAAGTATTTTTCCATTATTTCTATCAAAGCACTTCACCTGTACATCCTTAACAGCTTCATGCTTTGGGGGGCATTCTGTTACACCTAAAATCTACCCATCATCATGATTTAGTGTATACATCCCTGAAGTCACTTGGACCAAGTACTCATTTGGGAGGATTTGTACTCAGTTTGTACAACCTTTTGAGAGGTCGTCGCAGGTTGCACACTGGCAACATGCGACGTCGTAGTCTTCTCTATAGAAAGGTGCGACGAGGTCTATTAATGGGAAAAAATAGCCATTTCGAGATCTTTCTCGAAGCTTTCCCATTTGGGGGCTTATCCCTGATCTCTTGGAGAGCCGGTAATCGACCCCTAACTCATTGGGAGGATCCCCTATCTCTCTCCTACCATCTCTCATACTATCCTATCCATAACCTCATTCACTTAGTCCTATATAAATGAGGCTCACTCCCATACCAAAGGGCCGAAGACTATGGTATCTACATGCTGGTGAAATCTCTAAAGACACCTTCACTCACCTCTTGGAGAATTCATGCTTCCTTGGAAGGGCTTGGCAATTGGCTTGTGTGGAGAAGGGCTGCTACGTTAAGTCATTGGTTGTAGTTCTATATCTCTATCATGTACTCCTCTATTTGCAGTAATACAAATGCTTTCCACCAATACTGTTCTTATGTGCAATGATGTTGTGTTGTTTACTTGCTTAATTGTTTACATAGATCTCTTATTGTATAGATGCTCTTTACTCGTTTCTCTTTTTTGTGTCTTGACAGGTCTTGCAGCTTGGATCTGACGACCACAGGACATGGAGCAACATTCGAGAGAAAGGATAGCGAATCGAAGAGGTAAGACATCTAATACTTGATCCTTAAGTAGATCTAGGAAACGTGTTTGTAGTCTGTTTTATTTGTTCTAGACTCGCATTGAGCTAGGGAGATCCGGCTCGCCTCCGATCGAGTGGATTGTCCAGTAACAAATCTGGCGTGATTGTCCGGTAACTTCCTTAGCTTGGTCATAATTGACTGTTATAATCAAATTGTTTATATGATGCTCTGCGCATATGAGAATCTAGTTGTGCAGGAAAATTTCATGGTATTAGCTTTTTCATCATCCAATGTATCTTCAGGTTTGAATCAATAGCGTAGAAGCTTTGACTACCTTACATAGCACATTAAATGGAATTCAATAGGGTATATTATTTGAATTTATGTAAGTGATCAGTGGTTTATATCTGCCACCATTCTGCGAATTTTGTTTTGTCTGCTCTGTTCATCTAAAGGCATATTGAACATTGAGACAGTTCAAAATGATTCTTACTGTGATGCTTAAATATATTCATATGTTAACAGGTATGACATAATTACTTCACTGCTGAAATTCTCTTTGTTTGTTAGTTATTTATTGCTTACTGTTTTAAGTGAATTAGTCTTTTGTTTTTTTTTTTAAGTGGTAAGGTTACAAAACATATCACAATTGCTAATAGGCACAGTCTCATAATGGTTAACTTAATTTCATATTCCAAGATTAAAAGGAAATTTAATCCTAGAGTTAAATTTAGGGTTATTATGGGAAAAATAATTTGAAAGTAAATATTAGAAATTTTAGACAACTCCATTTTACAATAGAGTAGTCTAGATGTTTTAGAATTTTGATCAGTTTTGGTCACATAAAAAATAAAATTTGAAAAATGCAACACAAAAGTTACATTAGTATAAGTGTAACTTGCATTTACAAGACTAAAATTACATTAGTAATGTACATTTCATTTCTTGTCCTTCATGAAATGAAATTCGATCTTTCCCTTTTTAACCCAAGTCTTTTTTACTACTTTCCTAAAGAAGGTGCCATAGTGACTATTTGTGATATGAAAGGTAGGTGATGTAGGTGATCATGAATCCTTAGTGGGAACTAGTACCTTATTTGAATTGGAGGTGTAGGTTTCATGATGTCATTTTGTTCCACCTATAGGAGCATCAATTACCATGACCTCCTTAGAAGAGGAATGTCTAGTATCCATTTCTTCTACTTTATCCCACAAGAAAGAAGTGGATTCCCCGATCAATATATATGAATCTTGATTTACTTAATTTTGATCAAGCTCAATATCTAAACTTGATTCCTCTATAAATTTCCATTGCTTTGGTTTCGATTTGGTTCCATTGTCCCTAGAAGGATGAACTTGAGCAAGGGAACAAGAAGCTCGTAAATGTCCTAGAAGATGGCAAAATCTGGACCATAATGTTGTGTTCTCATAATCCAAGACCTATGTGTATTTCAAGTTCTTCATTGTGAGAATCATTTTGTTTAGAAGACCCTTACTAAGGTCTCTCTCAACACAAATGCATGCATATGTGCATAAACCCACTACCTCTCCTGGTAAATACAAAAAATGTAATGGTATATTGCACATATGAAACCAAACCTACATTTTAGAAATTGACATAGTGTTAGGATCAAATTCAAGGAACCAAGGAGTGATAAAAATTCCATTGCTTCCCCAAAACCATGGACCCTCCTCAAACACTTTCCCATAGTCGACATGATCATGAATTGAACAATAAATAACCTTTGGAATAGAGAGAGATCTCACAATTCTTTGTACAAGTCGAATGAATCCAATGTAACAATGTGAATGTAAGAGGCCAATTCCCATTAACTCTACAAATAATCAAATCTCTTTCATATAGTGAATGTAAATGAGTCATATCCAACACAGTGATCCCCACCAATAAAACCTTTTCATCATGCTCCACTATATAAGTAGTATGAATAGGAGAATGCTTCAAACCTTTTGAAGTGGTAGAGATTTTTTTTATTGCATCCTTAAATGATGAAGGTTTGGAATTTAACGACATTGTTGAACCCACCACTCTTTGTAGCCATAATACCAAATGAATAATTGAATCTCTACATAGGTTATAATCAAACAAAATAGTTTGGTCTTATGTTTGTTTACCATAAAAAATGAGATTAATGGGACACAAGAACTCCCTATAAATACTTTAATTGCTTTAAATCGGCCACATAATCATTTGAATTCACCCACAAAAGTATAATATTCTCAATGAGATACTTTACCATAGTTTGAAATCCCTCCTTTATATCAGCAATTTCAACATATACTTAGTGAGTAGGAAACTCATCAAACACTTGGCTTGCAATGGTTTTTCAAACATATGGCTTGTAAAATGTTTGGAATATACTTGTGAGATAGGCATTTCAGCAAACACTTGGCATGCTTTCTGAAATTAAAAATCATAGTAGCAGTGCTCCAACGAGAAGTGTCAAAAAACCCTCTCCATCTACTTCATTGCAAGTGCACCCTGCCACCTATTGGTTGATACTGCAATCTTTTCATGAAACTTGGTGTGATACCCCAAACTCCCTCAAAATAGATTATTTACTAAACATCCACAAGCCATAAAACTACAAGGGTTGGTGCAAGATAATGATGGTCTCTCATGACACGTTAGTGGCAATGCAAACTTGGAAAAACAACAATCTATTAACTTGGAGGGATAATTCTAGGTACTTCCACAATGAATTTGAATATTGTGTAAATAGATGAAATGTAGGAAAATGAATTAGATTTCATAATATATAATTTTTATTTATATAAATTGTGTATAACTAGGTGAAATTTGAATTTTCGTATCATTGGCATGTTTTATTTTTCATCCAAAATATAATGCATATGTTTCCATTAGTGCTACCTTTGAGTACCTAAACGATCAAATTTGACTACAAAAATTTGTGGAGTTGTAGAGAACACATTGTTCTTGTTTCAAAATTTATAAGCTTAATTTTATTTTATTTTCTAAAATATAATCTTAATTTTATATGTTTTTAAATTATGAAAGTCATATACAAGCTTAATTTTATATGTTTTTTGAAATTACAAGGCCTTCCGCTAGTGCTACGTACAATGGTTTTAAAATTATCACACACACTTAGGTTGTAGGTATCGCACCATATATTTTTTGTTTTTAATTAATTATATATTTGGAATCTACACAGTCAACTCTATATGTGTCTATAGTTTTCAGGGACAACACATGTGTCTATATCATTGGTATATTTTATTTTTAATGCAAAATATAATGCATATGCTTCCATTAGTGTTACCTTTGAGTACCTAAACGATTAAATTTGACTACAAAAATTTGTGGAACTGTAGGGAACACATTGTTTCTGTTTCAAAATTTATAAGCTTAATTTTATATATTTTTCTAAATTATAATCTTAATTTTATATGTTTTTCAATTATGAAAGTCATTATATCCTTGAAATTACAAGGCCTTCCGTTAGTGGTACATACAAGGGTGTTAAAACTATCACTCACACACACACACGCACATAGGTTGTAGGTCTCGCTCTGCACTAGTGCAACATATATTTTTTGTTTTTAATTAATGGTAAGGAAAAAAATTATACTAAAAATAAAAGAGGTATGTATTTTAAGATTAGATACATGTCAAGACAAAAGTCTATTAAAATTATAAAACAATATTTTTTAAATATATATTTGGAATCTACAGATTTAACTCTATATGTGTCTATAGTTTCAAGGACAACAAATGTGTCTATATCATTGGTATGTTTTATTTTTCATGCAAAATATAATGCATATGTTTCCATTAGTGATACCTTTGAGTACCTAAATGATCAAATTTGACTACAAAAAATTGTGGAATTGTAGACAACACATTGTTCTTGTTTCAAAATTTATAAGCTTAATTTTATATATTTTTCTAAATTATAATCTTAATTTTATATGTTTTTAAATTATGAAAGTCAGTATATATCCTTGAAATTACAAGGCTTTCCATTAGTGCTACGTACAAGGGTATTAAAATTATCACTCTCTCTCTCTCTCTCTCTCACACACACACACACACACACACACATAGGTTGTAGGTCTCAGTTTGCATTAGTGCACCATAAATTTTTTGTTTTTAATTAATGGTTAAGGAAAAAAATTATACTAAAAATAAAAGAGGTATGCAATTTAAGATTCGATATATGTCAAGACAAAAGTATATTAAAATTAGAAAACAATATTTTTTTTAATTATGTATTTGAAATATACACAGTCGACTCTATATATGTCTATAGTTTTAGGGACAATGGATGTGTCTATCCCATAGAAAAATAACCTCAAATATACATATATACATAGTTATTTTGAAAAATGACAGTTTATATGTATTTGTATCTGAAGCCACTAGGATTTTCATCCCAAACCTATTTCCAAGGAAACCAACTAAGCAAACACATAAGTTTGCCTCTTTTGTTAATTTCAATTTGAGAAAGAACATCCACACACTAAAAAATGTGCACATGCACTAAAAAACTCACACATGTATGCTTTCATAATGTGCATGTTCTCTTATAGAGAAAGGTACTGAGAGTTTGGGTGGGGCTAGGGAAAAGAGAGAGAGGGGGTGGGGGAAGGAGAGAGAGAGAGAGAGAGAGAGAGAGAGAGAGAGAAGGGAGGGGAGAGAGGGAGAAAGTGAGAGGGAGAAAGTGAGAGGGAGGGGGGAAGAGAGAGTGTAGCAGGGAGAGAAAAAGCGAAGGGTGGGGAAGAGTGAGTGAGAGAGAGAGAGATGAAGAGAAAGAGAGGGGGGTATATAAGATAAGATAAGATAATTTTAATAATGTATAACAAGTGACCATTAAAGTAGGTGAAAGGGACTGTTGATTACAATGATGTCAAATTATACAAAGTGGGAGCACTAAAGAATGTCTTATAACAAAGAGTGTGCAGAAAGAAAAAATGAACTAAATCATGCAGAAGCAATCACTAGTCTCCAAGATGGGATGCTCCTTGAGAAGAAGGGTGAACAAAGAAAGTCGATCCAGGATCTAAATCTAAACAATTGAAATGAGTAATGACGCGCGTGTCTCATGATTTGTTGGATCTTTATCCCCTAACATCTGAGGCCAAATGGAGGAACCTCATGTAACATCCACGTCCATCAGAATAACTAAATAGAGGAGAATATTAATGATTACAGGTTCTTAATTAAGCCCAAAGGACATATATGAATTTATTTGAGAATAATAGCGGTGCAGAAAAATAATAATAAACACAATGAAATACTCAATCCACACACATAACACATGCATATACCAGCATAGCATCATGGGATTTAAATAGAATCATTGCATATCTATAGTAGGTCTTAACATATCAAATACAAGATCATATACAATAGATTACTTATCTACAAAAAGATCCAAGCAAATGGCTATGTAAGTGCAATTTTCCACCCAATCGTAGTTACTCTATCCAACATATACTATTTATGTTGAGGTTCCACCCCCAAGCTAGGCTATGAGTCCACCAAGGAAAGGGAAACACCTACATGATTCTATATCTCAACCCACAACTCATTCTACTCTCCATGATCAACCAAATTCTCATACAGAGCTCTGCAGTAGTCTTACTTATCCTGCATACCGCTGACTCCACAATACCTACCCCACACAACACCTTCCAGGCTCATGCATCCCCTTCACCAATCCAGGTCCCTTGGGTGGTCCATCTTGCCAAGTGCTTCTAGTGTGTGCATACAAAAAGTCCAAAGTTGGTTCCTATTACTGGATATATACCCGTAGCTTTCACTCATGGATTTTCGAGCTAGTACAAGTAGCAAAACCCAAGCAGTCGATCTTAGGCCTCAAAGCTCACTTCCAACCAAATCTCTCTCTCTCTCTCTTTCTATAGATTGAATAGAGTTTCGGGTTCAGGGTGAAACATAGTGTGGAGTGACCGAGGGAGGAAAAGAATCAAGTGAAGGATGTCTCTATGTAAGGTTAGGGTCCGAGTTCTCATGGAGGTAAGTATCTGTGATAGTGAAGGTGAGTATTTTTGCAGTCGTTAGGGGCCACGTAAGTCTGAATGATGGTGCTGGTGTCTACAATTGTGGGCATATCAGGGTAATCGAGTCTGAATGTGAGGGTAAAATAACATATCTCACCCAAAAAACTTCAATACTCAAGCATCCCTTCTCCAATCTAGGTCCCTAGGCGATCCATCAATTCAAGTGCTTCCAAGGTGTGCAAAAGTTTAGCGCGGGAAAGACTAGGAATTTCAACTATGAGTAAAATGTCTGGGCGTAAAATGAAATTTCGAATGCAATAGGGTTAGTGTCTATGAGATAAAGTCTCAAAAAGTCTAGTTTCTTTGAATTAGGGGTGGAATTCTGAGTGAAAACTAGGCTATACCGATTGCAAGCATGAGGGTGAGAGGTCAGATAATAGGCCTCACCCCCCTACCAGAATAGAAGGGAAATCAAATGCTTCCTAATGTAACTTGTGATCAGGGAAAAGGAGCACTTATGCAACTGTCCCCTAAACACTCCCATCCCCATGCTTCCTTAACTACATGAAGGTACTTCCCCTACCTACCTCAAATAGAGAAATTGAATGACTGGGTGAAGGCATTAAAAGGCAATAATCATCCCATTCAAGGCTTATGGAAGCAACAAGATTGGTTCTATGGATGGCACCTAGCAATAAAGGAATCAATCTCCCATAGGCCCCCTTTCTTCTTCCACTCTATTAGAATCCTATCCCCTTTGGTGCACCTTACATAACCAACTTGGATCATTCATATTATTACTCAACGCAATATTCACATAGCATTCCAATTAGCTTGATAATCCAATCACATGGTCCATATAGCATAACATTTACATAATGGATTCAATATATTCCAAGGGTCAAATAGGGGGTATTACAATACCCCCCCCCCCTTGGAAAAACACTTTCCTCAGTGTTCTCTTTGTTTTCATCAAGGGTCCATGTCCTTCTTTTTAGCTGCATTGCAATGCTTTTGTTTTCAAGGCTACTTTGTCTTATTGCTAGCTATCTTGGACAACAATGCTCAATCATTCCTCCAGGTTATCTTGGGACACCTCCAAGTCCTTTAGCATTTCTTCACATACTTGTTACCTTCATCAAAGGAAAAACATGCTTTTCATAGCCATTTTAAGCAACACTTGATCTATTAATAAAGATCCAAGCTTCATAACCCAAACATATATATATTCATCGCACAAGATAAAGTATCCAATAAGCCCAATGCTTATCTGTATGAACATATATCTGTTTCATATGGCTATCATGGGTGATATTAAGCTTGCTATATTCTTTGACACACCCAAGGTATCTACAAATACCTATATTTCCTTATTGATCCAATCTAGCACATAACATGAATCTCTCACTCAGATTCATTCAAGTTGTCTCTTCCTTGTAGTCACTCACCATTCAATCTTAAGCATCATGTTCACCATTCCAGTTCCATTGGGAGATCCATCATTTTCCCAGGATTTATTGCACAAGAAGAGCTCCAACTCATAGGCCTTATTGCTAGGGCATCCCACTAGCATCCCTTGAAATAACTCATAGTGATCAAGGCATATCATAGGGTTCTAGTGTCATTATAGTAGCATTCTCCCCTCTGCTTGCAAGCATTTAACAATCATCATCTGTCCTCACTAGCCCGATCCATCATCTTACCTATATGGTTTCCATCCACACCTCTTCACTTCAATTTATTCCCTATAGTGATTGATTGTTACAACTTGCTATATGAAATTCATCATTGAATTTGTCTTCTAGATCCTTCCTGCTCCTTGAACTTCCCCTATCAGCATAGGATTCATCTTTAAGAACTTATGTTCTACTATGATCCCATTTGATGGCTCACATTCCCCCATCTATTGGCCACTTGAAAATTATCCATACACGATGGAACCTCCGTGTCTCCTTTTTTAGTACACTGTCGGCACTTGCTTATCGATGCTTTCCTCTCGTGAGCTCTTATACATCCCTCCATGCATCGTTGAGGTTCCTTTGTGTTGCAACCTTGCAACTGCAATACCTTATCTATTGAACTTTGGTGTTTTCATTGATGTCAAACAAGAAGCATGATGATGTCAAGCAAGAAGCATGAATCCTTTATGCAAGTTTGAATAAGTATATACAAAACAAGGTTACCTATCTGCGCAATATGGATGGGTACATGTCGCACATATACTGGGTCTTTGTGCAATAAGCAAGAATATCAAAGTGCGTATAAGAATACTTAGTCGGATAAAATGCATTGTGTTGGGTAAACTTGACTAGGAAGAAAGAGGTAGATGACATAAATAAGCCCCACTCAAGTGCATTATGTTGGGTAAAATTGACCAGGAAGAAAGAGGCAGCCGACATAAAGAATCCCTTACTTGTTTACAAATCAATCTAATCAAGGAAACAAGAAGTGATATAAATAAACCAAAGATATAGGTGTAGTTGGAAGATAGATCACTATAGATCACTATGCATATATGGATAGATAGATCACTATGCATATATGGATAGATAGGAAGGAATTTCTACAAACATAGCACCAAGGTTTGATGGATCAAATTACACCTTCTAGAGTATAAGAATGGAAGTGTACTTACAGTCTCTTGGAGTTGATGTTTGGAAATCTATTGAAAATGGTTATAAAGTTCCCAATTCCCCACCAGTTGAGGCAGCTGAAAAAAGGATGTATGAATGTAATTCAAGGGATAGGAATGAAATGATATGTGGTTTAGCAAACTCAGAGTTCACCAAAGTCATGCACTGCACATTAGCTAAAGAAGTATGGGATAAGCTTTGAAACATATATGAAGGAGATGAGAAGGTTAATAAGGAAAAGTTGCAAACTTATTTAGGACAGTTTGAAACTCTAAAGATGAGGGAAGAAGAAGCTATTGCATCATATCTTCTCCGTGTAGATGAGATTTTCAATGCTATCAAAGGTCTTGGAGTACAAATTGTTGAAGAAGAATTCATAAAAAAGGTATTGAGATATTTTCCAACAAGGTTTGACTCCAAAGTATTAGTCCTAGAAGACATAAATGATTTGGATAAATTAAAGATGGACAAACTTCATGTGATTATGCCTGCATACGAGATGAGGGCGGAAAAGGAGAATCCTTCTAGAAAAGAAGCAATTTTCAAATCTTCCAAGAAGGCAAAAGGTAGCAAGCATGAGCAGAGAAAGAATTCCTTTAATGAATCAGACGATGAAGAAGCAAATTTTGTAAAGAACCTCAAGATGGGTCATGGTAAGTATAAAGGTAAGTTACCTTTAAAATGCTTTGAATGTGGTAAAATAGGTCACATTGATTACAAATGTCCTTACAAGGAAAGAAAATATAGTGATGGTGAAAAAGACTTCAATCATAAAGAACGAAGGAAAACATACCAACAAAGTAGGTTTGAACATAAAAAGAAGAAAAAGAGTATGTATTCCAAAGAGGGCAGCAGTTCACCTAACAAAGATGATAGTGATAATTCAAGATAAGTGCTCTTCGTGGAAATTACAGAAGACCTGGAAAATGAAGATGAAGAAGATGAATAAAATGTTGAAGTTTTCAAAGGAGAGCTTATCAGTGGCTTGTAAGAATCATCAAATAAGGAAGTAGTTTCAAATAAGACACAAGAATGTCAATAAGATCATACTACAGGACCATTCTGTAAGTATTTTTACAATGGAATCTACATCTCACCTTCAAAATCCCATGATGAAAATGAATCTTGTAATATGCTTAATATGAGTAATAATCAAGAAGACTCTTGAAAATGAAGAATAAACCTTCAAGTCTGAAGATGAGAAAACTGCAGAAGTTGACTGGAAAGGTGAACTAATTAGTGCCTTGGATGAATTAAGAAAAGTAAGAAAACAAAATCTATCTCTGAAAGTAAACCTTAAAAAATATCTAGAGATTTTATACCAACAAACGGATCAGTTATTTAATGCTGAAAGAATAATTGATTGTTTCAAAATCCAATAGGTTGAGGCCAAGAGGATTGAGGAAGTGCTTACAAGCAAAGAACATGAAGAATCAAAAGACAAGAAAAAGGATTTTGAGAGACAATTAGTCTGCACACTAGATAAAATCAAGAATCTCGAAGAGAAGAACTCCTTGCTGGAAGTCTCACTGGAAGAAATGAAATAGGAAAATGAACTATTAACATAAAAACTATTACATCTTGAGAAAAAAGATACATAAATTACTCACTTAAAAGGAGAACTAGCTGAAATAAGAAAAGAAAATTAGTCTCTGGAGAATCTAAGACAACTCTTTGTTGCAACAAATGGGTTCAAGAATGAAATTCTAGACTACGCAAATCGAAAAAGTGACAAGGATTGTTCTGACACAAAATTTGAAGCCAAATTTGGGAACAACACATCAATTTTGGATAAGATATTGAATAGTGAAAGGTCACCAGAAGACAAATCTGGGCTTGGCTATGATAAGACAATTGAAAAATTCTGTGATAGCAAATACATTCCAGTCACAAATCAATGAGATGCAAGTCAAAATGGGTTTGAGAAGGTAAGAAATGTGTCATCAAAGCAAGTTCAATCTAGGTATGAAAAATTCCTCAATGGTTACAGTTTTCCATGTTATGTTAGTACAAGAAGGTTCAATAGATTGACATGATTAAGGTGCAATTATTATGGTCATGTTGCAAAGTACCACCATACCATAAGATGTTATGCCTATGATGGATTTGGGAATAAGGAACAAAATTTCCAGAGAGAAGTAGAACAATCAGAAAGAAATATTCCACATATTACAAGAAGTAAAAACAGTAAGATGTGGATAAAAGAGGGAAGCACCTTTGCACAATATCAAAAAGGGCTCGCGCACACTCAGAAACGGATAAAGAAAATTCCACAGACATGTGATGTTGAAGTTAATAATACAAGTATTCCTCAAGCAACAAAATATTGTTGCTTATTTTGCTAACCTCCAGAATTGTGAATGGAAATCCTTGAATTCAATATGCTATTATGAATTCAAGGAAATTATCATATTAAAATTGCAGCCAAAAAATGTTTGAAGAATGTCGCACAAGAATACACTCATATTACATTAGTATTTATATATATAAAGGTGTAGCTTCTACAAAAAAGGGGGTACATATATTCAAAATTGGCCATAAGCGGCAAATATTGTTTTTACACAGAACAAAATACATATATCAACATCGATGGACAGTCAGTCATTCTTTTAGAAGAGAAAACAAATTTGGGTTATACTGTTGCATCATTTAGTGAATTATTAGTCACAAAATACTAATTATGTATGCAAGAAGTTTGATACATTACACTAGCATTCCTTCAATAATCAGGATTTGTATTACTTTCAAAAGAGCTTCCATTAAAGGAGTAAATAGATACATATATTTAAAAACCTCTGTCGTAGAAGTTAGAAGTACGTACATTGAGATGTTCCATGACAATAGGGGTATCCACATCTACAATCTACAAATTTGAGTTCTGAATTACAAAAATGTACATCTTAAAGGGAGGTAACTGTGCAAAATTCACTCATCATGTTTCTGTGATGACAAGCGTGACTTGAAGTCAGGATGGTGCATCTTCTCCTCCAAGCCCAAAGTTTCTGGAATTATGCAAGCTTGTTTCAAGAGATCTATAGTGGATTGTTGTTGTGCCTCCACTTGATCAACATGACTCTTCAAAAATGAAATATCATTTGCATGCTTCTTATTCGCTTGAACCTACGTGTACCATTTCTTAATATCATCCTCTTTGAGATTTGATGCCCATTTCTCCAAGTTGTCCTTAAGTTTGATGAATTCTGTCCTTTGCACCTAGAGGATTGCGGAAAGACTGTTTGCAAAAGATCCAATCTGTTGTTGTTTCTCATAAATCTTGACAAGGATTTGTGATTTGTTAACAGTTGGAAAATAGAGCGAATACTGGAAGGATAATTGGTCACCAGGAACAACAATTGATGATCTTGATGGATGTCAAGCGCATCTACTAAATTTGGTAAAATCCATAGATAGGTATTTATCATGGATCGATTATTTTGCACACTTGTGGGAAATCTGAAAGGAAAAAAAGGGGATTTAATTGATTGCTCTATATGAGTGATTTGATGACGTATTCTCTATCCTCTTAAAGGCCGAAGTACATAAGCTTGCGTCATATGAGGTGTTGAACAAATTGATATATTTTTCAATCACGCCAATTCATTACGAATCTTGGTTGTGTCAGTGAAATGTGCAAATCATATGAAGCTGGAGAATAATGCGACAACATGGGAATCTAGTATAGCACAGTAATATTAATACAATTAAGGGGGAGCAGCTGGAACAAAGAGACGACATGGGAAGTTAGATGAGGTCAACATGAAAGATCACCCAAAGCAGAAGTAATCAACACAAAAAGAGCAATAGAAGATAGCAACCGAAGCATAAGTTCAGGGGAGAGCTTGCAACTACGAAGGGGGAGAATACAGATTGCAGATAATTAAATATTCCCTTTTCTATTGATGTCAAAGGGATATATATAATAGGTAGAAGGTTTTGCATGTAAGTGTTGAAAGGATCAAATGGCATGAATATAGGGGGAGTATGTTGCACGTAGAGAAGAAGAACTCATACTCAGGGGGGGCTCAATTTTGACCGGTGTTGACATCAATGTTAAAGGGGGAGATTGTTGAACTTTGGTGTTTCCATTTATGTCAAACAAGAAGCATAATGATGTCAAGCAAGAAGCATCAATCCATGATGCCAGTTTGAATAAGTATATACAAAACAAGGCTACCTATCCATGCAATATGGATGGGTACATGTCGCACATATACTGGGCCTTTGTGCAATAAGCAAGAATATCAAAGTGCGTGGAAGAAGACTTAGTTAGCTCAAATGTGTTGTGTTGGGTAAACTTGACTAGGAAGAAAGAGGTAGTCGACATAAAGAATCCCCACTCAAGTGCATTGTATTGGGTAAAATTGACCAGGAAGAAAGGGGCAACTAACATAAAGAAGCTCTTACTTGTGGACAAATCAATATAATCAAGGAAACAAGTAGTGATATAAATAAACCAAAGATAGAGGTGAAGTGGTGTGTGCACACAATGGATATGTAAAGGTATTCTATATTTGGGAGCTTCATTTTATTGGGGAATCAATGGCTCATTGATCCAAAAGAAAGAAACAATAGAGAGCCGAGTGCACAGAGCATAAAAGAAGAGAAACAAATAGTGTGTAGAACCGGAGCAGTGTATAGATTGAAGAAGTGCACATGATCATGGTAGTGTGTTGGTTCAAGAGAAATGAACAGAATTGAAGCAAAGTATACAACAAGAGAACCAGTGCATCGAGAAGTAGAGCACATAAGTGTGTGCAAAAGAAAGTGGATTGGTGAATAGAACAAGTGTGAAGCTATGTGTGCAAATCAGAAGGCAGTGTGATAGAAGGACTTCTACATCTATTTCAAGGAGGCAAGATGGGGAAAGGATAGGATATTGCAGTCTCCGCTCAGGTTGGTTCCTGAACACAATAAGTTGGTGCTTGCGTTGAGGATTGGTGTCCTCACAGGTTGGTGCCTGTAGTCATAAAGTTGGTGATTGCGCAAAGGATTGGTGTCCTCACAAATCAGTTGTTGTAGTCAGCAAGTTAGTGCTTGCGCAGAGGATTGGTGTCCTCACAGGTTGGTTCTTGTAATCGGCAAGTTGGTGCTTTCATGTGGGATTGGAGTCCCAATCAGATTAGTGTCTAAGTGATTTGGTTCTCACATCTTTTGAGATTGTTTTCTCCCATCTATCTATGTAATAAAAAATTTCATATATATATGTGTGTTTGTGTGTGTGTGTGTGTGTGCGTGAAAATCAAAAGTCAGTGTGGTAGAAGGACTTCTACATCTATTTTAGGGAGGCTGGATGGGCAAAGAATAGGATATTGCAGCCTCCTCTCAGGTTGGCTCCTGAACACAACAAGTTGGTGCTTGCGCTGAGGATTGGTGTCCTCACAGGTTGGTGCTTGTAGTCAACAAGTTGGTGCTTGCAAAAAGGATTGGTGTCCTCACAAATCGATTCATGTAGTCAGCATGTTAGTTCTTGCACAGAGGATTGGTGTCCTCACAGGTTGCTTCTTGTAATCAATGAGTTGGTGCTTGCATGTGGGATTGGTGTCCCAATAAGATTGGTGTCTAAGTGAGTTGTTTCTCACATATTTTGAGATTGTCGTCTCCCATCTATCTATGTAATGAAAAATTTCATATATATATATATATATAAAGTTACTTTCCAAATACTCTACATACAATTGTCTTTTATTGTTGTGATTTAAGCAAGAATTGGTTCTAATCTGTGCATGATATTGATTCACCCCCCCTCTCTCACTATCATTAATAATTCCAACATTCTCACCAATGTGTCATCAGTGTTGGGTTATTTTCTATAACATCCCCCATAACCCTAACTAGGTGAAAAAATAAAAAATAAAAATGGGTCTCTGCAATTTGCATCCATATTAGGTACCCATGCACACATTAAAAAAATGCTCTAAAATGTAACGTCCCCTTCACCCAATCCAACCAATGGGAGGGCACATTAACCAACTATGGGATTCTAAATTTTGCCCCATAACCATATTATGAGTTCATAATATGCAAAATATGTGTGTAGATGCAAAATAAAAACATACAGCGGAAATAAACTCAACCCACACACACACAACATCCATATACAAGCATAATCATAACAAGCATCAAATAAAAACATTGCACATTGAAATATAAGAGAATACTTATTTTTAAACAATGTATATCCACACAATTGGTTGTGTAAGAGCGATTTCCCACCCAACCATAGGCATTCTATCCAGCATATACTCTTTCTACTAAGAGGCCATGCCCAAGCCGGGCTATGAGGCCACTAGGGTGAAGGAAACACCTACATGATTCTCTCTCTTAGCCCCCAACCCATTCTGCTCGTTATGCTTAGCCAAATGCTCATACAGAGATTTACAGGGAACTCACTTAGCCCTCACAGCCTTGGCTCCAACAATGCATGCCCCACACAACACCCTTATGTGCTTAAGCATTCCCTTTACCAATCCACAATTCTCTTGGGTGATCCATCTTTCCAAGTGCTTCTAGTGTGAGCATAGAAGGAGGCCAATCTGATATGTGATGTTGGAGAACCCCCTGTAGCCTCAAATTCTGACTTCTTGAGCATCCTTGTGCAACATAACTCAATGGGTAAGGGTTCCTAGATTTCCCAACCTCTGTCCTCACCTACAAGAATATAATTTCTCGTTAGATATGTAATCCAACCTCTGAATTCAAATTTTGGGGTTATACATAGTCTAGTAATGGTATTGAACAACAATATAGAGCTCTACGTATGTATATCTACATGAAAAGAATGAGAGAATGAGGGCTGACTCCAAGGGATATGAGAAAATGGTGAAAAGACAACTGACATAGATTTTGACCATAGAAGAAAGGACTCCTAGAAGCTACATAATGACTTCTAAAAGATGACATAATTAACATAAAAGTGCAGTTCTCCCCATACTTCAATAACTACATGAGGTGAATTTTCCCACAAACCTCACACATGCATTCAATGATTGGGTTCAATAGTTAAAAGGAGGAAATTGGCTCATTCAATTCACATGGAATAATTTTGATGAGTTCTAACCCACTTTCCTCTTCCCCTCTGGTGGAATCATATCCCCTTTGGTTCTATTTACAGAACCATGTTGGACCATTTTATTATTTATGCAACATAATGCTTACATACATTTCGAGTTAGCATGAAAAGCCAACCATACAGTTCAAATGAAATATATACATCATACATGGCTAGCCATTCACTAGTCAGGCCTTGGCCTTGAGCTCCGCACTAGGAATCCCTACTAGCATAATGTAAAGAACCTGCAACAATTAATTAATGAAAATACATGAGATAACAGAAATAACAGAACTCGGAATTGCTTTTATTGATCGCAGGCCACTTCGAGGGGGCAATCTCCTTTGAGCAAGCTCAATACAAATAACTTCATGGTGCCTTCATTGGCCTCAACACACACTTATATATTAACTTTATTCCCAATACTATGGGTCAATACCATGGGACATATAATACTACGGGACGACTGACAAAGCATATGCGTCCAGTACTATGGGTCAATACCATGGGATAATACAAACTATATATCAAGAAATACTACGGGATGACTTACAAAGCATATGCGTCCAACAACAATATACTAACAAGGTAAAGAGAAGGGTTGACATGGGTTCCTAACATCCCCTCTCCCTTAGAAAAATATTTGTCCTCAAAGCTTTAGATGTGGAAATTGATGCGGAATCTGAAAAAGTGGTTCCCCTGTAGTATCCTCGGGTTGCATTCCATGCTATTGAATTAATGCCTCTGTGATAGAGTGAGAGAGAAGATGACGCCTTTTGAGTTTCAGGGAGGCTTTCTTGGAAGGCTGTAGACCAAGAAGAACCATATCAACTACTTAAAAATGGCGCTCAGAACGGTGTTGATCGGCATGGTGTTTCAGTCGAATTCTTGCCATGTGAAGATTGTCCTGCAGGATGAGAAGAATCTGATCGCAGTTTCGAAGAACCGAGTCAATTTCCTGAATTGGGGAACTGCTAAGGGTGTATGGAAGAAGAACTGGCGGTGCCTGTCCATAGATAGCTTCATAGGGTGTCATTTTAGATGTGGTATTGTACCACCAGAGCGCTTCAAGGAAATTCATAGCTGTCCAAATCTGTGTAGGGATGAGCAAGGGTTCGAGCAGTCCCAAAAGGAGTGTCATTTCACCCTTGTTGACTTGGAAAGTATCACAGTCAGCCACCATCTGTTGAATTTTCATTTTCAGTCCCTGCCAAAAGAAGTTGCATTGTTCTCAATCATACATTGTGAGGAACCCAGAGTGCCCTGCCTATGGAGAAGCATGGAGTTCATAGAAGGGATAGCCCTGTTGATCAAATTGCAACAAATTTGGAACAAGCAGAGAAATAGCTGGAAGAGAAACTAGGTCATCAAGTGTGCGAGAAGGAGCATCTGCCACCAGATTGTCCTTACCCTTCTTGTAAGTGATCGCATAGGAAAAACCCATCAGTTGGATAACCCATTTCAGGTGTGCTGGGGAGGAGACCCGTTGTTCCAGGAAATTTTCCAGACACTGGAGATCAATCTTGATGTAGAAATAATTCCCTAATAGGGATGGCTGCCACTTTTGTACTGCATGCAAAATAGCCATCGGTTCCTTCTGAGATGGAGATGCGGCTAAATTCTTACCGGAAAGGTCTCTTGAAGGCGACAAGCCCACAGGTTCAAGAAAGACACCTGCATATCTATCCAAGGAAGTAGTGGAGACCGTTGATGGGTGCATCTGAATGGAGTGGAGTTGAGCGATGACATGATGTGAATTCTTCTTAAGGATCTTTTCGAGGTGATGTGAACTGATGATGCAGAGAGACCCTGGTTGTAAGCCCATAAATTTGTGTTGTTTCCCATTGACTGAAAACTACATCCAAAGTTCAGCAAAATCCCATAAGATGGGGCCAAGAGTGCATAACCATTGAACACCCAAAACTACATCACATCTGCCTAAGGACAAGGCAAACATGTCAGAGCGTAGGGTATAATCTTCCAGAGAGATATACACATTGTGACACTTCCCCTTACAAGGTAAGGTGCCCCCATTGGCAACCATGACTTCAAAGTTGCAGCAAGGATGGACAAAACAATTATCCTGTTTGGCGATCTGAGGGTCAATGAAGTTATGAGTGCTACAAGAATCAATGAGTATTGTAAGAGGAAGCTTCTTGAAGTAACCCCGAACCCGCATTGTTTGTGGGCCAGTGACGCCGGTTACAACATAGAGAGATATCTCTGGTGGGTCGTCCTGAGATGGGGAGTCAACAGATGGGTGTTGAATGTCAACCTGATCATCTATTGTATCTGGAGCTTCTTCACCAAGTGCAGAGGCATGTGGAGAATCCACATCCAAGAAATAGAGCTTTTTCTCAACACATCTGTCCCCAAGTGAATTTCTCATCACAATTATAACAAAACCCTTTTTCTCTGTGTGCCTGCATCTCTGTTTCAGAAAAATGCTTGATAGGAGTTGGTCGAGGAGCTGGCGGGATGGGAGGTCATTGAGAACCCATATTTCGGAAGGGAACAAAAGTGGGTTTGGAGCGTTGTTGAGATGCAATCTTGTCTTCTGCCAACTTAGCCAACCCCAGGGTTTCCATCATTGTGTTGGGACAAAAAATTTTAACCTTTGAGAGGATTTCATCCTTAAGACCATTGATAAAACAACTCCTGTAGAATTCATCAAACAATCCTTCTATGTGATTGGCTAGTTTCTCAAATTATGTCTGATACTCTCTCATAGTGCCAATTTGGCGAAGTTTAGTGAGGGATCCTATGAAGTCATCAAAAGCACTAGGCCAAATCCTTGCAAAAAAAGCTGGCAAAAACTGATCATTTTGGCTCTTCATGAGCCTTGATGTACCAACGGTACCATTGAAGAGCTTCCTGTTTAAAATGAAAGGATGCAAGTGGAACTTTGTTGACATCAAAAGTATTATGCAGACTGAAATACTGTTCTGCACGATAGATCCAGCCAGTCAGATCAGTACCATTGAAGCGAGGAAAATCAAACTCCGGACCACAGAAATTGTTGGAAGAAGAGAACCCATTGTTTGATGAAGACTCGGACTATCATTTGTTGTTCATGGTTGAATGCTCAATATGAGGGCTGAGAAAATTTTCATCTAAATCCTGGAGTTTGGCTTGGATGGTTACAAGTGCTTCCTCCATAGTTTTTGCTCCTACACAGGTGACAACCATAACCAGGATTTTTTTTTTTGAATGGGTAGAAAAACACAAACATAAGCTTATTTAGTAAAGGGAAATTTGGATTTGGGAAAAACTCGGATGGGTAATTGGGGTTTGACTAGGTTTTGGACACTTTCGAAGGGACAGGGAAGTAGAAAATGAGGATGTCAGAAGCAGGGTGAAAGAATGAGAAAATTTGTCAGAGAGAGCCAAAGAAGCAGAAATAGGGAATGAACACGGTGGTAAAATTTGAAGGCTATTGGGTGAAAAATAAAGAAGTTATGGAAAACCCTAAAATATACAAATGTGGGATTTCTAGCTTTGGAAAGTGGAATTTGGGATAGGGTTGTTGATGTATTTGTAACTTTGGAATGTATTTAATATATGTATACTGTATTCCTATAGAGATGTTATTATTCCTCTATACGGAAGTGTTTGTATTCCTATAGAGATGTTATTATTCCTCTATACGGAAGTGTCGTCATTTATATTGTAAGTGTCGTAACTTATACATGATGGGTTATTAGACCACCTTGTTGGGGTCGACCCTGTATAAGTCATGTGGGTTAAAGGGTTATTAGATCACCGTCATTGGGGGTCGGCCCTGTCAGCATTATGTTATGTGGTTAAGTTAAGGCCGACCTAGTAAAGGTTATTAAGCAAGCCAAGTCAAGTATAAATAGAGTGCGGGAGGCACTCTATTTGATCATTCTATTATTCACTCACAAACTCATTGGAGAGTGGCGCACATGTGAGGAAGGAGGAGTAGCTGCTAGGAGAAGACTATCTCTTATGCTTGGGTTGTATCATTACTCTATCTATCTTTGAGGAAGTTGCGGGGTTTTTCACCTTCTTGGTTTTCCCCGGTGAAACTCTGTCTCTCTTGTGTGCTTGCATTATTGTGTCCATGATTGATATGCTGTAGATATGCTGTACATGTTATTCTCTCAGTTAATATCCTAGATTAGATTGAAATTCTGAAAAACTAACATGGTATTAGAGCTAGCCTGAAAAAAGGCATGGTATGGCATTTATGACACTTGTTGCACTTGCGTAGCTAGGGCTTGATATAGCAAAAACTAGTCATCATAGAACTTTTGCTATAAATTCATTTTTGCGAGGTTTCAGGATCTGAAAATATTATAGGTCGAAGAGAATATCCCCATGTACCTTGTGTCCGAAGGAGAGCCTCTAATTCATTGTACTTTCATATTTATGATCTATACAATATAGGTTTTCTGCCTCTTCCAGATCTCAGTCATAAATAGGTGACCTAGGAAAAAAGGTCACAACTTGGGCTAGGAAGCTCCAAATGAAACTTAGTAAAAAGTGGCAGGTAGGGCATGGACAATACTTTCACAGGTACAATTTTCAGATACCAAAATTGAACCAGTGACATGTGGCACTCCGTACAAGTTTGAAAGATACCAAAATTGAACCAGTGACATGTGGCTCTCCTGTTTTATCCCATAAACAGGTTATGTTGCAACACTTGGCATAACTCTCTCTCAGAGAATCCATTTGAGGTTAGACCTAAGGGGTTTGAAAGATAACAAGTCAGGCTATCACAAAAAGAATCTTTAGACCCTGTAGATCTGAAATTTCAGAGTTACACTAGAAACAATCAGGTGCATATTTCTGTCAAAACATAATTGGATTTTGAGCACCTTAATTCACGGCTCCGGGAATTTAGGGTTTCGGAGAATGTTGGAATTTTTTGTATTGGAGACCACGGCTAGATTCTCCTCATAAAAATCGAAATTTAGAGACCAAGATCGAATGTTTTGGTTGGGCAGAAGGCCGAGCTTGATCAAACTCTAGTTCAGGACGTTTATTGGAAAAGTGAAAAATTAGGACTTCTGCAAAAATGGGAATTTTTGAAATCTGTGACCATAGCTAGAAGCTCCTTGGAAAAATTGAAGTTTAGAGCTTTGGATCAAACTATTTGGTTGGTTGAAGCTCCGGGAAACTCAAACCCTATTTCAGGGTCCTCCCAATGAATCTGGAAGATTGAAAAGCAAATTTGAAGGGTGAAACTTTGCAGTTTTCAAATTCTGAGTATACCAGGTTGATCAGCTCATCAAGGCGCATCTTTCTATCCTTTCAGAAGTTTGAAATTCAAAGTTTGATTTTTAGGGTTTCCCTGACAAACCTTAATCCAGCTCCAGATCCAGTTTCTGCAAATCAAGTGGATTGGGTTAATCCTAGAATAGAGTGGATTGGTCATCTGCATAAGTGAAGAAGTTCCTGTCTCAGAGGGAGATGAGGCTAAGGCCTTACATAAGAAGATTACAAGAAATCTCGACAGGTATGACTTATCCAGGTATGTTTCGAGATCTGTTCATGATTAATTTTATGGTATGTTTGTCTTCATTAAGGTTAGTACAATCTTGATTAACGTTAGACTTGTCGTATCACCTTAATAAAATTATGAATGCAGATATTCATTGACTAGGGTTTTGACACTTATGATTGTACTAATGCATTGTGGTGTTGTATGAGGTTGATGTTGTCCGCTAACATGAAAGGTACATCAAGAAAGTCAAATCATGTTCTAGTTCAAGAACATATAACCATGGTGACATGAAGACAAATATTCATCCATTGTCATGGATCACATAGAAGCTCTACTTACGAGGTATGTATAATTTGGTTCTACAATGCTTAACTTATGAGATATGCAGGTTACTAGCACAAGTCATTGAAGAGAACAAGAAGACATTGCTAGACATAACTAGAAAATATGATAACCAGGTATGTTTTTCCTATATCAAGTTAGAATCCTACCTTGTGTTAGGATCTTATATTGTTGTATGGTTGATAATGATTATTCATGAAGTTATAAATGTAAGTAATCAAGGGTTTATGCATATTATGTCTCTTACCTTGATTGATGATATGACTAACCAGAAAAGTCCTTTGGTCAAATAAGAATATGCATGAGTAAAAGAAGTATTCCCTGAAACCTTGAATACTAATGTTTATTATCTGTGTTTGAAATGATCATGACTATACATGTTTTAGATTATTGTGTTTTGATAGTATTGAGATTATACTAATGAATGTATGTATGAGACCTCGAGGATAACACAATGATGATACTGGTAAGTATGCATAAGTGATCAAGGATGGATATAAGTTCAAGGATAGGTAATCCAGGAAGCAAAGATCAAGAGGGAGCACACTCCAGTAGTTCTTGCCAGGAAGCAAATATTGAGAGGGAGTCCACCCTACAAACCAAACAAAGATAAGTATTTGAATTGTCATTTCTTGCATATTTGTTTGTTTAAATAATATTGTTCAATGATGTATATGCTTATGTTCCTAGACTTAGGGTGTGTATTATGCATATTAGAATAATTTCATTAATGAACAGTATACTACTAATATGCATGTGATGGGTAAGTGGCCTATGGCACTGTACAACATTCCATTGCTACTTATCTAGAATGAAACCTCTTTGCTGACATGTTGGGAGTTGTGCACACTCTTAACAATGTTCTGGTAGAGATTGGAAGGCATCTAGAAAGTTACGGGATATGGATAAATGTTGTATTGAAGCATTGGCTAAGATAATTGCATGATTGTATGACATATTTATTTATGTGTAAGAATTTGTTCTAAAAACTATGAGATGTTTCTAATCATGCAATTTAACTTGTTTTGTAGGAAAGATCATATACCATCACCTATAAAAGAAGGACTACAACATTTGTTTAACAACAAAGTTATCTATTGAAGATATTGAAGATATTGAAGTTCCGAGGATTCGGGAAGAATTCCATGATCAAGGAGTACCAGTCGATCATGAAGAATGATGTTTGGGATGCAGTCCCAATACTCGAAGGGAAGGATGTTGTGACTTCCAAGTGAATCTATAAGATCAAGCATGCTGCAGATGGTAGCATAGAAAAATACAAAGCAAGGATTGTAGCTCGTGGCTTCTCCCAAAAAGAGGGAATAGACTATGAATAGATTTTTGCTCCTGTAGCCAGATACACTTCCATCAAAACAGTACTTGCTCTGGCTGAAATGGAAGATACACCAGATGGATTTCAAGACAGCTTTCTTGAATGGTGTAGTTGAGGAGGAAGTGTATGTGGAGTAGTCACTCGGTTTTGAGACACATGACAGGGATTCATATGTGTGCAGGTTGAAGAAAGCCTTGTATGGCTTGAAGCAAGCTCTTAGGACTTGGTATGGTAGGATAGACAACTTTCTATCCAGTTTGGGATTTACCAAGAGTAAAGCAGATTTCAACCTTTACTACAAGGTTGAGGAAGGAAATCCAGTGATACTACTTTTTTATGTAGATGACCTGTTTGTCACAGGTGAGGATAGATTGATTGCCGAAACGAAGAGGAAGCTTGCTTCCGAGTTTGAGATGAAGGACTTGGGGATGATGCACTACTTTCTAGGCATGGAGGTGTGGTAGCGTACAGATGGAATCTTCCTTGGACAAGGGAAGTATGCGGTAGAGATCCTGAAGCGGTTTGGGATGATGGACTGCAAGGCCATGGCCACACCTATGGCATCGAACCTAAAGCTTCTGTGTGATGCTTCATCTGATCTGGTTGATGTCACTATGTATCATCAGATGATTGGGTCCTTGATGTACCTGACAAACACGAGACCAGATATTTGGTTTACGGTGAACACATTGAGCCAGTTCCTGACAGATCCTAGAGGTGTTCACCTGGTTGATGTAAAGCATATTCTGAGGTACCTGAAGGGTACAATTGATTACGGGCTCAAGTATAATGCAAATCAAAAGTTTAACCTGGAGGGTTATGTTGATTCGGACTAGGCAAGTAGTGCTGCAGAAAGGAAGAGCACTTCTGGGTGCTGCTTTAGTATGGGATCAGGTGTGATCTCTTGGTTCAACAGGAAGCAGTCTTGCGTAACACTGAGTACAGCCGAAGCAAAGTATGTTGCAGCTTGTTTGGCTAGTTGTGAGGCAGTATGGCTTAGAAAGCTACTGTCTGAGTTATTTGATCTCTTGTTGGACGCTACTGGTATTTTTTGTGATAGCTAGAGTTGTGTGAAGCTGTCTGAGAACCTGGTGTTCCACGACAGGTCGAAGCACATTGAGATCAAATATCACTATATCAGGGATATGGTGCAGAGAGGAGCAGTGAAGCTCCTATATGTTGCGATGGATGAGCAGGTTGTAGATGTGTTGACGAAACCACTAGCCAGAGTGAAGTTTGAGTACTTCAGAGAGAGGCTTGGTGTTCTTCAGATTGATGACACTTCGAGGAAGAAGTGATGGACAAATTTGCAGGAGCCACTCCAAGCATGGTGAGAGGAAGATCCTTCCCATGGCTATGGATGTAAGCGTTGGATGATGAGCATCGGGACGATGCTCCAGTTATTGCTGTGTATGCATCATGTTGGATGCTTGTTATGATCAGTTGGATCATGTATATGTATATGCATCATGTTGGATGCCTATTATGATCAGTTGGATCATGTATATGTATATGCATCATGTTGGATGCTTGTTATGATCAGTTGGATAATGTATATGTATATGCATAATTTTGGATGCTTGTTATGATCAGGTGGATCATGTATTTGTATATGTATCAGGTGGATACATTGTATGATCAGGTGGATCATGTATTTATATATGTATCAGGTGGATACATTATATGATCAGGTAGATCATGTATGATGATATGTATCAGATAGATACTTGGTATGTATCAGGTGGATACATTGTATGATCAAATGGATCATGTATTTGTATATGTATCAGGTGGATACATTGTATGATCAGGTAGATCATGTATGATTATATGTATCAGGTAGATACTTGGTATGCATCAGGTGGATGCATTGTATGATCAGGATGATCATGGATGATGAGCTTCAGGATGTTGCTCCAGATGATATGCATCAGGATGATGCTATGATGATGATCAGGATGATCATGGATGATGAGATTCAGGATGTTGCTCCAGATGATATGCATCAGGATGATGCTATGATGATGATCAGGATGATCATGTGATGATGTACATCAGGATGATGTATGGTGAGTATCAAGTTGATACTCTGTGGCCGTGGACAGGTTGTGCAGATAAGCATATAATAGCGCCCTGGGAGGTTTGCAGATACTCTTTCGAGGTTTTTCCTATGGCATATAATAGCGCCCTAGGATATCTGGCAAATGCTCTTTCGAGGTTTTGCTTGGGAGGACATATAATAGCGCCCTGGGAGGTTTGCAGATACTCTTTCGAGGTTTTGCCTATGGCATAAAATAGCGCCCTAGGATATCTGGAAAATGATCTTTCGAGTTTTTATCCTATGGCATATAATAGCGCCCTAGGAGATCCGATAGGTTGAGCAGTACGCTCATAATCAGTCTTGGGATGCTCTTGCAAGGTTTTGCCATGACCACATGTAATATGGCTCTGGGAGATTCGATAGGTTGGGTTGTGTGCCCATAATAAGTCCTCGGATGCTCTTGCGAGGTTTTGTGGTGACCACATGTAATATGTCCCTGGGAGATCCGATAGGTAGAGTTGTGTGCTCGTAACAGCCTGGGATGCTCTTGCGAGGTTTTGTGGTGAGGTCACATATAATATGTCCCTTGGAGATCTGACAAGTAGAGCTGTGTGCTCGTAATAGCCTGGAATGCTCTTGCAAGGTTTTGTGACACACGTAATAAGTCCTGAGGATTCCACAGTATGGCCAGTGATGATGAAGACCTGTAGGTGGTGGGCCTAAATCTAGTATGAAAAAGGACTGGCTCTGTAGAACTTCCTATGACGAGTAGTTCAGAGATTGATTGAGATAGCAGCAATAGTGACGATGATGATGATTCGATGACGATGATCCAGTGACGATGATCCAGAGAAGAAGACTCGTGCTAGAAGACTTGTGTTGAGAAATACCTTCTTAGTTAAGAGGGAGTGTTGATGTATTTGTAACTTCAGAATGTATTTCATATATGTATATTGTATTCCTATAGAGATGTTATTATTCCTCTATACGAAAGTGTTTGTATTCCTATAGAGATGTTATTATTCCTCTATATGGAAGTGTCATCATTTATATTGTAAGTGTCGTAACTTATACTTGATGGGTTATTAGACCACCTTGTTGGGGTCGGCCCTGTATAAGTCATGTGGGTTAAAGGGTTATTAGACCACCCTATTGGGGGTCAGCCCTGTCAGCATTATGTTATGTGGTTAAGTTAAGGCCGACCTAGTAAAGGTTATTAGGCAAGTCAATTCAAGTATAAATAGAGTGCGGGAGGCACTCTATTTGATCATTCTATTATTCACTCACACACTCATTGGAGAGTGGCGCACATGTGAGGAAGGAGGAGTAGCTGCTAGGAGAAGACTATCTCTTATGCTTGGGTTGTATCATTTCTCTATCTATCTCTGAGGAAGTTGCGGGGTTTTTCACCTTCTTGGTTTTCCCTGGTGAAACTCTGTGTCTCTTGTGTGCTTGCATTATTGTGTCCATAATTAATATGCTATAGATATGCTGTACATGTTATTCTCTCAGTTAAGGTCCTAGATCAGATTGAAATTATGAAAAACTAACAAGGGTCCTTAGGGATGAAAGATGCAGAATGGGATTACAAGGGTGTCAGGGAAGTTTCAAGGGAAACAGAGTGAAAACAAGAGAGATATGGCGAAAGGGAGGCAATGGATGGATCTGAAATGACGCGGAAGGGATCGAAAATAGATAGATCTGAAACGACGCGGAAGGGATTGGCAACAGATAGATCTGAAATGGCGCGGAAGTGATTGGAAATAGTTATGGACATAGGAAATCTGTGATTTATCAACTGAAAATAGATATGGACCCCATATGATCGGCTTCTTAACGGTTCAGGGGATTCACTTGGACACCAATGTTGTCTGACGGCTTGCGTATTGGGGCAGTACCCCTCACTCCACGGCTCAGGTAAAAATGATAACCGCTTTGCCACAAACGACAGCTCTTGGTTTACCTCACGGGTGGGAACTAGTCAATTAGGTAGGGGTCGCTGCCCTTTTCGCTAGCAGGTCCTCTCAATGGGCCAACTACTTCGGGGTTCCTGTGGTACTCCTCACAATGATTTTTAGGGCTTATTCCCAAGTACTTCCCACAGTTAAGCAGATAGGGATTATTCCCAGATCCGAACTTGCAACATATGCGGAAAAAAAAATTGGTAGAAATTTCACCCAACGAGCCAAGAAAGTTCTCTGATACTAGATGTGAAGAACCTGCAACAATTAATTAATGAAAATACACGAGATAGCGGAAATAACAGAACTCATAATCGCTTCTATTGATCGCAGGCCACTTCAAGGGGGCAACCTCCTTTGAGCACGCTCAATACAAATAACTTCACGGTGCCTTCATTGGCCTCAACACACACTTATATACTAAGTTTATGCCCAATACTATGGGTCAATACCATGGGTTAATACAAACTATGGATCAACAAATACTACGAGACGACTTACAAAGCATATGCGTCCAACAACAATATACTAACAAAGTAAAGAGAAGTGTTGACACGGGTTCCTAACACATAATTACATCATTTACATAATTTTGATTAAATACATTCCAAATCAAAATTGGGGACATTGCATGAAAACTCGGGAAGAGGAAAAAAACCACATAGGACCCCCCCTCCCCCAATAAAAGAGAATGTGAAGAGAAAGCTTTAAGAAGCCTACTCAAAATATGCCTTCACTCCCAAAGTAGCTCTCAACTAGGTGAACTACTTCTCAATGAACATCTTTGGGAAGATCCCTTCAAGCCTTTGTGAACTCCTCCTTCTTTTGAAGTGCATGTGATCCCATTCATGAGATCCAAACACTTTAAAGTGCTTGAATCGTGGTTCTTGACCGCTCCTTTCTTCTAATGGAGAAAATTCGTTGAAGCTTTTGTGTAGAACTTGGTGAACTGTAGGATAAAAGGTTGTAGATCCAGAAAATGAGAAGATATTATAGAGGTCTTCTTCAGCAAGAACCTTATTTGGGACAAGTTCTCCAATGGCTTCTTCAATTAGAACTTGATTTGGGACAAGTTCTCCAAACTCTTCTAAATCAAGAATGCATGGAGTAGAAACTGCTGAAAGTGCATACATGCAACTGAATTTCTTCAGTGTTGCATCTTCCTTGTTGCACTCATTTTCTTCAAAAAATTGCATATAACTACAATATTCTTCTTTATTTTTTCCTTTATTGTAGTAGGGAAACCATGGCTGCTCCTCTTCAGTCTTGTCATTATTAGAGTCAAAATCTTCATGATAAATCCTTGGTTTTTCCTCCTTTGTGCCCATTTGTGAGATCTTATCTTGCTCTTGAAGGAGGGAGGAAGCAAATGAATCCAAATAAGGAATTTTGTAGCAGGCTCCAAGAGGAAATTTAGTAGAATGGAAACTAGAAACAAAGATATTGTAATAATAACTCAATTTGGAGAGAATAAATTTGTAGATCACCTCTTCTTCTTACCATGTAAAAGGGTCTTCCTTAGCTGAGTGGTGGATCATGGATGTGCATATGTCCTCATAGTCCATATATTGCAAAGCTTCTGTGGCCTCTTTCATCCTCTCGTTGTATGTGAATATGTCTTCATAGGACATGTGTTATGAAGCTTCTAGGGCTTCCTTCAACAAGATTGGATCGAGCATACCAACTATGATACAACTGAGCTGGGGAGATAGGATATCCATGACTGGAAATGAGATCTCTAATGGGTAAAAATGATCTTTTTGATGGATTCGAATGATCTCTCTAATGGATGCAAATGAGCTCTTTGATGGTTGAAAAAGCATGGATGCAACCTTCAACAAGAGTGGGTCTAGAATACCAACTATGTTGCAATTGAGTTGGGGAGTTAGGAGATACATGGATGTAAATGAGCTCTCTAATGGCTGAAAATTAGGTCTTTTATAGATGAAAAATAATTTTTGATGGATGCAATAGCCTGGCTATAAAATCCCTTCTTTAACCTTCGAAAGCCTGATCCCTGACAAAAAAATCACTAGAATACTTACTAGTTTAGTACCCTTGCAACTTTGATACCATATAATATTTGAGCATATAGATCTAGTAACATAAAATAAAGAGATATACTGTGAAAATTAAATCATCAATTAACTAATCATGTAAAAATTGAGATATCATAAATCATTACACAAAAACTAGAAGTAGATAAGAATAAAATAATGATGTATTTCATTAACTGTAATGAATAGAGGTGAACACAATATATATAAAGGATATTCAAATTATGTTAGGATTATATTCAAATTTCTCATGCAGTGCTTGGAGACTATTCAATCTTAACTAGCGCCAAAATCCCTCATTTATCCATACACGCTCACCTGGAATGACCCAAGACTCCTCAATCAGTAGTTCTGACTGTTGTAAGCAACTGACTGTATGTGCATGAAAATCCCTAAAATCACTCAACTACGGCTCCTAGGTTTTGTTAGGGCAATTTAGGGTTAGTTAGAACCTACATTAGTGGAGCGCATCTAGTCCTCAACCAGTTCCAGGCTCAGTCACTCCTAAAATTAGGGAACAATTCCTCAAATTAAGGAATGCACCCCCAAATCAAGGATGCACCCCCAATTCTAGAAATCCAACGCATGGTTGACTCAGGTGGTCAATTTGGATGGGGTTTGTCCCACTAGAGTCATCAAGTCAAGGTCTAGGTGGATAAGTAGAGGGTTATTTTCTCTAACACTTACATCTACCATGCTTAATTTTGATTTATGAGCTGGAAGTTACAGTCTTTCAAAAATGTCCAATTGGCTTAACTCTGCACTTTTCTGGCACCTAAGGATTGAGGGTGAGACCACTACTTATTTCCCGACGACTCTTTTTCTAGCGATGGAACTAAGCCACATCCTACCTCTATTCCAACTATTCAAATCATTTTCCATACAAACACAATTAGATCTAGGTATTCATGGCACTTCCTCTTGATCCTCTATGCCCTCGACAAATTTTGGTCAACGATAAATGGTTCAAGGCTAACAATAAGTGGGTTCAGGTCAACAGTAACGATATCCAGGATAATGTCGAATGGTAACTAATAGACAACGATAAGTAGTTTCAAGGTAACGACGAGCAATTTCTAGGTAACAATAAACAAGTTTAGAGGTTAACGATACATGGTTTTTGTTGATTCATAACTGGTTTAGCTAGACTCCTTAAAACAACTCTGACAAAAAAACTATAATGAGCTAACATGTGTTCTCAATTGGGGTTTCCCATTAGATCTTCCTATCACAGCACCCTAACCAACTCCGACAGAAAACTTCGAGGAGCTGATGCGTGTGCTCAATCAAGTTTTTCGGACTTTCCTATCATGATACCCTAAAACAACTCCGACACAAAACTATGAAATGTAGACACATATCGTATTTCGAAATGTTTTGTCAGACCTCTCCTCCACTACACCCGTGGACTTCTTTCCATGGCTCCCGTGAACCTCCAAACAACCACACAATTTTCTAACATTGCGAACTGGCCACTAATGCCCCCATGAAGAAGTATTTTATGGGATAAAAAGATTAGTGGGTCTCTCAATGCCTTATAGTTTCCAAAAACTCCAAATAAATGTGGAGAAATAAAATAGCATGAATGTTTTTTTAAGCTTAGACAAGTCTTGCATTAGCTTAACACCAATCTTGAAGTCTTGTAATGAAGAGCCTACCAATAAACCCTTAAAACTTTAAATTAATAATGGCAACCATAATAAAAAAAATGAAAAGCTACATTTCAAAACAAAAATGAAAGCAACGTTTAGAAACAAAAATTCAAACAAGAGATGTCATAGATGTGTGAACCCGGGCAACTAAATGACAATTGTACGCATAAAGAGAAACAGACCCACATGTGTATAACCTTCTATTAATTATTACCATGCGGCTCAAAAGAATCGACTCTTTTTTACTCACAATAAAATGCTTTTCAATGAATTAAATATTTAATCATTAAAGCAAAGATTGAAACATAAACAAAATTAACATAGCCATTCAGCCATTAATGGATGACATTGATATATTAAAGTGAGCTAGGATTATTCCTAGCTAAGAAAGATATGTTGCACATATTTACTCATTGATATATTAATGTGAGCTAGGATTATTCCTAGCTAAGAAAGATATGTTGCACATATTTAATTTTGTAGATAGGCGTGTAAGACCAAAAAAGGTGCTTCTAATTGTTTACTGTTTCATAAGCATGCATTTTAAAGCTAATCCTTAGCGTGTATTTTTCTAAATTGAGAAAGTAAGGACAACTTCATTTTAAGCACATAGACATGGAGTCATGGAATGTATTTCCAGATATATTTGAAATGAATTAAGAAAAATGTAAGAGAGATTTTGTGAGCATTATGAACTATTTAAATTTGATTTTGTGAGCCTAAAAACGAACAATTTAAATTTCTTTGTTATAATACATATTTAAGGAAGCCTTGATTTTTATTTTTATGGGGTTGTGATTCTTGAGATAATGAGTGGCAGAAAGTGTATGGATGCAAGTCTGCCAGAGCCTATGCAGCTTCTTCTCCAATGGGTGGGTCTTTGTTTTTAAGAAATGGTTTATTCAATAGTTATGGTTATGGTTTGATGATGATAATTATAACTTAAACTCATTTAGGAAATATAGAATTCAAAATATGAGCTTGATGTTAATACAGGTTTGGAATCAATACGAACATGATCAAGCTTTGGATATTGTGGATCCAAGATTAGAGGGTATATACCCAAGAGAAGAAGCGTTGAGGGTAATAGAAATTGCGCTTCTTTGCACTCAAGGCTCCAGGGCGCTACGGCCGAGAATGTCAGAGGTTGCGTCGATGTTAACAAACAATTTAGAGACTCTGGTTCAGCCTACACAGCCAGCGTATATAAATGCCTTTCCAAGCAGACTTACGAAATCCTCTGTTACGTCCAGCTCTGCAACCTCAGCTTCAACTTCGGCTGCAGCGCATGAATCGCATGGATCTATAACCGTGTCCCTAAGTCCACGTTAGCCTGACTGACCGGCCGTCGTAGTCCACGTGGCAAACCTTGATTTCAAGAATGCGCTGAATGCGTCACTTTTTCATCATCTAATGTATTTGAAAAACCAGCGTAGAAGCTTCGACTACAAGTTACCTGGCACTTCAAATGGAATTCAGGAGGTTACGTAGCACATAAAATGTTCAAAGTACCTTTTAACCCCAGTTAGAAGCTTGGACTGGAAGTTACGTAGCACATAACACGTTCAAACTACCTTTTCACCCAAACGAGCAATAATGTACCGAGGTACATAGAGAGTTAAAAATGGACATTTATTTAATGTTTGGATGATTTGTTCACAGCAAATGTAATTCGAGTGTCGAAGAAGCTCATTTTACAGTTGAGTAGGGATGTGTAATTCTTTTTGGGTTTATTCTCTAGTTGGCATATGTAATTTTTAATCTTTCTCCACAATTTTTGGATAATTTATTAAAAAAAATGTAATTATAATTATAATTTTAATAGTTGAAATTATTTGTTTTAATATAAAAATTATTCAAACATATTCATTTTTTTTATTATAATTAGATAATTTAATGCTAATATTTTACTTGCTGTTTAATTTATTTAAAATGATAATTGTTTTTATAATTTTTTTTTTATAAACATGTAATTTTTATTGAAATTAATCTACTCTGGCTTAGTAGAGATATATACATAAGAGTATTTTATTCTTATAACAATTTTTTCTTAAAATGTTGACATAACTTAACTTCATTCTTTACTTGAAAATGGGTTCCTTTTACTACAAGAATCGTCAACTCCATATACATTTATATATTCACAAACATTTAACCACAATATAAACACACATACATAGGTTCACATCTAAATTTAAAAAAAAAAAATTACTAGACAAAAAATTAAAATGCTTTCTTTATTATGATACAAAGTAGGGGTCATTTCCCTTTTATACACTACATATAAGGGTTCGCGAAGGAGAAATACATTATATGAATTGCATGATAAGATATTCATGTACCACTCTATAGGAAAATTTAAGATATATGGATATTGACTTCACCTTCTAACATTCTCCTAATTGAAACCAATATGCAAGAAGTTTCCTGCCTATGTTTTCCACTCATGCACCATTGCCCAAAGTTACCTTCATCACATTTTTAGCAAGCCCAGATAAATTTTGCATGATTCAAACTTATCTGTTCTCACTAACTTTGTAAGCATATTTTTAGTATTCTTGCAAGTATAAATTTTCTCTAACAAGATCCTACTTTCTTCCACCACTTTCCTTATGAAATGATATTTGATATCAGTATGCTTCATGCGATCATCAAATGCTAGATTCTTCACTAAGTAAATAGCACTTTGACTGTCACAATACAAATTGATCTTCGCATGCATCATCTTGAATTCATTCATTAGTCACTCTAGTCATATTGTCTCTTTATTGGCCTTGGTTGCTTCCACATATTTTTCTTCAGTGGTTGATAACACCACCATTGGCTGCAACTTAGATGTCCACCTTACAACTCCACCAACAAGAGTGAAAATATACCCTTTAGTAGAATTTTTTCCATCTCTGTCTCATCCAAAATTAGCATAGGGTGTTCCCATGAAGATGGGTAACGCTTTTTGGCAAGTAGAGGGAGCAAAGGGCATAGAGGGAAGAAAAATAAAGCTCGATCGAGCTTTTGTTAATCCCTCGATCGAGCTTTTAAAATCTCGATCGAGGGATTCACAAAGTGCTCGATCGAGCTTAAATTAAAAACTCTCGATCGAGCCTCTCATTAACCCTCAATCGAGGGTTTGATAAAACCCTCGATCGAGATAATAGATCGATTTAATTATTGTTAATTTAATTCCAAGATCATAGAATCAATGTTAAATATATCTAGTTCTCAAAAAATCAAATGGTGTTAATGTACCAACTAAGTAGTGAAGGATTCCCTTGGGATGTCATGTTTGTTGGTTTTGTTGAATTAGGTTGTCATTTATGTCAAATTTCTAGTGTATATAATTCCAAAGCGTTCCCCTTATAGCATAAATTTAAGCATGGCCCTCAGAAGAAGACACTTTGGGTTGTACACATATGGGGAAAACCCCTAAAGAAGTCCCTAAGGCTGCCCTAAGCAATGTGGTATGAAAGGTGAAGAAACCCCTAGAATAATGGTGTTGGGTCCACATGACCATGAAGTTGGGGTCACATGACCCATGATGAAGAAGGCCCTAAAGAGACCCTAAAGCTGGTCCAAACCAATATTGGTGTGAAGTATGAAGAATCCCCCAAAGTATTGATGATGGGTCCACATAACCCCAAAAGTAAGGATGGGTTTGCATAAAGAGGGAAGAAACCCCAAAAGGAATAATGTGTCCACTAAGTATGATGACGAGAATCCCCAAAGCCCCTTTGATGAAGGTATGAAGTGATCATGAAGGAAAGTTAAAGTTCCATGATGAATTCTTGAAGTGAGGTATTAACCCATTGAAGTATCCCTTAAAATATGGAGATCCTAAATTTTGGGATAAGTGGAATGTAGGCCCTAAATTAAGTTAAAGGCATCTTAGAGGGTATAAATAGGAGGAGAGACTTCTTATTTGATCATCAATTCATCTCTCTCTCTCTCTATCTCTCTATGACGCAACTCTAAGGAGAAAGTGCGAACTTTTGTGGAGGAGCTAGTGTGAAAAGATTTGGGATCATATTTTGTTCTTTGGTGAAGATTAATAAAATTGGCATAAATTTCTCATACGACATCGAAATCATGAAATTCTTGGCTCGTTCGAAAGATTATTGTAAGGGCTATGTGGTGACATAATCTAGAGTTTCTTTTGGTAAAGGTTTTATTTCTTGTTTCTTAATCTTGGAAAAGGTATGGTTCTTATACATGGGTCTCTCTTGTGATGGTCATGCTTCTCATGGACTAGGGTCCATCTTGTTGTCTTGAAAATGGCATGGATCTTGAGTATGTGTTAGAGCCTTTTATTTGGTGATCTTTGCATAGATATGTTATGGTGATTATGGCGATGATCTTGGCATAGATCATGGTGATTGTAGCTAGTGTTTTCACACTAGCTCGTGCTAAAGAGAACCTATTAAGGATTATGGAACCCTTAGTAGTAGTTCATAAACATGTATAAAAAATAGATAATATGATATGTGTGAGTGCAAATAACAATGAAATTAAATCGAACTAATTACTGCAGTAAAATAAAAAGATGGGAACTCATAAATGAAAATGTGATTTTTATATTATGTTGCAAACAAGGGTTTACAATAAGGGTTACCTCAAAAGATGGGGGCCCTCGCAGTTGTACGAAGAAGTGACTCGAAATAAAAACATGTTTGTAATGAGGAAGAGAAATGTATTATAACAAAAACGTAACTTGAATGGCGTGGGTGATGTGAGGTCAATTGTGAATAAAAAATGAAAATGAAAGTATTTTGTTAAATAATACACTTGAATGTTTTTTTGTACTAGTATGTTCAATTTCACTGTGATTATAATTCTTGTAAAGTGTTGAGTTTGGTTTTCGAAAATGCAAAATCAGAGTTTGAAAGTGCTAAAATTTTTTTTAAAATTTCAAAATTAAGTATTGGAAGTGTCAAAAGTAGCCTTCCAAAAAGGAAAAATCAGGTTCGAAAAGTGCCATTATCATATTTATCATATCGGAAAAGCGCAAAAACCAATTTCAAAAGTGGCGATATCAAAAGCAAAAGTATGCTTTTGGAACCTGGATTTGACACTTTTGGAACCAGATTTGGCACTTTTGGAACCAGATTTTTCACTTTTGGAACCTAGATTTGGCACTTTTGAAACCGGTTTTGGCACTTTCGGAACCGTATTTGGCACGTTTGGAACTGTTTTTGGCACTTTAGAACCTGGATTTGGCACTTTTGGAACCGGATTTTGCTTGATTTTGGGTTTAGAAAGGCTGTTTTTTACCAATCTTCAAAGTGACTTGGACTAGAATATGTCCAAGTTTAATGAAATTGGCGTTTGTATATGATATTGCTTATATACTATATGTATAGATGTGAATGTATGCAATGAGGTAAGTGTAAAGTGTGGAAGTATTTTGTAGTATTTGGAAGTGTTTGGGAGTATTTGGGAAGTGTTTGGGAAGTTTTTGGAAGTATTAGGAAGTATAATGTGATCAAAAGTATTATGTTAGTATATATGTTATAATGCGTACATAATATGATAGCATTGGATTAAGTAATCATATCGATATAATTGTATGGATATTATGGTATAACATAATAATTATACGAGTGTATAAAATATAGGATATATGGGTTATATGAATAATATGATGTGTATATGATTAATAATAATATGATATATGATTGATTGAATAATTATAATATGCATGTAGACAAATGAGCGTATGTATAGAAATAATACATGGTAATAGTAAGTATGGTGTATGGTATGAGTGTATGATGGTGTGTTGTATAGCTAGTAATTATTTTATCGCAAAATGTTAGAATATTTTGGTGGGAGGATGTTTGGTTTCTTTAGGTGACTATGAATGTACTTTGGTTGATGGTATAAGTAGTGTGCTATATGTATATGTTGAGTGTTTACATAAGTGCAGTATTAGTAGTGTTTGTGTGATGATGTTGGTTGTATGTATATGTATTATTAATATATGGATATTATATATATCGTCATGTGCTAATAATTATATGTAATGTTATGGTAAATAGTAACTATTCAATATGATTAGTATGGTTGATGTATGTTGTTTGATACTATCGGTTGTTATTGATTGATTGATTAATGGTTGATACATGTATGATATTGTCATTACTGTATGTATGGCTATTATCGGTTGTTCTTGGTTTTCATGGTGATTTATGGGTGATCGAGGTATAATTAATGTAAGTATAGTTACCTTTGTTTGTTGTTGATGTTTGATTGGTTGTCATTGATTGATATCGATGATCAATGTATGGTTGATGTATTCCGATTTGATGCATTTTGATTGATGTATCCCAATTTGATGTATTATGGTTGATGTATTTTGCTTCTCATTGATGTATTCTAATTGATGTATTTTGGTTGATGTGTTCTGGATGATGTATTCTTGAGGTATTCTAGTTGACGTACTATGATTGATGTTTGTATGGTCAGTTGATGCATGATGATTGTCATTAGTTGATATTTGTGTATGATTGATATATGGTTGAGGTATTATGAATTGATGTATTTTGGACCGATGTCTATATGACTGATGTATGAATGATATTGGTTGATGTTACTGGTTGATACTAATTACTATTAGTTGATGCATATTGTCTTTTTGACTATTCTCTAAATAAGACTTGTGCTTTGTTTTAACTGCTAGTTGTTATGGCCATTTTGGGTTTCTTAGTTAGATTGGAATTGTTGCATATAAGTTCGTTTACCTCTTACAGTAAGTGCATAAAATGTTCGGGTGATCTTTGAGATCTTTGCTAGAAGCATATCTTTGTGATCTTCATTAGAAAGTTATCTTTGAGATCTTTGTCAGAAAAGTATCTTTATGATATTTGTTAGAAGAGTATCCTTATTATATTTGTTAGAAAAGTATCTTCGTTGTATGAATGTCTTTATGACCTTGTTGAAAGTTTCTCTTTTGAAAAGTATCTTGTTGAAAGAGTATATTTTATTTAATGAACAAATATTCTTATGGTATCTTGATATTATTTCATGCATCTTGTTGACAGAGCATATGCATGATGCATTTCATTATCTGTAGGTAAAGTATATGCATTTTATGTGATTGATTGATTGGAATGCATTTCATGAATAAAGAGTACACACTTGATGCAATTCATGATACTGGATGGTATGCTCGATGCAATTCATGAAATTGATTGACACACTTGATGCATTTCATATGATTGAAATTGATTAGAATAAGATTCATGTAAATGCATTTCAAGTATTTTGTTGAAGAAGTATCTATACCGTATGTTCCTTTTATATACTGATGTATTTTGTGTGATCTATTTCATGTATCATGTATCTTGAAGATGTAATTTATGTATCTAGATGAATAATATATATATGTTTGTTGCTAACCATGTGTATGTTGGAACATGAAAAGTATCTTTGTACAAGAATATCTTTGTATCATGTATCACATACTTTTTTATATACCTGATGTTAATCATATGAGTGAAAGAAATATGATTTTTAGGTGGATGTATCTTTGTTGATGTTTAAAGACCTTGTAAAGAGGATTGAAGACCTTGCGATGGGGATTGAATATCGACACTTGCTTCCTTGAGTCCACCCTACTAGTCCCGATTCTCCCATAGGTAGTGGAGACGGACATGGAAGTAGGTGGTAGTGGGGGGTATTGTGGTTAGAAAGATGTTATCTTTCTGAGGCATGTATGGGCATGCATGTCATTCTTTTGTAAAGGCCTGTATGTGTATGCATCGAGGACGATGCATGGCTTAAGGGGTATGTTAGAAAAACAGGATCGCAGAGCAATAACAATAAACATAAATGCAAATATAATCACACATACACATTACAAGAGAGACACAGATATATCGTGGTTCACCCAACTTGGGTTATGTCCACACTGAATTTGCCAGTCTTTATTATTATTACCGTCCAGCAAGGTGAAGGGATACAACCTGCAGCACAACCGTTGCACTTCCTCTTCTCTGTTTCAACAGTCTCTCTCCTGATCTCAGAGATATTTTACAATGCATAAAACCTAATACATCATCTACACTAGTCGTATTACAATGTCTTTCTTTATAAAGGAAATACAATGGGAAAATACCACGGGATACCCAAAACCATGGGCCCGCAAAACAGCTGGCGAAAACAGCCCCAAAAATTTTCTTCGGGGGCGCTACCCCCGAACCCTCGCCAGGGGACCGCTAAACCCTGGAACCCCATGGGGGGGCGATGCCCCCCCGTTGGGGTGAGTGTACAGTCCACCTACATATCATATAAAACTGGGGTACAAACACGGTTGATACAATATCATCTATGAGACTAGAAGATCTGGCTCCACAACCAACAATCTCCCACTTGGAGACTGATCACAGCAACTCCACCGTTGCTGCACTTGCTGGACTTGGACTTGGAAAATTTCTCCTCTTCAACTTCATGCTAGAAGGCCAACTGGAACCGAGCACGAACTCAGTTTCTCTCTGGTCACTACCTTTGTGAACATGTCTGCAGGATTCTGGCTAGTATGTATCTTTTCTAGCTTCAAGAGTTCATCTTCTAGAACAGAGCGTATGAAATGGTACTTGAGCTGTATATTTTTAGTCCTGGAATGGAATGCCGAGTTCTTTGCAAGGTGAATGGCACTCTGGCTGTCACTATACAATTTGCTATCCTTCTGCTTCTTACCCACTTCCTCCATAAACCTCTGCAACCAAATCATCTCTTTACTAGCCTCTGTAATGGCAACATACTCTGCTTCTGTTGTTGAAAGTGCAACAACCTTCTATAGTTTCGAAATCCAGCTTACTGCTGTTCCACCTACAGTAAACACATACCCTGTGGTACTCCTCCTGCTATCCTTGTCACCTGCCATATCTGCATCAACATATCCCTGTAGAACAGTGTCTGAACCTCCAAAACATAATGCCTCAGTGGTAGTACCTCTCAAATACTTGAGAATCCATTGTACTGCCTTCCAATGTTCTTTACCTGGATTGTTCATATATCTGCTCACAACTCCCACTGCATGTGCAATATCTAGTCTTGTGCACACCATGGCATACATCAAGCTACCAACTGTTGATTGATAAGGAACCTTGGACATGTAATCTGTCTCTTCTTGTGTCTTGGGACACATTTCCTTACTTAGACTGAAATGGCTAGCCAAAGGTGTACTTACAGGTTTTGCATTCTGCATTCTAAACCTTTCCAACACCTTTTGTATGTACTCACTTTGAGACAATGTCAATTTGCGATTTTTCCTGTCTCTCATTATTCTCATACCAAGGATTTGCTTTGCAGCACCCAAATCCTTTATCGCAAATGAATTAGCTAGCTTCCTTTTGAGTACATTTATATCCTGCATGTCAGACCCTGCAACAAGCATGTCATCCACATACAATAACAAGATAATATATCTTCCATTGTCTAGCTTCTTGAAATAAACACAGTGGTCAGAATGACATCTACTATAACCTTGTTCTGTCATAAACCTGTCAAACTTTAGATACCACTGCCTTGGAGCTTGCTTCAAGCCATACAAACTCTTTTTCAACCTGCATAACAAATCCTCCTTACCTTTGACCTCATACCCTTGTGGTTGCTGCATATATATTTATTCCTCCAAATCCCCATTAAGGAAGGCTATTTTTACATCTAACTGTTCAAGATGCAAATATTCTACCGCTACTAGACTTAAGATAGTCCTAATTGAAGTCATCTTTACAATAGGAGAAAATATTTCATCAAAATCTATACCTTTCTTCTGTGCAAACCCCTTTACAACAAGTCTGGCCTTGTACCGCTTCTTACCTCCTTCTTCTTCCTTCAACCTATAAATCCATTTGTTTTGCAATGCTCTTTTACCAGCAGGCAACTGAACCAAATCCCAAGTCTGGTTTCCTACCAATGAGTCCATCTCCTCATTCATGACTTTCTCCCACTTCTTTCTAGTTTCCACCTGCATTGCTTCTTCATAACATTCCGGTTCACCAGAATCAGTCATCAATAAATAATACATTGAAGGAGAGTATCGTTCAGGGAGTCTACTTAACCTGGTAGATCTTCTTACAGTTGCAGGAGTTTTAGTTACTTGCTGCTGCTCTTGATTTTCTGGCACCTTCGAAACTTCATTTTCTTTAATTTCATCAAGCACTATGTACTTTGTGTTTTCCTTTTCCTGTTTCTTTCCCTGCAACTGATCTTTATACATGACCTTTTCATTGAATATCACATCTCTACTCCTGATGATTTTGTTATTTTCATAATCCCATAAACGATAACCAAATTCATCAACCCCATATCCAATAAAGGTACATTTCTTGGATTTAGCTTCAAGCTTTGTTCTATTTTCTTTATCAATATGGACAAATGCTTCACAACCAAACGTTCTCAGAAATGAGTAGTTTACCTTTTTATCTGTCCATGCTTCCTCTGGAATACCACCATCCAACGCACTTGAAGGTCCTCTATTTATTAAATAAACAACAATATTTACAGCATCCACCCAAAACTATAAGGGCAGCCCTGCATGCAGTCTCATACACCTTGCACACTCCATGATCGTTCTGTTCATTCTTTCTGACACACCATTTTCCTGTTGTGTTCCTGGGATTGTCTTCTCTCTACGAATCCCATGGTATGAACAGTAACTATCAAACTCCTTGCCGCATTACTCACCTCCATTATCAGATCTGAGACACTTCAATCTTTTTCCTGTCTCATTCTCAACCAAAGCTTTCCACTTCTTAAAAGTAGCAAACACATCAGATTTCTGTCTAATGCAATAAACCCAAGTTTTTCTAGTTGCATCATCAATAAATGTAACATAATAATGAGAGCCACCAAGATATTGTACCTGAGCCAGTCCCCATACATCTGTATGCACAAGCTCTAATTTTTCATTCTTCTTTTGTTTCCCAACCCTGAGAAATCTGACTCTCTTATGTTTTCCATAAACACAGTTTTCACAGAATTCCAAACTTACCTGCTTCAAATCTGGCAGCAACTTCCTTGAGTGGAGAATCTGCATCCCCTTCTCACTCATGTGGCCAAGCCTATGATGCCACAATGCTGTATCTGTTCCTGTGGAAGCTAAAGAGATAGAATGGTCAGTATTATGAGGACATAAATACAACGTACCTACTCTGTCTCCTTTTGCTATCACCATTGATCCTTTAGGTATCTTCCACCACTTTTCTCTGAACATAGATAGACAGCCGCCATCTCCCAACTGCCCTGTTGAGATCAGATTTCTTTTCATAGCAGGAATATGCCTAACTTCCTTCAACAACCAATCAGTTCCATTCTTAACTTTTATCCATACCTTACCCATTCCAACAATTTTACATGGCTCATCATCACCCAATAAAACATGTCCAAAGTCTCCAGGAACATACTCATGAAAGTATTTCCTATGGGGTGTAGCATGACATGAAGCTCCTGAATCTACTACCCAATAATCACTAGTATTATCTAATGCAAGAATCAAAGCATCTTGTAACACATCACCTGCTACATTTGCTTCCTGGGTAGTTTCCTTCTGTGCATCTCCTTTCTTCTTTAGAGATTTGCAGTCTTTCTTCAGATGTCCTTTCTTTCCATAGTTCCAGCACTCTATCTTTCCCAGTTTGGACTTGGATCTGCCCGTTTTAGACTTTCCACAATAACCTTGGCTCTTTCCTCTTTCCTTTTGTCTTCCCCTGCTCTCCATGGTCAACACAATACCTGATGTCTCACCTGTGCTTTTTCTTCGCATTTCCTCTCTAAGAATAACACCAATAACATCATCAAATTTAAAGGTGTTTGAACCAAAGACAGAGTTACTTACAGCCATGACCAAGCTATTCCATCTTTCTGGAAACGAACACAAGATTAGAAGAGCCCTAACCTCATCATCAAAGTTCACACTTACAGAACTTAGCTGATTTGTAACCGTATTAAACTCATTTAAATGATCAGTAACAGATCCACCTTCAGACATCTTCATATTAAATAAACGCTTCATTAGAAATACCTTGTTGGAGGCCGAGGGTTTTTTATACAACTTACCCAATGCTTTCATCAAACCCTATGTTGTCGTTTCTTTCGAGATATTGAAATCCACCGACGAATCCAGGCTCAACCGTGTTGTTCCCAAAGCCTTTCTGTCAAGAACCTCCCATTCTTCGTCCTTCATAGCCGTCGGCTGCTTTGATTTTCCTCCCAACAGTAGGAATAGATCCTCCTGGTACAGATAGTCCTCCATTTGCATCTTCCATAACCCAAAGTTTTGGCCATTAAACTTCTCGACCTTAAAATTTCCTTCTTCTGCCCTTGCTCCCACTCGAACCAGAAACCCTAGCTTCCTGTGGGTTTAACTGCCAAATAGACCTTTGGCTCTGATACCAATTGTTAGAAAAACAGGATCGCAGAGCAATAACAATAAACAGAAATGCAAATATAATCACACATACACATTACAAGAGAGACACAGATATATCGTGGTTCACCCAACTTGGGCTACGTCCACACTGAATTTTCCAGTCCTTATTATTATTATCGTCCAGCAAGGTGAAGGGATACAACCTGCAGCACAACCGCTGCACTTCCTCTTCTCTGTTTCAACAGTCTCTCTCTTGATCTCAGAGATCTTTTACAATGCATAAAACCTAATACATCATCTACACTAGCCGTATTACAATGTCTTTCTTTTATAAAGGAAATACAATGGGAAAATACCACGGGATACCCAAAACCATGGGCCCGCAAAACAGCCCCAAAAATTTTCTTCGGGGACGTTGCCCCCGAACTCCCATTTCTTGGGGGCGCTGCCCCCGAACCCCCCAACCAGGGGGGATGGAACCCCGTGGGGGGGAAATGCCCCCCCACTGGGGTGAGTGTACAATCCACCTACATATCATATAAAACTGGGGTACAAACACGGCTGATACACTATCATCTATGAGACTAGAAGATCTGGCTCCACAACCAACAGGGTAGGGATGTAATACCCTCTAGTTTAGCCCATGTACATATTATTATTATTGTAATATTGGAAATAGTGGCACAAGGTTCCTGGACAATGGTTTTCACATTATTATTATTTTTATTATGTTTCAATTATAAAATAAAATAAAACAACCGGATCGACCGATGCCACATAAAAGAGTATGAGAAACCATGATGTTACGAGCAAGGGGTTGTGGGAAAAGTGTTACCATTGTGTTTGTGTCTATGTTGATTTTATACACCCTTAGTGTGGACTTGGTGGATCCTCTTGGCTATGTACCCTCATGTGTTATGTTACTCATTGGTTTCATTTATTCCAATATTAATTTTTATTAGTGTTACAGTCTCTCTCTCTTTCTCTCTCTCACTTAGTGCACCCTCTTGAGTTGGGTTAGTGTGTCTCTTGGTGTAGCCATTTGATGTGTAACTCCAATTTACTATTCTGGGAATGTAACTATCATGCTTGTGTCCCTCTCTCTCCCAATTCCAATTGGTCATGAAGAAATTTGATTGTCTTGCGTTGGCTAGTCACACTTGTGTGTTGGTACATGATTTTTCTCTTGTGCTTGTGTTTGGCACTTGTGGTTCGATTTTTTCTACTCTTGGTATGATATCCTTGGTGTTCATTGTTCCCTTATGGATCCTGTTCCCAAGCTGAGTTACTCTGGAGCCACTGGTGTATGTAATGGAATTAAATTTGGAGCTCCTGGATTGGTAGCAAGGGTGAGGTCCACTACCATTGGATTTGAGGTTGGAATAGTTGTGTATTTCCTCTGGAGATCCTGGTTTGGTAACAGGGGTGAGGTCAAATTCCTTGGAATTGAGGTTGTCTTGGAGCCACTAGAATTTCCCTGGAATAGAATTTCTACTTGCCATTAGGTTGTCATTGGAATGTTGTCCTAGTGCCACTGGAATTTCCCTAGAGTGGAAGTAGAGGCCATAGTTTCCATTGGGTTGGGTCTCTTCCTATCGAATTCAACTCACTTTTCTCTAGGAAGAAGACTTACAGTCCTGGATAGTACCTTGATATTTGCAGTCATCAGTGGCAAATCCTCTCACTATTGAGTTATAGTATTACATCAATGTCCTTTACTCGATGGATTCTTCAAGTGTTCGACCTCAAAACCCTTTATTCACACTTGCAAGAATGTAATAGGTACCTTGGATCCCATTTTCATCATTGGTGGGTATCCTCATGTTTGTTAACGGTTTACATTATTGACCAGTAATCAAACGGTATCCTCCATGTTCAAATCCAACTCCTTTATTCACATGGATTAGGATTCATACATGTCTCTCTAGTTGGTTTAAAGACCTTGGGCCTATCATAACTTTATTCCAATGTGTTATTTCCCAAGTTGCGCAAGACTGAGGCTTACTCATTTTTGGCTCCTCATGAGACATAGATCCAGTTTGTTGTTATGGCTATGTTCTCCATTTTGACATGGATCCACGCTTGTATTTTAGTGTCCCTGCTATATACATATGTTTCGCATATGTATCAGAGATCATGTTTTATCATTATGTCAATATTATACTGTACGCTGACCTTGTTTTTTGTTTCAGATACCATTGGAATGTGGCTCTAGTGCTCTTCCACTTCCTTGTTTGTAATCTATTTCAGCCATCATTTACCCTTCTGACCTCATACATTAGGGGGCATCCTTTATAAATCAAATTGACACTTCTCTGTCCGTGAGGAAACTGAAATTTCACTCACAAAAAATGACATCATGGATTGAAGAGCCCTAATTTTCTATAGATGCATGTGACCTTGATCATTCTTTGTTTCTCGGGTCCCTACCAATTTTTTGAGATATATTTATGACATCACCGCAACTACCTAATTGACATCTTGGGGGTCACTCGCAGGTGCTCCACTGACCACTTGTGGTTTTCCCAAAAAATGTTGCACTCGCTATTTGGTTGTAGCCTATCCGCGGGTCACCCTCCTATTAGTGGGTTTACACACGTGGGTTTCTCTTAAAATAATGAAAAATAAAAACCAAAATCGAATTTGGGTTAGTTAAGGAAGTTTCATTAAATTCCATACCTTCCCCAATTGATTTCCTCTCGAAACTATCTTCCCAAACTTGCTATAAGTGCAACGGGAAGGCCATAGGAGAGGGGGAGAACTCTTAAAGTATTGAAATGTTGGAAGAATTTATGCTAAAGGAGAGGATAAAGAGCCTAGAACTTGCTTCCATTGGTTCTCCTACAGAATCAGGTATAGCCATTTTTTGTCATTCATTTGATCAATAAAATAGATTTTCCTTTCCCGTAAACAATTGTGTTTAATGTATGAATTGGATCTAGTGAATATTTCATTCTTTTGTTCATGTATGAGTTTCATATTGGATTATCCATGTCTATTTAAACATATTTTTTGAGGAGGGTATTTCTATTTTGCAGGTCCTTTACTCAATGTTGCAGATCAAGAACATAGGGTTTCAAGCTTGAATCAACTTTCTAGTCTCCAAGGTACTCTTTGCTTACTTATTTAACCCCAGTTCTTTTTCATTTAGAAAGTTCTTGTTGTATGCTTAGTGATTGTATTAGGTTCTGTAACTATTAGATAGTACATTGGTGACCTCAGTAAATTCCTAGTCATAGTATTAATTTCTGAACAACAGATAGTGTTTGGGAAATGTCTACCAAAATTCTAGATCAATTTCCAATTTCTAGCTCCTTCAATGGAATTGTTTGAGTAGATTTGAGACTTTGCATATGAAGTGTTCAATGAAATTTTTGAATGATATATACCTATTTTATGACTTATGAAACATGTTATTTTGCATTGGAATGGCATTTGAATGATTGTATGAGCTGTGGATTTAATTATTCTAGCGATTCTTAGAATTACTAGTCAATTCAGATGAGTAGAATTAGCTAGTTTTATGAATTATTTAATGGAATATATATGGGAAGGAAAGATAGATCCATATGACTGTAGGTGAACCTTGATATTATTTCCATGAGATACATTAGTCATATATTTCTCTTTATTTGGCATTTGGAAAGTTAAATTGGAAACTACATACATTGCGGTGAAAATTGATAACTAGTTGCGGATTGAAATATTTGTTTTCGTAAAAATGGAATGCTACAGCCATGTTCCCTGTTTCTAACATGTTATTTTGTTGTAGGTAGCTAATTATCAGGTTTTATCCTTTACTTATGGATTCATTTCATTTTGGTTCAGTTACTTAGACTCAATTCCCTGCGGTGAATGTTAACTAGTTTCATTGGAGATGATGGAAAAGATCACCTTATGTGCAATTGGAATGATATGAAAATAAAAATTTAATTGGTTTTAGGTGCACGCTTACTTATGTTGTTAATGGATTTAGGATTTATTTTGAGTTTATTGTCATGGTTACAAGTTGATTTTTCGCAAGACTAGTTGTTTTTATTGGAAAACTAGTTAACTAGTCGTGTGGACTCTCATTCGTAATTACCATGATTAATTATTGCAATTTTGGTAATTATGCCTTATTTACACATAATTAGGTATTATTAATACATTGGGATTGATAATCAATGGTTATTTTTTACCTATTGGATTTGCGATAAGTGTCGTCATTTGTGCACTAAGTGTCGTTAAGCATCGTAATTAACACCTTAATTACTAGTTAACTATGATTAAGAATAGTTAGCTTTAAGAAGTGGTTATCATCTATGATATGGATTGGTTTGAATATTTGATGATGTTAGATGATGTGTCGCAATTAATTTTGGAAAAATGGAAATTAAATTTTTATGGTTTATCCGCTGTACTAAAAATCAAGTAATTAGTCTCAGAGAGCTAATGATATGTCCCTTAGACACTCTGATAGCCCTGGGGGATATTACAGGTGGTATTAGAGCTTAGGTTCCAACTCTGCGGATGTTGGGCCTATTATGGCTTCATAAATATGTTTATATGCATTTGAAATTTATAAATGTGCTTTTTGAAAGAATTTTAACCTTCCTCATGTTAATAGAAGAATTAGAAGCCTTGACTAATGCCTACTTCAGAGTTAAGTTTGAATTCATTTTTATTTGTTTTCAATTTCAAAGGTCAAGGGGTTATGGATAAGTTAGTATATGTAATATATTCACACAGATTAGTATATATATGGTAAGGTGTGATATATATCTAGTGTATAAAGTAAATAATTATGTATATATGTATATGATATGTAATTATATAATATATATAAAGATGATATAGTTTTATTATTATTAAATATTAATATGATTTATTAACTGGCATTTATACCTTATATGGATTTTGGATTTTCTATTGATGGTATTCTTTTATAGGATTATTTATACCACTTGGATGGTGGTGGTTACATTGATGAGAAAATCCTTGTGTATTTTGGGTAAATAGGCCACTTGTCTTAATAGTGGTTATATTTTCCCTTTTTTATTTTTATTTTCAATGTATGTGAGTAATCCATTGTCTATTTTCTTGAGGAAATGAGCCACTTGTCTTTAATGGTTCATATTATCTTCTATTTTATTTATTTTATTTGTGGATATGTAACTCCTTGTCTATTTTTGGAGGAAATGTGTTGCTTTTCTTTAATGGTTGGTATTCTCTTCTACTTTATTTATTTTATTTGTAGAGATGTAAATCCTTGTCTATTTTTGGAGGAAATGAGCCGCTTATCTTTAATGGTTCATATTCTCTTAAAGTTTATTTATTTTATTTGTAGAGATGTAACTCCTTGTCTATTTTTGGGGGAAATAAGCCACTTGTCTTTAATGGTTCATATTATCTTCTATTTTATTTATTTTATTTGTGGAGATGTAACTCGTCTATTTTTGGAGGAAATGAGCCACTTGTCTTTAATGGTTCATATTATTTTCTATTTTATTTACTTTATTTGTGGAGATGTTACTCCTTGTCTATTTTTGGAGGAAACGAGCCACTTGTATTTAATGGTTCATATTCTCTTCTATTTTATTTATTTTATTTTATTTGTGGAGATGTAACTCCTTGTCTATTTTTGGAGGAAATGAGCCACTTGTCTTAATGGTTCATATTCTCTCTTTTTTTTTTTGTGTGTAAGAAGGTAGTGTAGTAGATGATAATATTGTATGACATAAATTTAAATATATATAACATAATATGTGATGTAAGATAGATGAGGGGTATATGATATTGACTATAGCATAATATATATATATATATATATATATATATATATATATATAATATGCGTGGTATATATATGACTGTTAAAAGTAAGTGTATATATATATATATATATATATACATGTGTATGCATGTTTGTATATACTGTAATATGTATTTTAAAATATGCAATCATTATTAGTATTGCGTGTATGATATTGTGGATATACTATATATATAGATGTGAACGTATGCAATGAGGTAAGTTTAATGTGTGGAAGTATTTTGTAGTATTTGGAATTGTTTGGGAGTGTTTGGGAAGTGTTTGGAAGTTTTTGGAAGTATTAGGAAGTATAGTGTGATCAAAAGTATTATGTTAGTATATATGTTATAATGCGTACCTAATATGATAGCATTGGATTAAGTAATCATACCGATATAATTGTATGGATATTATGGTATAACATAATAATTATACGAGTGTATAAAATATAGGATATATGGGTTATATGACTAATATCATGTGTATATGATTAATAATAATATGATATATGATTGATTGAAGAATTATAATATGCATGTAGACAAATGGGTGTATTTATAGAAATAATACATGGTAATAGTAAGTATGGTGTATGGTATGAGTGTATGATGGTGTGTTGTATAGCTAGTAATTATTTTATCCCGAAATGTTAGAATATTTTGGTTGTAGGTTGTTTCCAGTTTCTTGAGGTGACTATGAATGTACTTTGGTTGATGCTATAAGTAGTGTGCTATGTGTAAATAATTAGCAACGTAATGTAGTACCACATCGTTAGGTACTTTGGACAATAATTTATCATTTTATTGTCTAGGTACCACATCTTCAGGTCCTTCTGACAATAATTTCTCATTTTACTGTTGTGATGGGATTTCGTGTGGTGATTTTAGGAACCGTTACCATAAATCATGCGGCTACACTCTATGTGAGACTAATGGTGCTTAGGAGTAGGTATGTTCTTACTTCGTGCCCCTCAACCTCATATGTGGCCAAACCATTATGGTCTCACCCATACGACTTCACACCCACCCGAATAAAGTTGAATGGTCTTTCAACTCGTGCGTGGATGCTATCGGGAGACGACATCGTCGTCGTACCCTGTCAGTGTTTTTCCCATCCTCTACGTCCCCCTTTTTTTTTCTATCGTGAGTCATTCGGTAAACCGTCCTGTCATTGTACACACTCAAAGCGCACATTATTAGCGCTGCACTATACAAATCATATCATCATGAATTTTCATCTTTATTCAATTCTATTTAAAACGAATAGAATTTATTCACATTTATGGAATCGATAACCATCATTTATTTCATTCATTGATAACATCATCATATTTATCATTCAATCAAGCATATTCATCATTTACTTGTCAGTCAACAATTTTCATTCAATAATAATAAAGCATAACACATTGTTCAATTTTATTTAACCAGGCCACTTCAATATCAGTGCCCTCAATAGTCTAGTCAATTAAATCATGTATCAAGGCGGGTGTTACAAAGATCGACACTTGCTTCCTTGAGTCCACCCTACTAGTCCTGATTCTCCCATAGGAAGTGGAGATAGACATGAAAGTAGGTGGTAGTGGGAAGTATTGTGGTTAGAAATATGTTATATTTATGAGGCATGTATGTGATTGTATGTTATCCTTTTTTAAAGGCATATATGTGTATTCATCGAGGACGATGTATGGTTTAAGGGGGTAGGGATATAATACCCTCTAGTTTAGGCACTGTACATGTTATTATTATTGTTATGTTGGAAATAGTGGCAGAATGTACCTAGACTATGGTTTGCACATTATTATTATTTTTATTATGTTGCAATTATAAAATAAAATAAAACAACCGGATCGACCGATACCACATAAAAGAGTATGAGGAACCATGATGTTACGAGTAAGGGGGTTGTGGGAAAAGTGTTACCATTGTGTTTGTTTTTATGTTGATTTTATACACCCCTCTTGTGGACTTGGTGGACCCTCTTGGTTGTGTACCCTCATGTGTTATGTTACTCCTTGGTTTCATTTATTCCAGGATTAATTTTTATTAGTGTTACTGTCTCTCTCTTTTTCTCTCTCTCACCTAGTGTGCCCTCTTGAGTTGGGTTATTGTATCTCTTGGTGTAGCCACCTGATATAACTCTCATGCTTGTGTCCCTCTCTCTCCCAATTCCAATTTCTCATGAAGGAATTCGATTGGATTGTGTTGGCTAGTCACACTTGTGTGTTGGTACATGATTTTGCTCTTGTGCTTGTGTTTGGAACTTGTGGTTCGATTTCGGCTACTTTTGGTATGCTATATTTGCTAGTCATTGTGTCCCTGTGGAGCATGTGCCCAAGTTAGTTACTTTGGAGCCACTGGTGTATGTCCTGGAATTAACTTTGGAGATCCTGGATTGGCAGCAATGGTGAGTTCCACTGCCATTGGATTTGACGTTGGACATAGTTGTGTATTTCCTCTAGAGATCTTTGTTTGGCAGCAGGGGTGAGTTCCACTACCTTGTATTTGAGGTTGTCCTGGAGCCACTAGAATTTCCCTAGATTGGAAGTGCTACTTGCCATTGGGTTGGGGTTGGACTGTTGTCTTAGAGCCACTGGAATTTCCCTAGAGTGGAAGTAGAGACCATAGTTTCCATTGGGTTGTTGTTGGACTGATTCCTTGAGAGAATCTGTGGTTGAGTGTGGTCTTGCTTGTGGCATCATGGTTTCCTCTTGGGGTTGACCATTGAAAATTGATTTTTGGATTGCATTGTGTCTACGGCTGGGTGGAACATAGCGCGATGGATTCTGGTTGTGTATTTGGAAAAGATAAGATATTTATCTCTTGTTTATTTAATCTATTTGGCTCTGATATGATTTATTTATGGATTCACATGAATTTTTTGATGAAATGTATGAGATAATTGTGGAAGAAATCTCTCATGGAATTCAATCTATTTATGCAAGTAAATTTTGTGAAGGAATTGGAAAGTAGTTTTTGGGATTTTGGGCACAAACTGTTTGAGGAATTCATTCTTTGGAACCTATGTTATAGAAATGATATTTCTTCCCGTGTTCATTATATAAAGTATTTTTATGGAACAATAGCCTCAGAATGGTTTACGGCACTTCTCTTTGATGCTTCTACCTTTTATTCGAAAACTAGTTCTTCGATTGGATTGTTTTGCATAGTTTGGAGACTTGGCACATGATGTGTTTGTAAAAATGAAAAAGAGTTATTTTTATTCTTATGTCCAATAAATAAAATTTAAATTTGTGTGAGAATGTGAGGGTAAATCTTCTTGATAGTTTTTGGGAAATGTCTACCAAAAGTCTAGATCAATTTCGAATTTGTAGCTTCTTCAATGGAATTGTTTGAGTAGATTTGAGACTTTGCATATGAAGTGTTTGATGAAATGTTTGAATGAGATATACCTATATTATGACTGATAAAACATGTTATTTTTTGTTGGAATTGAATTTGAATGATTATATGAGATGTTGATTTAATTATTCTAGATATTCTTAGAATTACTAGTCAATTCAGATGAGTAGAATTAGCTAGCTTTGTGAATTATTTAATGGACTATATATGGAAGGAAAGATACAGCCATATGAATGTAGGTAATGTTAGGATATTCCTATACTCCATCCTAGTCCCACCAGTATTTTGATCATTTACATTTTCAGTCATGCATGCACCTTTAGGGTTTGCATGCATCCCAGTCATCAGTCCAACACCTAGCCCTCAGTTAGCCATCCCCCAGGAGCTTCTCACTATTCATTTTTAGCCCTCCAGTTGCTTAATGCGCCCTTCTTCCTTGATTTTAGGGAGCAACTCACCCTTCTTCACCTACCAGTTCAGTTGTCTTCAGTTTATATTCAGTTACATTGAGTTACACTGAGTTACACCTACCAGAGTTAGTTTGACTGATAGTTGACAGTTACTTGAGCATTGATGACTCCACTGATGATGATGAAGACTTCCAGTTGTGCTCTGATGATCATGAGGACACCTAGTTGTGCTCTGATGACACTCTAATGATCTTATGATCACTCTGAGAGGCTAATTCGAATTGCCACCTTAGGCATTCGAATCCTCTCTACCATTGTACTATTTATTTGTCCATACTGTGATTAATTAATTAGTGTGTGTGAAGTATTATTGCTTCTATCTAAGTTCTACCATACCATATTATTATGTTGCTCATTATACTGTATTGTTCACTCTTCTTCTATTTTCCTGCTTAATCATAATTACTCTTGTGAGGTATATATACATCATCTCTTAGATCTGCTGTGAGGATTTTCACATGGTATCAGAGCATGTTTAAAGTATTGTTTATCTCCATTCTTGAGAGCTTTTTGCAGGTTATTACCAAGATTTCGAGTGCAGCAGTTGCAACAGTTTCTACATTTTTGCAACAGTAGCAGTTGCCGTTATTCTATATTGTTTTTGCAGGTCTTCTATAGCTTCAATGTATTAAGAAGAAATCTATCCTCCTCCATTCAAATATGATCCTCTTTCTCCATTCAACTATGATGAATGGAAACCAAAGATGATAGCACATTTCAAGAGAAATGGTCTCTTTGATTATTGTTTTGAGAGAGAGTTCGAATCCTCTGAAGAAAATATTGACTGGTTAAATAATGGTGACAAAGCCATGGGAAACATGATGCTTGCTATGTCTCGGTGCTTGGTACATCAATTCATTGATGATGTTGAATCTCCAAAAGAGCGATGGGCCTACCTGGATGAAAGATTTGGCAGACAAAATGAAGGGATTGGTCCAAATCCATTCGAAAGCAACCAAAGTGTTCCATTTGCTCCTCTTGATGGTCTCTCAGATCATGAACCAGTATCATCTCATATTGAAGTTGTTGACAAAGAAATTGCAGATTCTCCACTCATGCTCAAACTTTCTTCTCTTTCTGTTCCAGCTCACACTCTAGATATTGCAGAAGGTCCTAAATCCTCTCTTGCACCAGAGTCTGTTGGTTTGCATCATGATCACATGATTATTTCGGAGGGTCAAAACAGCTATTGAAGGTAATGCATTCGCTCCTCTCCAGCTATCTCCTCTTTTATACTACTATATGATCATAATTCCATGCTTTCAGAAGGTCATTGAAGAATATGGCCGTTGCCATTCGCTTGGGATAATTTCTCATGCATCTATTGGTTTTGATCTCACCTCTCATGGTTTAAAGGAGATCTCAAGAAGCCATGATTCAAGTCTTGTATCTAATTTGGGTTTTAAGCAATTACTGCTTGTGATAATTTCTCATGCATATGATAGTTTTGATCTCACCCCTGCTAGTTCAAAGGAGATCTCAAGAAACTGTTTTTAAGTCTTAAATCTGATTTTGATTTCAAGCAAACCTATAATAGTTCTTTTTGACATAATCTCACCCATGGTGGTTTGAAGGAGAAGACAAAGGACTATATGCACATCCAAAAATTTGATCGTATCTCAGCTGATTCGAATCACAGGTTCAAGGATCATTCGAATACTATTGGATTTGTTCTCATCACATTCGATCTGAAGAGCAAGTACAAGCACATGCTTTTTGAGCATGATCCACTTATTCCCAAGAAGAAGATACCTCCAAACATATGACCAAGCATCACACCTGCTTGAGTTTGGAGCATTTATTTTTTATGTGTGCCTTACAGTCTATTTTTTGAAGCGGGGGTATGTTTCCCATGAAATTTTCCCACTTCCTTGGTTTATTGATTGTTATTATTCATTGTATTAGGTGACCTTTGGTCTTAGTTACCAGGGCCCAGGATGGATTAAGGGGGGGTGTTAGGATATTCCTATACTCCATCCTTGTCCCACCAGTATTTTGATCATTTACATTTTCAGTCATGCACGCACCTTTAGGGTTTGCATGCATCCCAATCATCAGTCCAACACCTAGCCCTCAGTTAGCCATCCCCCAGGAGCTTCTCACTATTCCATTTTAGCCCTCCAGTTGCTTAATGCGCCCTTCTTCCTTGATTTTAGGGAGAAAATCACCCTTCTTCACCTACCAGTTCAGTTGTATTTAGTTTATACTCAATTACACTCAGTTACACTGAGTTACACTCAGTTACACTTAGTTATAGTCAGTTACACTGAGTTACACTCAGTTACACCTACCAGAGTTAGTTTGACTGATGGTTGACAGTTACTTGAGCATTGATGACTCCACTGATGATGATGAAGACTTCCAGTTGTGCTCCGATGATCATGAGGACACCTAGTTGTGCTCCGATGACACTCTATTGATCTTATGATCACTCTGAGAGGCTAATTCGAATTGCCACCTTAGGCATTCGAATCCTCTCTACCATTGTACTATTTATTTGTCCATACTGTGATTAATTAATTAGTGTGTGTGAAGTATTATTGCTTCTATCTGAGTTCTACTGTACCATATTATTCTGTTGCTCATTATACTGTATTGTTCACTCTTCTTCTATTTTCCTTCTTAATCATAATTACTCTTGTGTGGTATACATCATCTCTTAGATCTGCTGTGAGTATTTTCACAGGTAACCCCTTATATTCTTTCCATGAGCTATAGTATTCATATATTTATCTTTATTTGTCATTCGGAAAGTTAAATCGGAAACTAGATACATTGCAGTGAAAATTGATAACTAGTTGTGGATTGAAATCTTTGTTTTCGTAAAAAAAAATGCTACATCCATGTGACCTATTTATAACATGTTATTTTGACGTAGGTGGATAATTATAAGGTGTGATCCTTCAATTATGGATGCATTTCATTTTGGTTCAGAGACTCAATTCCTTGCGATGAATGTTAATTAGTTTCATTGGAAAAGATTGAAAAGATCACCTTATGTGCAATTGGAATGATATGCAAATAAAGCTTTAATTGGTTGTAGGTGCATGCTTACTTATGTTTTTAATGGATGTAGTATTTATTTTGGGTTCAATGGCATGGTTACAAGTTGATTTTGTGCAAGACTAGTTTCTTTTATTGGAAAACTAGTTAACTAGTCTTGTGAACTCTCATTCGTAATTAACATGATTAATTATTGCAATTTTGGTAATTAGGAATTATTTACACGTAATTAGATGTTATTAAGTCATTTGGATTAATAATAAATGGTTATTTTTTAAACAATTGGATTTGCGATAAGTGTCGTCATTTGTGCACTAAGTGTCGTTAAGTGTCGTAATTAACATCTCAATTACTAGTTAACTGAGATTAAGAATAATTAGCCTTTAGCGGTGGTTATAATATCTGAAATGGATTGGTTTGAAGGTTTGATGATGTTATATTATGTTAATCATCATTCCCATCCCTTAGATCAGATGTTGGATGTGTTAATGAATTTATATTATATTATTGTTAATTATTGGATTTTGTGTCGCAATTAATTTTGGAAAAATGGAAATTAAATTTTTATGGTTTATCCGCTGTACTAAAAAATAAGTAATTAGCCTCATAGAGCTAATGATATGTCACTTAGACACTCTGATAACCGTGAGGGACATTACATGTGGTATCGGAGCTTAAGTTCCAACTCTGCAGCTATTGGGCCTATTATGGATTCATAACTCTGTTTATATCACTAGTACAAAATGAGAGATAAATGACCAAAAAAACGACCAAAATCCGCATATAAATGACCACTTTTGAGTTGGTGATCACTGGTAGCAAATTAGCGGTCATTTATCATGAGACAAAAAATGTGGTCATATTTAGCTTGGTCATTTATAGATTATCTTGTGGTCATATATTTGGTCGTATATTTGGTCATATATTTGGTCATTAATTGTAACAATTAATGACCACATTTTTTGTCACGTGATAAATGACTGCTAATTTGCTACCAGCGATCACCAACTCAAAAGTGGTCATTTATATGCATATTTTGGTCACTTATCTCTCATGTTGTACTGGCGGTCATTTATATGTAAATTTTGGTCATTTTTTTAGTCTTTTATCTCTTTTTAGTGGTTTTAGAATATATATAGGGCACGGGGGAATCAAACCACCAACCTCCTGCCTATAAGGCAGGTGCTCTACCATTGAGCTAACACCCTTAAATAGAATTCCATTGAGCCTCTATAGCATGCATTATGTGGACTTACTAGTTACACACTAATTTGAAACTATCCTACTGACTGAACTTAATAAATTGAATAAACTTGAGGGAAGCCACATTTAGAGATCATTCATCATTGAATTCTATTAGACAAGAAGTTGCAAACTTGTATCACATATTTTCCATATTGATCTTGTGCCAGAGTGCAGACAGATTGCAAGATATCATCCATCATAATACTCTATATCTTGTCCTCTTTGCAGTGCTGCAACACTCTCTATCACCATTACAATTTGAAAAATCAAATTATGGCATGCAAATAACCAATGACAGATTAAAAGGAGAACAATTAGTGGAATATTATAACAATTAGACTCACCTGATTGACACGAAAACCATATGGATGGGAGGACAATATCACAACTATGCCAAAAAAGGATGAAATAATGAAATGTATTTTATCTTGGGAAATACACTCAATACACTTTTGGACCCTACTCAAATTCAATAGTACAGTTTAACAATTACCATAAGTTTCAAAAAATCTGTCCATATCATTAAGTATGCAGGAAGTAAATTACCCTATCATAATGTATAATGCTAAGAACAAAAATCATAAGATCGTAACTATCAGTACTGTCCAAATTTCCAATAAATCATACCATGAGACTTCTTGGTAGTAATAGAGTAAGTAGATATATCCAACAAAAGGCGAAGATCTTGTTAGGCTCTCTAATGAAATTTTGATGATGGACACTTCAGAATGTGCCATAGTAGAGCACTACACCCTGTTGTTTTCTCCTCTGAAGGCTCAATGACAACTTCTCCCATTATTTTTCTTATACCTGCTCATTTAGATAGGAAATATCAAATACAACAAAATGTGGCTTCTCAAGAAAAGATTGTAGTACTGATAAAAATTGAAAAAACTCATGCGAGTAACTAACGACAAATTTACCTATTGATTATTTTATTTCTTGTTCAAAAACGTGAGTTCGGAGTTGATTATTTTATTTCTCGTTCAAAAAATGCCAGGAAAGGAATGGCAAGTAGAGATATGGACTCAGGAGCAGCTACTTCAATGTCATATAGATCAAATTGCTAGTAAGAAAAAGAACTATATCCTTATCACAATGAGACACATTAAACATTTCACAAATCGGTTTTAACCCTTGCGGACCCTCATTTCTGCCTTTTTGTTGTCCTGTAATTGGGACACGGTGTTGACAGTGCGGGACATGATGCAAAACCATGTCTGTGTCCGACACAATGACATGGGATACAGAGGGGGTTTAAGATGTGTCTGGTTTCCTAGATGGTAATATGTCAATCACTGTAGGAGAAACAAAAAACATGTCAGTTTGCTAATTCAGTTGAAGTGAAAAAAAAATATTTCTCTTCCACAACATCAATCTATTAAGCTTCTCAATATTTTCTTAGTCTGTGTCATCATGCCCTGATATTGTGCTTAAGATGGGCATTGAGCTTGTACCTCCACTACCGTTTTATGTATTGGCCACATTGGGTTTGTGACTTTGGTTGAAAGATGTTCTCTATAAATATTTACGAGCCCCCCCGTGTAATCTAGAGATTTTGAAATCCCAGACAGTGTTTAAGATATCTCATTATTTGCATGTACATTTATAAATATGTTTAGTAATTTCTGGCCATTCCTAATTCTATTTGTGTGATTTCTGGACCATAGAAATGCTTGATATTCTTTAACTTTGCGATGTCTTGCACATGGTCGTATATTCCATTGGCTTCTTTATGTGTTTTCCTTTGTTGCAGCTAACTGACACAATATGGCTGATGCTTTTAGGGATATTTCTTGAAAACTTAAGTGTAGTATTTTATCTCTGTTGTGATTTCCATTTCTACTCTACATAGTTAGGCACTGTGACATATCCTTGTATTATTTAGATGAGGTGTTCTGCTTTTTTGCTATCCTCTTATTCATGTTCTCTATATTTTAGCTCCTTGTCTTATGCCATTTTACTCATCATTTGCATTCCAAAGTGTTCTGTATGGAACTAATTTCTTACTGATATTGGTATGGATAATGCAGTCCCAAGGCATGTGCTGCAATCCTCTATATAAGTCAACTAAAGCTGATCCTAAGGTATGTAGTTAGTATAATTCATTCTATGTTATATTTTGGTGAAATGAGAACGAAGTGTTAGTTCTCTTTCCGGTCTTATTCATATGTTTCTTATACAGGCAGCAGAGAAACTGAGAATTACAGCCCAAGAACTACGAAAATTTAAGATTACTGATGAAGTGATTCCTGTAAGTTTATCCTGCCCTAGTATGAACAATATTTTTGTTAGTACTTGGATGTTAATTTTTCTAGTACATAATACATATTATTAATGATCAGGGAAGGATACCTATGTATAGTTGAGAGTACAAGGGTCATTTTTTTAGCTGCAAGTCAATTATCAAGTTATATTTTGTCTTGTAGTCAACAAATAAGTCTTGTTGCTGGGATCTTGGATTTAATCTTTATTGTTATAAAATGATTATATACCTTATTATTAGGTGGGGGTTGAGTTATGGAGGTTATCACAAAGTCCTATTCAGGAGTCCTTAGTTAAGTGGACAATTGTGTACATGTTCCTCTATGTTTGTTTGGATTAGTGGCATGCCCCCCTTTCCCCGTGACTCTTCATTGTGGTTTTCTACTTCTCCCCTACTTCATCATATTATTCTCTACATAGGGAATTTGGTGGGGTCCCCTACTTGGACATGTATGTTGATATTTTCCATTACTTGACATAGGGTGAGGTCATCCTTCTAGGGGACTTCAATGCTCAAACTAGAGATCAACAGAGTGTTAGGATATTTAGACTCTTAGGAGTTAGTTAAGATTGTGAAAGTTCCAAATGCTAGGTGATTGCTGTCCTTATGTTCTCAACTAAACAAGCAAGTTATTTAATTGCAGAAAGTTAACTTCTTCACATAGAAACAATCACACATATAGCTGGAAAGTAAAATAGTGAAAGCATAAAAAATTACACACATGCACAGGGATTTCCTTTTTCAATTCAGGTTATCATTAACTTAATCAAAGCTTACAAGCCAACCTCCACAACTGCTAAAAACCTTCAGTTGCATGGTAAACAAAAATCGCTCCAACCAGAGGTGCTTTCCCTGTTGAAGCAAAGTAAGCCTACATAGAAAGCAAGTAATTGATTTCAATATATCTCAGTTTCAACCCATATTAGAAAAAGGTTGAATGAAGAATTTCTGTCAGCATTGATTTTGTCTATTACAAAACGACTAATAGAATCAAAATTTATTTTAAGGTAACAAGTAATTTTATTCCTTAAAATAAATGAACTCCACCCAATAAGATTATAAAAGTTAAAATCTTAATTTCATCAACTTAACTTATTCGAAGGGTACAAAGTACCTATTGTGTTATACTTGGTTTTGCTCTTCGTTTCTTCCCATCTTACAGTGTTCATAATGGACAGTATTCATGCATGACATCAGGCCAAATAAATGAGTTACTTGGATTTAAACAGGTGTCGAAAAGTATTTTTCTCCAAGTTTGATAGATTTGCAAAGAATTATCTTGAAAGGAAAATTGGGCTCAATCCAAGGGTTGTATAGGAAAAAAATGGGGCCAATAGCTAGTTTCTTAAATGGTAGAACTTAAACAAAACTCTACTGCAGTCTTAAAAGCCCTTACTTATAGTTCACGAGGGTAGTGTCATTCCAGGATTTTGGTCTATATCTTTGTCATCTAAGCACCAAATATGAAGCTATGATTTTATTTATTTATTTAACCCATGAAAGGATCATAGCCATGCCAAATTTCTGGGCCAACAAGGAAGTTGAAAGCAGGAAATTACTTCTCTTTCTCCATGGGGTTACTTGTAAATAACAAACTGGATTCACACATATAACCCATAACACATAAGAGGTAAGCCCAATTCAATAATACATAAACAAATATTTAATAATGAATAAGAATCTAATAAGGTCATTCTAATAGAGGTCAACATTATACTTGGAATTTGAAGCATTAAAAACTATGGCCACAATGGGATTTGGAAAGCCATCAAACCTGGTATGCGAAGAGTCCAAGAAAGAATTCAAATGGCCATTAAACACTCTATAAAATTTCCAAACAAAGGAAGAGTGTGGGATGTAGTTGGTTTTTGTTGTTTTCTTTTCTAAAAATTAAATAAGGAAGGGCTACTACAAAAAGGGGTTGTTATATACCAAGAGGAAAGGCTGAACATGAGCTTCAAGGCTCGAATTAAAACAACATGCTACACTACTGCAGAATTCACTATAAGAATAAAAATGACAGAATTCAATGAGGACGAATAGCCACAGAAAAGGGATTTATTAAAACCAAGAGGGAAAAGGCCAAAATGAGCTTGTCTAGGCTGGAAGGAAGACTATCTCAAAAGAAACTTGCAACTGAATGTAATTCCCTTGATGTAACATTTCCTCTAAGAATAAAAAATACCAATAAAACCATTTCATGTTAGTTTTCTCATTTGGGTTTATAGGGTGAAAAATATCTATGTTATTTATTTGTTATGCCATTGTTTTATTTTGTAACACTATTTGCAAAGTAAAATATCCAGTCATGGTGTATACACTAGGGTAGTGTCATTCCAGGAGTTTGGTCTATAAATTTGTCATCTGAGCACCAAATCTGAATCTATGATTTTATTTATTTATTTATCCATGAAAGGATCATGGCCATGCCAAATTTCTGGTCTAGCAAGGCAGTTGCAAGAAGGAAATTACTTCTCTTTCTCCATGGGGTTACTTGTAAATAACAAACCGGATTCACACATATAACCCATAACACATAAGCGGTAAACCCAGTTCGATAATACATAAACAAATATTTAATAATGAAATAATAATCTAAAAAGGTCATTCTAATAGAGGTCAACATTATACTTGGAATTTGAAGCATTAAAAACTATGGCCACAATGGGATTTGGAAAGCCATCAAACCTGGTATGCGAAGAGTCCAAGAAAGAATTCAAATGGCCATTAAACCCTCTATAAAATTGCCAAACAAAGGCCGAGTGTGGGATGTTGTTGGCTTTTTTTTGTTTTGCTTTCTAAGAATTAAATAAGGAAGGGCTACTCCAAAAACGGGTTCTTATAGACCAAGAGGAAAGGTTGAACATGAGCTTTCAATGCTGGAATTAAAACAACATGCTACACTACTGCATAATTCACTATAAGAATAAAAATGACAGAATTCAATGAGGACGAATAGCCATAGAAAAGGGATTTATTAAAACCAAGAGGGAAAAGGCCAAAATGAGCTTGTCTAGGATGGAATGAAGACTATCTCTAAAGAAATATGCAACTGAATGTAATGCCCTTGATGTAACATTTCCTCTAAGAATAAAAAATACCAATAAAACCATTTCATGTTGGTTTTCTCATTTGGGTTTATAGGGTAAAAAATATCTATGTTATTTATTTGTTATGCCATTGTTTTATTTTCTAACACTATTTGCAAAGTAAAATATCCAGTCATGGTGTATACACGAGGGCAGTGGGGTGAAAACATGAAGTTGGGAAACAATTTTGGCTTGTTTTTGACAAACAAAACTGCTAAATTTTATGTTTTTCAACTTCGACCTCTTCAAACCGATATCTCCCTTAGGAATTTCAACTTGAAGTAAACACAAAGGTTTTAGAGAATTGAATTTCCTTTCTACTCGTATTTTTTTAAAATTTGTTTATGGACACATCGTGGGACAAATTTGTTGTCAACATACGGCATATACTTGAAAATTTTAGGTATGGATAATCAGTGACTTGTGTTGACGACGGTTTTTTGATAGATGGTCATTCATTTTAGGGAAAATCATTGTAGGCTCATAATCTACGCACACTACAATGGATCCTGGACTATATTTTGAGTTTTTTTAAGACTTGGGAACTATTTTTTATTATTTATCGAAACAACGTATGTTTAGATAATGGTGCATTATCGACACATGTTTTTGTCTTCACATTTTATTTCAAATGTGACTCTTATTGGAAAAACTAAAAGTACCCTTTTGAAGAGGACGAGCCAATTATAATCTCTGTGAAATTTCAAATGTTTTGGTGTTGTCTTTGTTATGATATTGAATTTTCATTTTGGGTGATTTTCAGAGTAATAAAATTCTTAAGGGATAAGGTTTAGAAAAAAATTATTAATAAATAGTAATTCAAATCGAAATGAAACAATTATTATATCATTGGAAACTGGATTCAGATATGAATCCATTGCTACCAAGTCCAACAAATAATACTTTAAATTTGCAGGGGTTCGGGCTTGCTGAAGTTGCAGGTTCCAGAAATATGCCTGATATTTTTGAAGGTTTTGTTGACCATAAACTCTCGGTCGAAAAAATATCTTCCAAACTCTCAACCGAGAGTTTAGTTCAAAATATCATCCGAGAGTTTTTTAAAAATACAGTGCGGCGATTGGTTCAAACTCTCAGCCTAGAGTTTTTTTAAACTCTTGGGCGAGAGTTTGAAATCTCAAAACTCTCGGCCTAGAGTTTGAGGTTGACTTATTTTCGCGTGATCATCCGCCCGCGCTCCGTTTTTTTTACTCTGTTTGTCACAAAAGTGTTTCCCAGGTTCGCGATTTAACCCAGTGTCATTCCAGGAGTTTGGTCTAGAGCTTTGTCATCTGAGCACCAAATCTGAATCTATGATTTTATTTATTTATTTAACCCATGAAATGATCATGGCCATGCCAAATTTCTCGGCCAGCAAGGAAGTTGTAAGCATGAAATTACTTCTCTTTCTCCATGGGGTTACTTGTAAATAACAAACCGGATTCACACATATAACCCAGAACACATAAGTAGTAAACCCAATTCGATAATACATAAACAAATATATTTTAATAATGAAATAATAATCTAAGAAGGTCATTCGAATAGAGGTCAACACTATACTTGGAATTTGAAGCATTAAAAACTATGGCCACAATGGGATTTGGAAATCCATCAAACCTGGTATGCGAAGAGTCAAAGAAAGAATTCAAATGGCCATTAAACCCTCTATAAAATTTCCAAACAAAGGCAGAGTGTGGGATGTAGTTGGTTTTTGTTGTTTTCCTTTCTAAAAATTAAATAAGGAAGGGCTACTACAAAAACGGGTTGTTATAGACCAAGAGAAAAGGCTGAACATGAGCTTTCAATGCTGGAATTAAAACAACATGCTACACTACTGCAGAATTCACTATAAGAATAAAAATGACAGAATTCAATGAGGATGAATAGCCACAGAAAAAGGGATTTATTAAAACCAAGAGGGAGAAGGCCAAAATGAGCTTGTCTAGGCTGGAAGGAAGACTATCTCTAAAGAAATCTGCAACTGAATGTAATTCCCTTGAAGTAACATTTCCTCTAAGAATAAAAAATACGAATAAAACCATTTCATGACGTTGGTTTTCTCATTTGGGTTTACAGGGTAAAAAATATCTGTGCTATGTATTTGTTATGCCATTGTTTTATTTTATAACACTATTTGCAAAGTAAAATATCCAATCATGGTGTATACACGATGGTAGTGTCATCCAGGAGTTTTGTCTATAGATTTGTCATCTGAGCACCAAACCTGAATCTATGATTTTATTTATTTATTTAACCTATGAAAGGATCATGGCCATGCCAAATTTCTGGGCCAACAAGGCAGTTGCAAGCAGGAAATTACTTCTCTTTCTCCATGGGGTTACTTGTAAATAACCAACCGGATTCACACATATAACCCATAACACATCAGCGGTAAACCCAATTCAATAATACATAAAAAAATATTTAATAATGAAATAATAATCTAAGAAGGTCATTCTAATAGAGGTCAACATTATACTTGGAATTTGAAGCATTAAAACTATGGCCACAATGGGATTTGGAAATCCATCAAACCTGGTATGCGAAGAGTCCAAGAAAGAATTCAAATGGCCATTAAACCCTCTATAAAATTTCCAAACAAAGGCAGAGTGTGGAATGTAGTTGGTTTTTGTTGTTTTCCTTTCTAAAAATTAAATAAGGAAGGGCTACTACAAAAAGGGGTTTTTATAGACCAAGAGGAAAGGCTGAACATGAGCTTTCAATGTTGGAAATAAAACAACATGCTACACTACTGCAGAATTCACTATAAGAATAAAAATGACAGAATTCAATGAGGACGAATAGCCACAGAAAATGGATTTATTAAGGTACTCTCATCCTCGCTCTCTTGAATGGTTTTTTTAAGGAACTTATCACGCGGAAGGTTGCTGTCAGTGAAGTAAAATTCAACCTTCTTGCGGGCCCAATAAAACACAAATTAAAAATTAATGAAATTGGATCAAATCAACTGAGAATGTGAGGGAAGGATGAATGCTACATGATTGAAGATGATAATGGGTACCTGGCGGAGCACTTTGCTTGAAGTCTCTTAGTCTAATACAACTGCTGCCAGGGCTCTTGTTGTTTCTTTGCTTCCTGCCTTGAGTTTTGTTGAGCCAAAAATCCTTCTCAGAGAGAAAACCCAATACGGTCTCACTACTCCATTCCGTGAGAAATGCCAATTGCGATAGATATGCAGTCTTATGGGGAGAGCATATAGGGTTTTAGGTTTAGGAGTTGAGTGTAAAAGATCTTCTGAATAGTTTTTCATCTGCAATCAAGAATGTAAAAGATGCAAGTTTGAGGACAAGAAACCCTTAGCAATACTATACAATTGATTCCTGACAATTACCTGACATATGGATTGAAGCAGAGAAGAATATACATTTACTACAGATGCAATGCGATTGAAATACTGGTCTGGACATGTAGCTGCTCCTGCTGCATCAATTACTAAATCAACCGGATTGACTATTGCACTTGGTGGTGGACTAACAAATCTCAACACAATAACCCAGTGGTATTGTTGGGTTTCTTCATAACTTAACTTGATCTCATCTGTTTAGTGGCGGGGTCGGCTTCCTTCATCTACTTTAAGTCAATCCTGAATGGGGATTTTATTTCACAGCTCTCTCATCGATTAAAAGACCAATCGATTGAGTCAACACAGAGATTGTAAGTTGGTGAACAACAAAGATTGATCAATTTACACCTACTGAATGCAACAAAGGCCACCATCGACCGTAACCTACAAGCAGACTCATCACCGATTTTTCTGGCAATTTAACTTTGGGCACATGAAAAACCCTAAAAGCAGGAAAATGCGAAATAATTGTAAATGAATAGAGGGGATTTCCCATTCCTTTGCATCTCCCTCATCTTCCTCATCTTCCGTTGGAGATGTAGGTAGCCAGTGAAGATCCATTGGACACTGCAACTGAGGAAGAAGAGCTATTCAACTCAATAAAATAGTTCAAAAACCCCCAAAAATATTAAATGAAAACTTGTCAAATGAATTCGATTACAGATCTCTCTGAAGAAATCAAATTACTCTTGAAATTTTTAAAGCTCTGTCCACCTTATGATTTCGATTCCAGATCTGTTTGAAGAAATTAATTTACTGCTGAAATTTTAAAAATCCTGTCTATATTATGATTTCGATTCCAGATCTCTTTGAAGAAATCAATTTACTGCGGAAATTTTAAAAATCCTGTCTATCTTGTGAATTCGATTACAGATCTCTCAGAAGAAATCAATTTACTCCTGAAATTTTTAAAGCTCTGTCCACCTTATGATTTCGATTCCAGATCTCTTAAAGAAATAATTTTACTTCTGAAATTTTAAAACTCTGTCTATTATTTGATTTTGATTCCAGATCAATTGTGGAAATCGATCTACTTTCCAAGATCTTAAAACTCTGTTTATTATTTGATTTCGCTTCCATATCAATTGTGGAAATCGATCTACTTCCAAGATTTTAAAATCTCCGTCGAATCTCCATTTGAACGAGGGTTCCAGATCCGAACTTATATTTAAAAATCTTTGTCGAATCTCCATTTGAACGAGGGTTCCATAACCAAAATTGTATTTAAACTTGTGCCGACTCTCCGTTTGATGAGTGTTCCAGATTCTTAAACCAAATCATAAATTGACCTGTGAAAGACCTCTGCATATCTGCCTCGGATTAAATGACGGATTCCAGAAATACAGAGTATAAACTATGAACCTGGTCCTTGAAATTCTCTACGCACCCTTCTTTCATTTTTAGCGTCTTGGAATCTCTAGAATTCATTTTATGACTTTAATGTTGAACTAAAAGAAATCGTGAATACACATGGGATTTACCTTTTTTAGCATTGACTTCTATTTGACAATTTTTCTAAAATCTCTTGAAACGAATCCTTTTCTACGTGTTTTATTTGGAGTTTGATTAACATCCATCGGAATTCGGGCTAGGATTTATAACTGGCTTTTAAATCCTTTGCACACTAATTAAAGGGTTCGAATGACGTTTCCAGAACCTGTGACTAATATGTTAACTTTTTTTTTCGCACGTTAAATTGCTATACTTTAATATTAAGTATATGATGAGGAAGTTACAACCAAAAGGAGTCATCCAAGACAAAGGAACAGAGTTACATGTGACATCTAAAGGCAAATAGTAATAACGCCACCACGGCATAAAAAGAAGTTGCACCAGGAGAGATAAGACTACCACCCATATATCCAATCTCCCTACCTATGAACAAACCTCCACCCAGTCTAATGCACTAACAGATCTGACAAAGAGAACAAAAATTCAGAAAAAACAGCCGCTACAAATAGACTTCATATAAATAAATGCTGCCAGATTCCTGGAGGATGTCATTCGTCCAAAATTCAAAAAAAATACGACCTTCCACCGCCGAAAGAGCACGCTTAGACAGAGCGTTAGCAATCATGTTCCTCTCCCTGATTATATGGATGAGTTGGATATCATTTAAAATCTTACGGAGTGCACGAATCTTATCCAACCAGGGCCTAAGGGAGATGATATTAATCGGGCCCTCACCATTTAACCAGTTCACCACCACAAGTGCATCCCCAACAACCCGGAAAAGCTAAAGCTGCCTAACAAAAGCAAAATGCAAAAGACACCACAGGGCACATACCTCACTATGGGTATTCGTACCACAGCCCACATTCAGCCATATATGTAATAAGCCTGATCATTAAGTTTAATGAATGCTCCAGCACCACAAGAAGTAGCCGAATGCTGAGATGCTTCGTCAAATGACCCATATGTACCCAATAATATAACTGAAGGAGCCTTGCATATCTTAGAAGAAGTAGACGCCAAAAATGTATCCCAATGCTCCAAATGAGCCGCCATCACCCTCCTAGCCACCTAAGAAGTTGTACAAAGTTTGTCTTCGAATATGGCCTTATTCCTAGCCTTCCACAATTCCCACATAACAACCACCACTATAGCTACCAATTGTTGATCAGTCCGATGACATTCCAGAAGTCCAGCCTCCATCGAAGGATCAGACCACACAGGAATGTCATGAATAGAGCCCCGAATGATAGACCACACGTGGCAGCTGAATCCACAGGTGAAAAATATATGTCGATCAAAGTCCTCCTGAGAATGGCAGAAAGGGAAAAGACTAGGCCCCATGATACCACGACACTGTATATTATCCCAAAACAAAAGTTTACCGGCCAATGCTAACCAGATGAAAACTTTCACCTTCAGTGCAATTTTCCAACACCATACAACCTTATGCCACCAGATATCCGAGCCTGTTGAGGGAAAAAATGTCTCATATGCTATCCATGCAGTGATAGTGACCACTACAATGTTATGCGACCAAGCTAAGGTATCCTCTTCAGCATTCAGAGTGATGCTTCCACGGTTTAGTGCCAATATAAATTGTGACCATTTGATAGCCAAAGTTCCCATCAATCCCAATTGGTCTGCATTGACCCATGCTTGCAAAGGAGAACTTGAGATAAGTGCTGAAGAAGCATGCTGCAGTGTCAAATAACCACGGGATCTTAAGAATGCAATCAATTCCCATGAAAATTTGAAATCTGCAGGACCTCCAATGAAGGGATCCGCCCCCAATATAATCCGCCTGCCATTTCCAACCATCCAGGCCAGCCAATTTACTAGAATCGGTAGTGCTGAAAGTAGACTAGCCCAAATATTGGAAACTCCTTTCAATTTAGTGCCACCCATTCTGATCCATTCTTCCACCGAATACCCCTGTACATATTTGTCCTTCACAACCCTGCCCCACGGTCCCTCCACCATAAGTCCACGCCAAAGACTCTTGGCCATTAGTGCTGCAGTAAAGTAATAAACATTCTTGATTGCCTAGCCGCCACCACTGACAGGAGATGCCAATCGATTCCAGCTAACCAAATGCCATTTTTTCTCGTTGTGACCAGACCAAAGAAAAACAAAAATTTTCCTTCTAATGTGAGCTAAAATCGATTTAGGAACCTTACATAATGAGAACCAGTACACACCTATATTTTGCAGAACAAATTTGATTAGTGTCAAGTGGCCTCCCATAGATAACCAATGCCAGCACCATTTGTGGATACGCTTATCAAATCTTTGAAGCATCCAGTTCCAATCCTGAACCCTATATGCATTCGGCTTGATATAATATCCCAAATAAACAGTTCCTTCCACCAATGGCTTAATATTATAGTGAAATAATTCCGTTAAGTCCATTCTAATATGTTCATCTAGCAGATGTTCCAGAAAGTAAGATTTTTTATCATTAATGATTATACCCGTGGTTGTGCTAAAAAGTTCCAGTATCTCTTTGTATTTCCTCCATTCCTTAATACAATCCAAACCAAACAATAATACATCATCCACAAATAGTTGATGTGTAATAGAATTATTTTGGGATATTTTAACTCCTTCAATCAGATTTCCTGCCTTAGCTTTAGTAATCAGCTTGCTCAATCCCTCAATTACAATAAAAAACAGTAATGGGGATAATGGGCATCCCTGACGCAGCCCTCTACTGGCAGGGAAGAAATTTGTCGAACTTCCATTTACCAATACCGAATAATGTACTGATGAGACACACGCCATAATCCATTTCATAATCGGCCAAGGAAGACCAATTTGTATAAGTGCCACTCGGAGAAACCCCCAGTCTACTTTGTCATAAGCCCTCGTCAGGTCCAATTGGAGAACAAGTGCTTTCTTTCTTTTAGTCTTGATACTATGAAACGATTCCTGCGCCAACCCAATAGAATCCAGTAGCTGTTGATTTGCTAAGAACCCAAATTGTTCTGAAGAAATAGCCCTAGAGAGTATAGGCTTGATTCGATTGGCAATGATCTTTGCCACCAGTTTGTAGGCTAGATTACACAATGATATTGGTCGAAAATCGTCAAATGATTCTTGTACAGTAGACTTTGGGATCAATGCAATAAAAGTTGAATTAAGTGCCACCGAGATACTACCTTTGATCCTAATCTCCTCTACCATTGCCAATAAATCAGGACCCATTATATCGAAAAATTCAGTGAACAGTTCAGCTGTCCAACCATTTGGACCTGGGCTCTTAGCCCGAGCAAATTTCTTGATAACCTTATGCACTTCAAGGAGAGTAAACTGATTGTACATATCCTTACCTTCCTATTCCGAAAAGAAGTGGGGAATCTCCCTTATAACCTTGATTTGTTCCCTTATACTGCAATTCCCCGGATCCTCAAAATAATGTTTAAAGTATGCTTCAGCCTCCTCACTGAGTTCAAATTGACTGTTTATTTGCTTACCATCACCTGTGTTGAGAGACCAAATAGAGTTCTGCACCCTCCGACAGTTGGCATATTTCTGGAAGAATTTATTGTTGTTGTCACCCAATGAAACCCACATCGCCCTTCTCTTAAGGCACCAAGATTCCTCCTCCTTTGAGAGTAATAATAGTCTTCCTTGTTCCAATAATATAATTGATTGATGAACCCGTAATGACCCCTGATTTTTGGTATGCAATGCCAAGCTGAGTTCCTTTTCGATCCACTTGAGCTCCTTGGATTGCTCCAATTTCTACGCCTTTCCCATTTCATTACTATCGACTTTAATTCACTGAGTTTCCTGATGAGATAGTATGTTGGAGACTCATTGTTCTGAGGTGAATTATTTACCCAATACTCACAAACCAGCAATTTAAAATCATTGTCATTAATCCATGAATGATTAAATTTATATGGATACACCTGGTTTTTGTCATCAAAATGAATTTCCAGCAGAACTGGACAGTGATCAGAAATTTTTGACATATTGATCCATGATCTATACCTGAATACCGCAGCCAGCAATCCATTTGCCACCATAAACCTATCCAACCGCTTAGAAAGACATTCAATCCCATTCCGGCCATTGCTCCAGGTTGGTTGTAATGGAATAGGCTGAATATCATTAAGTCCCAAATCGATATCACGATCCTCCCAAAAAGATAGCCTATTCACATAAGGAGCATAGACATTTAGTAGATTACATTTCCCAGAGTGCCCCAAAAGCTGTCCAGAAGCTAAAATACCCCACCGCATCCCCAAAGCTGTCAAGTTAGCATGTCTGGGGTCCCAAGCCGTTAGTAAACCCCCTGATTGACCAACAACATCAACTGAAGCAAGAACCCAATCTTTTCTGAGAGAATGAAAAAAGTTCCTATCTCTCTCAGCCGAGACCATTGTTTCCTACAAAAAAATAACTACCGGAGACTCCTTCTCCATCAAACTTTTGAGGGATAATTTTTTACGAGGGCCCCCAATCCCTCTAATATTGAAGGAGAGAACCTTCATCTTTTCACCCTTGCTTGGGCTTTCAGGTCTCTAAGTGCCCGTTTAGTGGATGAAGTATTTGAGACCGGGTCCGGAACTGCATCCGACCCGAGTGAGGATGAAAGTGGAGGAATAGGTGCCCCCTTCCGTCCACTCCGAGTGTGTAGTAGAGAAAGATTTTTTGCCACCCCCCCGGACAATACCTTTAGCCTTCTACATTGTAGAGATATTATTAGAAACATTTATAGTTGAGTTATTATTTTCCTCAGGATCCAAACCAACAAGCATATTACCCACATATGTTATTAGTGGATTCATTGAAGCCTTGCCCTTACCCCCACGAAATTGGGATGATCCTTAAGCCCACTGAAAGATAAAGGATCCGACCCCTTGCTAGGCCCAGCACCAACATGTAATAGCCCCGACTGTATGAGTCTCCAGTTGGGCAAGTGGATGGGGCTTCTCCTGTGGAGCATTAATATGTTAACTTTACTCCTTGTTATACGAAGACTCATTCATATAATTATCATTTGGTATATAGTCATTTAATTAAGTTAGAAAAATTGCGAATGCTAATGGAATAGTCCCTTCTTTGATACCTTAAAGTATACATGAATTCCATGTGAGCAGCTGCTAAATAATTAAAGTATACATGAATTCCATGTGAGCAGATGCTAAATAATTAAAGAAAAATATGTTATATCATCCTCTTATTTGAGGATGCCCCTTGAAAATATCATTGGGATATTTATTGTGTCAGATTATTGTGAAAAGACATAGAATAACTAGTCATCATATAGAAGTGTGTACGACAATTTTTACATCGTTATAAATGGTATGAGAATAGTTCCTTTATTTATTTGGTTAATTTATAAAGTATTTGTTCTAATAGAAAGAATCAAATCCCAATGATAAACTTGGAGATGTCTGTTTGTTATTTAATAGAATATTGCTGAAAATGCCTTTTAGTTATTGAGATTTATTTACATGATTAATACAATGCTTTACATATTATTGTGAATGCCATAAAATTTTAATTGGAAATGTTTTGTTAGTTATTGAGATTTATCTATATGATTAATACAATGCTTTACATATTATTGTGAATGCCATAAAATATTAATTGGAGATGCTTTTTAGTTATTGAGATTTATCTATATGATTAATACAATGCTTTACATATTATTGTGAATGCCATGAAATATTGATTGGAGATGCTTTTTAGTTTCTAAGATTTATGTATATGATTAATACAATGCCTTAAATATTATTTGTGATTACCATATAATATTATTTGGAATACCTTTTTATTATTGAAACACATGTATATATTTAATGTAATGTTTCTGCACATTATTTAGGAATGCCAGATCATTAAATATATGTATATGTTCAATAAAATGTCACCTTAATGGTACATTAAATATCTATATAAGTATACCTTAAAACAACTGTATGTGCTTATCATTATAATAGGTATTAGTTAGGTTGTGTACACACCTTATTGTATGAGGTGTTGGGAGAGAATTAAAAGTATATAGGATAAGGATAAGATATGAAATTATCATATGATAGAAATAGGTTTTTTAGGATGTTATGTTTAGGATATCTTATTGTTCCATGTTTAAAAAAAAAAAAAAATTTACTTGTTCAGCTTGAAGAACACTACAAAGTATTTCAAAATTTCATATTGTCATTGTCTCAAGAGGGGTGATGGTTTGTTTTTCTAGAAAATTTTCAACAGGAACCACCACAACAAGATCATGTTTTGGAGGAGGATCCACCACAACAGGAGCATGTTTTGGATCAGGATCCACCACAACAAGAGCACGGGTTAGAAGATGCAAATGCATCTACTCAAGCTAGTATTGCAATAAATGTGAAAAGAAGGAGTAGAGGACCAACAAAATGTCTCTTTGGAACCACTATAGAGGGAATTGCATTGCTTGAAATTCAATTTAATGAGAGTGGCCAGCCTATTGGTCCACATTCAGAGAAATTCTCCTTATTTTTAGGTGTTCTAGCAAGGGAAATTCTAGGCATCAAGCACATGGAATGGAAAAAAGTGTCTGAAGTGAAAAAGAAAGACATGTGGAGTGGAATCAATGTGAGCATCAACTTATTCTAAAATTTATTGATGCATATTGAGCATGTGTGTGATAGGTTTAGTTTCAAATAACGCTTGTATCTAATAATGGATTGTTTATCTATTGTAGCGTACCTATCAAATAGATCCGTCAGCAGAGCAATGGTGTCATAAAGCAATATCTCAGCGCTTGAGAAACTATAGATATAATTTGTATAAGAAATACTATTTGAAATACGAAACATATGAGGAGAGGATTGCAAACCTTCCTATTGGAGTAAATGAAACTGATTGGATTGAATTTGTTAGATTACGATCTGACCCTAAATTCAAGGTAAAATTGAAAGATAGATTTGAATGTTATCATCATTGATTTTGAATCCTCTCTTATAATCAACTATAATCTTAGCATCTATTTTTTTATTGAGTTGCAGGAGAGGTAAAAAAAAAAAGGAAAATAGGGCATTAGAACAAGAGACCCACACTTCTGGCCGTAGAGATTACTTTAGGGTTGAAGATGACCTCGTAAGTTGTAACAAATTCTATTATTTTTTCACAATTAACAACTTTAAATATAGTTAACTCGATTGTTGTATTTGTTGATACTAGAATAAATCTCGTGGTCCAAGTGATAAGCCTATAACTAGGGCTGATGTGTGGATGAAATGCCATAAAAAGAAGGATGGCACTCCAATGTCATCATTCATTGCAGAGAAAATAGTAAGTTCCGAACCTATTCTTGTATCATTTATGCTTTTTTTTAGAGTTAATGATGTTTCTTATATGAGTTTGTTGAAATGTTGACATTGCTAGAGGGTGAAAACATGAAATTGGGAAACAATTTTGGCTTGTTTTTGACAAACAAAACTGCTAAATTTTATGTTTTTCAACTTCGACCTCTTCAAACCCCTATCTCCCTTAGGAATTTCAACTTGAAGTAAACACAAAGGTTTTAGAGAATTGAATTAGATTTCTACTCGTATTTTTTTAAATTATTTTTATGGACATATCGTGGGACAAATTTGTTGTCAACAGACGGCATATACTTGAAAATTTTAGGTATGGTTAATGAGTGACCTGTGTTGACGATGGTTTTTTGATAGGTGGTTATTCATTTTAGGGAAAAAAATTGTAGGATCATAATCTGCACACACTATACTGGATCCTGGACTATATTTTGAGTTTTTTAAGACTTGGGAACTATTTTTTATTATTTATCGAAACAACGTATGTTCAGAAAATGGTGCATTATCGACACATGTTTTTGTCTTCACATTTTCTTTCAAATGTGGCTCTTATTGGAAAAAATAAAAGTACCCTTTTGAAGAGGACGAGCCAATTATGATCTCTATGAAATTTCAAATTTGTTGGTGTTGTCTTTGTTATGATATTGAATTTTCATTTCGGGTGATTTTTCAATGTAATAAAATTCTTAAGGGATAAGGTTTAGAAAAAATTATATTAATAAATAGAAATTCAAGTCGAAATGAAACAATTATTATATCATTGGAAACTAGATTCGGAGATGAATCCATTGCTACCAAGTTCGACAAATAATATTTAGAATTTGCATGGGTTCGGGCTTGCTGAAGTTGCAGGTTCCGGAAAGATGCCATATATTTTCGCAGTTTTGTTGACCATAAACTCTCGGTTGAAAAAATATCTTCCAAACTCTCAACCGAGAGTTTAGTTCAAACTCTCATCCGAGAGTTTTTTAAAAAATACAGTGCGGAGATTAGTTCAAACTCTCGGCCTAGAGTTTTTTTAAACTCTCGAGTGAAAGTTTGAAATCTCAAAACTCTTGGCCTAGAGTTTTTTAAACTCTCGGCCTAGAGTTTGAGGTTGACTTATTTTCACGTGATCATTCACCCGCGCTCCATTTTTTTCACTCCGTTTGTCACAAAAGTGTTTCCCAGGTTCGCGATTTCACCCTATAATCAAATTGAATCGGCACAAAATCAGTCAGTGTCTCCTGCATATGCTACAAAGCAAGATGCCCTTGCTATAGTTTTGGGGCCTGAGAGGAGGGGTCGTGTACGTGGGGTTGGATTCAGAGTCACTCCAACTATATTATTTGGAAAAGAGCAGGTTCCGGAAAGATGCCATATATTTTCGCAGTTTTGTTGACCATAAACTCTCGGTTGAAAAAATATCTTCCAAACTCTCAACCGAGAGTTTAGTTCAAACTCTCATCCGAGAGTTTTTTAAAAAATACAGTGCGGAGATTGGTTCAAACTCTCGGCCTAGAGTTTTTTTAAACTCTCGGGTGAGAGTTTGAAATCTCAAAACTCTTGGCCTAGAGTTTTTTAAACTCTCGGCCTAGAGTTTGAGGTTGACTTATTTTCACGTGATCATTCACCCGCGCTCCATTTTTTTCACTCCGTTTGTCACAAAAGTGTTTCCCAGGTTCGCGATTTCACCCTATAATCAAATTGAATCGGCACAAAATCAGTCAGTGTCTCCTGCATATGCTACAAAGCAAGATGCCCTTGCTATAGTTTTGGGGCCTGAGAGGAGGGGTCGTGTACGTGGGGTTGGATTCAGAGTCACTCCAACTGTATTATTTGGAAAAGAGCAGGTTCCGGAAAGATGCCATATATTTTCGCAGTTTTGTTGACCATAAACTCTCGGTTGAAAAAATATCTTCCAAACTCTCAACCGAGAGTTTAGTTCAAACTCTCATCCGAGAGTTTTTTAAAAAATACAGTGCGGAGATTGGTTCAAACTCTCGGCCTAGAGTTTTTTTAAACTCTCGGGTGAGAGTTTGAAATCTCAAAACTCTTGGCCTAGAGTTTTTTTAAACTCTCGGGTGAGAGTTTGAAATCTCAAAACTCTTGGCATAGAGTTTTTTAAACTCTCGGCCTAGAGTTTGAGGTTGACTTATTTTCACGTGATCATTCACCCGCGCTCCATTTTTTTCACTCCGTTTGTCACAAAAGTGTTTCCCAGGTTCGCGATTTCACCCTATAATCAAATTGAATCGGCACAAAATCAGTCAGTGTCTCCTGCATATGCTACAAAGCAAGATGCCCTTGCTATAGTTTTGGGGCCTGAGAGGAGGGGTCGTGTACGTGGGGTTGGATTCAGAGTCACTCCAACTGTATTATTTGGAAAAGAGCATTCCTACAAGAAGGAATTTCATAATACTAAAGAGAAATTAAGAGAAAAAGACAAGGAACTCATAAGATTGAAAAAAGTTGTTGAAGAATTAATGGAATGGAAAGCTACCATGGAGGTGGGGAAAGAAAGTGGCAGAGTTGTTTCAAAATCCAACAATGTAAGGATTTCATGTGTAGACTTTAATTTTTTATGTAGGCCATCTTTGAAGTTGGGGATTTCAAAATCATAATGCTAACATGAACATGATTGTATTGTTGTAGGGTGTGTAATATATGAATTATTGTTTTTGCATCCTAACCCTTTATCTTCTGATTTCATGATATCTAATGCAAACTATTATATTGGTAGAGTAATATTTCCATGTCAGATTTTGAATCAAATCGAGGACCTCCGTAACTGTCACCTCTTAATCCAGTCACCCCAATCCATGTAGTTTTTTAAACCAATTCTTATTTTTTCCATTTTTATTTTCCATTCTTTGAAAATCCCTCTCAAGTATTTATTTTTTAGGAGAGTCTCCAGAATAATCCTAGTCAAGGTTCATTGGGAAAAAATACAATGTCTCCTAGACCATCTAATACATTTGATACTCCAAAGTTGATGGTGAGTTTTGAAACTATTTAATATTTAGTGCAATGTTATAATCGTTATTTCACTATATCTTACAAGTATTTATTTACTAACAGGCTTCTTTGAGTCCTAATCATGCTTTGCCAAAACAAAATCCACTGACTTCGGGAGAACATAACCGTGACGCAATTGGAAAATCAATACAACAGGTAAGCTCTAAGCCTGTTTATTTCTATGTTTAATATTCCATTCTTATTCCGAGGAATCTCACAAGAATTTGTTTATTGGTAGGTTTAACCGCAATTACCATCTTCAGATGAGGGATTGAATGGAAAAAAATGTTTACTGACATATTTTAATGGTCAATTGAAGGTTGCAAAGGGTTACATAAAAAGAATTGAACCAAAATTTGTCATGCCTAATGGGGAAAAATTAGTTGATGGATATTATCTTGTGTGCCCACAATCAATTCTGGTTGATCCTGATTATGAAATCAAGCTTAAGCATAGAAGTAATCAATGCAAGTATTTAGCGGATGCAATTAACAGTTTTATACCTTGGAAAAGCAATGACATTGACTTGATCAAAGATTGAGAAGAATGTTAATGAAATTTTTTATTCCTACTAGAACAAGTTCATACTCTATTGTCTAATGTCTTACTATACTCCAGTTGTAGTTTTTGTGAGTAATAATTGTAATGAGATAATTTTTTGTGATCAAGGGAATATAGATAATGAGACAAAGTGGACATGTGGTATTGTTTGTAAGGAACCTGTCAATGTACTCCAAGTGAAAGGTAGGCCCATAGACAATTAGTTGTTGTAGCTTTTCATCTATTTGGTCATCCCCAAGACACATAACCCACCTGCAACAACACCCAAATAGATCTATGGGCATTCTCCTTAGCCCTCTTGCGGGCATATTAAGCATGTGGATATACAAAAGTATTGACAATAGGTTGCTTGAGTTCAAGCTTGCTCAAGGAAAATCTACATCAAAATGAACTCGAAGCAAACAACAGGAGGATGGGCTATGTGACAGGATTCCAAATAAGACCCATGTGTCTGATTTCCATTTGTGCATATGTAATTATCAACAACAACTCAACTTACAGGCTTAGGCCAAGCCTGTAGATATACGTTATTAAACTGTCTTAAGGATGAAAATAAATTTTAACATAATAATGACAATTACAATTACAAGAAATTTAGGAGAGATTAGAGAGAGATCTGTCATGCCTTTACAAGAATTTTAACTTAAGTTATGTTTCCAAGTATATCTTGCATGCCTTTGAGCATTAGAGGTTAGAGAGAGATCTGTCAAGATTCAAAGAATCGACAGATCCTCTAATCTAGGCAGAAAAAGTGATTTCTTTATTCTGCAACCAGTATGCAATAAATATGTGATAAGCAAGGTTGTCATTGATGACACCACATTAATGACAAAGGTGAATGGAAATGGCAAAGGACAAGACATGGCAGAGGAAAAAGAACAAGGACATAGCATGGTAAAGGACAAAGTATGACAAGCATGGAAAAACATGGCAAGCAAGCTGGAGGACAAAGACATGGCAAAGGTGACATGGAGGATTGATGACAGAGACTTCACTTTTGGAGAAGCCCAAGCAGTGTTTGATTGTGATAATTCCACAAGTACTGGTATATCTCCCTCTTGCAAAAGCCGTGTCTGATACAAATAACTATTTTCACAGAGATAGATTAAAAAGGGCAGTGACTGCAACTATAATGTGAAGCACCTGCAACAATTAATTAATAAGAATATGCGAAATAGCAGAAATGACAGAACTCATAATCACTTTTATATTGATCACGGGCCACTTCGAGGGGGCAACCTCCTTTGAGCAAGCTCAATACAATTAACTTCACGGTGTCTTCAATGACCTCAACACACACTTATATACTAAGTCTATGCCCAATACTATGAGTCAAAACCATGGTACATATAATACTTCGGGACGACTTACAAAGCATATGCGTCCAATAATATGGGTCAATACTATGGGCCAATATAAACTACGGATCAACAAATACTATGGGACGAATTACCAAGCATATGCGTCCAACAACAATATACTAACATAGTAAAGAGAAGGGTTGACATAGGTTCCTAACATCCCCTCTCCCTTAGAAAAAGCTTTGGTTGGAGAAATTGCTGCAGAATCTGAAGGAGTGGTTCCCTGGTAGCATCCTCGGGTTGCATTTCGGGCCACTGACGCCTTTGGAGTGTCAAGGAGGATTGCTTGGAAGGATGTAGATGAAGAAGAACCCTGTCAGCTGCGTGGAAAATGCGCTCAGAACGATGCTGATCGACTTGTTTTTTCAGGCGAATTCTGGCCATGTGAAGATTGTCCTGCAGAATGAGAAGAATCTGATCGTGGTTTCGAAAAACCGAGTCAATTTCCTGAACTGGGGAGCTGTGAAGGATGTATGGAAGAAGAACTGGCGGTGTTTTTCCATAGACTGCTTCATATGGTGTCCTTTGAGATGTGGTATTGTACCACCAGATCGCTGCTAGGAAATCCATAGAAATAGCTGGCCAAAGCTGTGTAGGGATGGGCAAGGGTTTGAGCAATCCCAAAAGGAGTGTCATTTCACCCGTGTTGACTTGGAAAGTATCATCGTCAGCCACCATTTGTTGAATTGTCATTTTTAGTCCCTGCCAAAAGAAGTTACATTGTTCCCGATCATACATTTTGCAGAACCCAGAGTTCCCTGTTGATGAAGAAGCATGGAGTTCATAGAAGAGAGAGCCCTGTTGAACATATGGAAACCAATTTGGAACAAGCAGAGAAAGAGCTGTAAGAGAAACTAGGTCATCAATTGTGCGAGAAGGAGCATCTTCCACCATATTGTCCTTACCCTTCTTGTAAGTGATCACATAGGGATAACCCATTTCAGGTGTGTTGGGTAGGAGACCCATTGTTCCAGAAAATTTTCCAGACTCTGAAGATCAGTCTTGATGCAGAAATAATTCCCTAATAGGTATGGCTGCCACTTCTGTATTGCATGCAAAATAGCCATCATTTCTTGCTGAGAGGTAGATGTGGCTAAATTCTTACCGGAAAGGTCTCTTGAAGGCAGCAAGTGCATTGGTTCAGCAAGGATACCTGCATATCTATCCAAGGAAGTAGTGGAGACTGTTGATGGGTGCATCTGAATGGAATTAAGCTGAGCGATGACACCATGTGAATTCTTCTTAAGGAGTTTTTCCAGGCGATGTGAACTGATGATGTAGAGAGACCCTGTTCGTAAGCCCATAAATTTGTGTTGTGCCCCATTGACTTTAAATTGCATCCAAAGTTCAGCAAAATCCCATAAGATGGGGCCAAGTGTGCGTAACCATTGAACACCCAAAACCACATCACATCTGCCTAAGGACAAGGCAAACATGTCAGAGCATAGGTTATTATCTTCCATAGAGATACGCACATTGTGACACTTCCCCTTGCAAGGTAAGGTGCCCCCATTGGCAACCATGACTTCAAAGTTGGAGCAAGGATGGACAAAACAATCAGCCTTTTTGGCAATCCGAGGGTCAATGAAGTTATGAGTGCTACCAGAATCAATGAGTATGGTAAGAGGGAGATTTTTGAAGTATCCCCTGACTCGCATTGTTTGTGGGGTGGTGACGCCAGTTACAACATGGAGAGAGATCTCGGGTGGGTCGTCCTGAGATGGGGTGTCAACAGGCGGGTGTTGAATGTCGACTTGATCATCTACTGTATCTGTAGCTTCTTCACAAAGTTCTAAGGGAGGCGGAGAATCCACATCCAAGAGATAGAGCTTTTGTTGAACACATCTATGTCCCCAAGTGAATTTCTCATCACAATTATAGCAAAGCCCTTTTTCTCGGTGTGCTTGCATTTCTATTTCAGACAAATGCTTGATAGGAGTTGGTTGAGGAGAAGGCGTGATGGGAGGTCGTTGGGAACCCATATTTCTGAAGGGAACAAAGCTGGGTTTGGAGCGTTGTTGAGCTGCGATCTTGTCCTCGGCCAGCTTAGCCAACCCTAGGACTTCCATCATTGTGTTGGGACAAAACATTTTGACCTCTGAGCAGATTTCATGCTTGAGACCACTGATAAAACAACTCCTATAGAATTCATCAGACAATCCTTCTGTGTGATTGGCCAATTTCTCAAATTCTGTCTGATACTCTCTCACTGTGCCAATTTGGTGAAGTTTAGTGAGTGTTCTTCATCCAGATCTTGGAGTTTGGTTTGGATGGCTGCAAGTGCTTCCTCCATGGTGTGTGCTCCTGCATGGGTGACAACCATAACCAGGTTTTTTTTTTTTTTGGTGGAATGGGTAGAAAAACACAAATAGAAGTTGATTTAGTAAAATGAAATTTGGATTGGGGAAACAATCTGATGGGTAATTGGGGTTGGACTAGATTTTGGACACTGTTGAAAAGACAAGAAAGCAAAAGGGGGGATTTCAGAAGCGGGGTGATAGAATGAGAAAATATGGCAGAGATGGACAAAGAAGCAGAATTCAGAAATGAACTCTGTGGTAAAATTTGAAGGTGATTGGGTGAAATCTGAGGAAGTTATGGCAAACCCTAAAAATAGACAAATGTGCGATTTCGGGCTTTGGGAAGGGGAATTGGGGATAGGGTCCTCAGGAATGAAAGATGCAGAATGGAATGATAGGGGTTCCCCGAAAATTTCAAGGGAAACAGAGTGAAAACAAGGGAAACAGAGTGAAATTTTTTTTATTTTTTTATTTTTTATTTTTATTTTTTATTTTTTATTTTTTATTTTTTTATTTTTTTTATTTTTTTATTTTTGATTTTATTTTATTTTATTTTATTTTATTTTATTTTTTATTTTATTTTTTTTCTTTTTTCTTCAGAAATGGATCAGCAACAGCGGCGCGGAAGGGATAAAAAACGACTGGATCTGAAATGGCGACTGGATCTTGAACGACTTTCAGAATAGATCTGAAACGACTGGATCTGGAGCGGAAGTGATTGGCAATAGTTCAACTAAAAATAGATATGGACCCCAGGTATGTACGACTTCCTAACAGTTCAGGTGTTTCACTCGGACACCAATGCTGTCTGACGGCTTGCGTATTGGGGCAGTACCCCTCACTCCACGACTCAGGTAAAACTGATAACCGCTTTGCCACAAACGACAGCTCTTGGTTTACCTCACGGGTGAGAACTAGTCAATCAGGTAGGGGTCGTTCCCCTTTTCCCTGGCAGGTCCTTTCAATGGGCCAACTACTTTGGGGTTCCTGTGGTACTCCTCACAATGAGTTTTAGGGCTTATGCCCAAGTACTTCCCACAGTTAAGCAGATAGGGATTATTCCCAAATCCGAAGCTGCAACAGATGCGAAAAAAAAATTTGGCAGAAATTCCACCCAACGAGCCCAAGGAAGTGCTCTGATACCTGATGTGAAGCACCTGCAACAATTAATTAATAAGAATATGCGAAATAGCAGAAATGACAGAACTCAGAATCACTTTTATAGTGGTCATGGGCCACTTCGAGGGGGCAACCTCCTTTGAGCAAGCTCAATACAATTAACTTCACGGTGCCTTCAATGACCTCAACACACACTTATATACTAAGTCTATGCCCAATACTATGAGTCAAAACCATGGGACATATAATACTACGGGACGACTTACAAAGCATATGCGTCCAATACTATGGGTCAATACTATGGGCTAATATAAACTACGGATCAACAAATACTATGGGACGACTTACAAAGCATATGCGTCCAACAACAATAAACTAACATAGTAAAGAGAAGGGTTGACATAGGTTCCTAACATATAACCTTTTCAACATTATTTCAAGTTTATGGAAAAAAATGGATCTGTAAGAGGTTACAAGACTGATTACCTTGCAATCAATGCTAAGAGTTTCATGTCCAGCACATACTCCTAGTGAACCTGGCCCTTCTATAACTAGTTGTAACAAAACAAGTATAGTTCAGTTGGTGCATTTACATGAAATAATATCTAAAAATTATAAAGAAATTTAAAACCCAAATATGAAAACATCAAAATTGCATTCACACATTTGTAATTTTTATCCCAACGAATACACCTTCAAAACCAAGCAAAAAAAATTGAAAAACTTATCATGAAGATACCCACATCCCACATTCGAAATCCTATATGCATCAAAATATCTCTTGGGCTTATAAATTTACATATAAATGTTGGTCTAAAAACACTAAACAAGACAGTCATCGGATCCCATGGGAAAGTAACTAAAAACAATCATGATATCCACAAACATGTATAGATTCTGCTTAAAAAATGATTCGATGAACTAAATCAACGAAACACAATGTAACTTACTGATTTTTTCTATTGTTACATGTGTTTAAACCAAACCATATTCATGGCAATACAGATGTAGTGATGAACCCTATCACGCCTTAGAAAAAATGTGAAATGAAACCAAATGAGGGTTCCCAAAACCCATAAAATCTAAGATCAATGAAAGTTACAGATCTCTGGGTGGCGGTGGATATCAGTGCATTAGAATTGAATGGCCACTCATGTCTACTTGGACACCTATCAAAAGATTCCCCTGAGATTATATTGATTGAATACATCATCAGTGTAAAGCCAATGAATACACGAAAAAATAATTATTTAAATAATGGAAAAATCCAAAATTTTATTTCTAATGTCGAACATTGGGTGTGCCTTAAGAGAAATCTTGAACAAACATATAATTGTGTCCTTGCAATCACTATATTTCCCATAGGGACATAATAATATCAGAGATAAATCCATGGAATACAATAGGGTATGGAACCATGGTGTGGATACATCCCTAAACACCAAAGAGAACCAGACTAACATGAAACGTATTCAAAATACACAAACAGAATTCCTAGATGTGAAAACACCTCCAGAGATGGCTACAGGATAGTCCACATGATAATGAATATGGCTATGCCTTAAATACATTGTACAATCGCCCAGGTGGCAAGAGGAAGATGCAACACATTGATCAAAAGGATAATCATACTAATTGTCTTCCAATCATATCGAAATTTGAAGCCAATAGGGGATGGAACCTTCCCCATGTTGTTGTTTAGTTCCAAACTTGGGAGTTTGGAATCCAAGTTCCCAAAAGAAGGATTTGAATTCCTAGTCTCTTCAATACATAGTTTTCTTATCTAGTTTGGATCATTGTAATAGTTTGTTGGTTCACTAGTGAGGTGGACGCAAGGTTAAATCATGGGTTCCCTTCTCATGGTGGTATTCCCTACTTGTATGCCATTACTTTCAAAGGCGCAGGGATAAGTAAAAGACCGAGACCATGAACCTAAATAGAAGGAATTCCACTCTGTTGTGCGTCCATGTTACTTAATAACTTTAGGAGTTAGGAGTTAGTTCCATAAATGTAGGATTATGTTCCATGTTACTTTCAATGAGATAATTTTCTGTGTTCAAGGGAATAGAAATAATGAGACAAAGTGGACATGTGGTATTGTTTGCAAGGAACCTGTCAATGTACTCCAAGTGAAAGGTAGGGCCATAGACAATTAGTTGCTGTAGCTTTTCATCTATTTGGTCATCCCCAAGACACATAACACACCTGCAACAACACCCAAATAGATCTATGGGCATTCTCCTTAGCCCTCTTGCGGGTATATTAAGCATGTGGATATACAAAAGTATTGACAATAGGCTGCTTGAGTTCAAGCTTGCTAAAGGACAATCTACATCAGAATGAACTCAGAGCAACCAACTGGAGGATGGGCTAGGTGACACGATTCCAAATAAGACCCATGTGTCTGATTTCCATTTGTACATATGTAATTATAAACAACAACTCAACTTACAGGCTTAGGCCAAGCCTGTAGATATACGTTAACTAAATGGTAGGAGGCTACAACCCCCTATTTACTCAACTACAACTGACAGGGAGCACCTACTCCCCTTTGCAGGAACCAACCTACCCTAGCACCACCCTGCCACCCTTGTTAATTCTGCATTTACTTCTTGGACTGCTGCTCTTTTTGGTTTGTTCTTGATCTTCAATGTATCAACCGCAGTCACACTTCTTCTTCATATGATATCTCCATACTTATACACTTTCCTCACACCTCTTCATGAAACAATGTGTCTCCTCATAGACTTCACACCTCTTCATGAAAGAATGTGTCTCCTCATAGACTTCACACCTCTTTCATTAAAACTCTTGATGTGAAAAAAGATTATTAACTAACAAGTAGATCAGTTAAACTAGTTTTAGTTATAACCATACTTAGTCTTTTCTCTATTTGTTTAAACTTTGCTAGCAAATTTTTACACTAGAGCTTAAAGATTTATACTACACCTTTTAGCCTTCGGTTGTTTACCAAATATATTAGCGTATTGCTAAAACTTTTGATAGGCTATTATTTAAACACATTGAACGCTTTTGGAGCTCCGCTATCTTTTTGGCAGTCCACCAAAACTTTGCTCATGAATCTGGCTGCGAAGTAACACTTTCCATTAGCTATACTTACTGCCACATCTACAACACGTCACTGCCACGCTTGCAACATCTCAACGCTGTCATATCATCACCCACATTGAATAGAGATGCCACGTGTAGCAAAAGATAGGGGGCCACATAGGCATCCTGAGCTCCAGGATGGTGTTCTTCTCATGGAGAACCAAACACCCAGAGCTCCCACACTATCTTTTCACTATGCGTCAATGAACATTAGTGAAGCCTGTCGTTATAAACACATAAAATACTCATCCACACAACCAATGTGGTTTAAACCTCAATGCCAAACGTGATCTCCACAGTTGATCATCGTGATCAGACGGTCAACGATCCTTTACCCTCGGAAATATTCCCAGGCACATTTCCTTGTTGTTTCTTGCTCCAAGGTATGTTCCTTTGGCTTCAATCAGACATTTAACCAACCTACTTCCTTCAAGAGCTTCCAACGGTTACTTTAAACCTTGCCAATTTGCAGAAATAACCTATCTACTTTGTAGTACCATGTCTGCTTCTCAAGCTTCTGTAAACACGGCTTGGGATTCTTCTAGCTCCTTTCTCCTCAATCTCCTCCAATGTCTACAACTTATTTTTCTAAAACAAGCAAGTTGGCTAGAGGTTTGGCATCCGTTCACTGGTCCATCGAATGCAGAGACTATCTTTACATGTTTCCTCTTCACTGGATTTTTGGGTTTCATTAACAGGATTGATACGAGATTGCAGTGCACCTTCTTCTATAGAAGTATTTTTCCCTTCTATATCTATATTGTGAGAAGTGTGTATTTGCACTTGTTTGTCCATGATTGATAGAGAACAACTTTCATCCTCTTGGTTTGTAATATTCAGAGAATCATTAGCATCAACAAGCAATGTAAATGCAGGACTAGAATCCTTGGCACATGTTTCTGCCAAATCCTTTTTACATGCTTCTGCCAAATTCTTTCTATAGGTTTCTGCATCTCCTGCAACCATGACAAGTTTGTTTATTTGATCAGCCACATCTATAGAAGTAGTTTACATTAGTATCAAAATCCTTCTCTTGGAATGGAAGACCATCGATTCCAGTTAGATTTCCATCATCATAGTGCTCTGTCATTTCTGCCTATTCATTTCCCTCTCTTCATAATGCATTGGACAAGTAGACAAGTAGACATTCTATTTCCCTCTCTCTTTATTATGCTGCTCTTTCATTGTCTCTGCCATAACCATCTACTCTGTTAGCTGCCACTGTCATCTTCTCTTTTTACATTGCTTGTCATCATTCCTGCTTGTTGCTTTGTCTTCATCCAGTTGCCATCAATGACAACCTACACAGCCATATTGCCAACAATAGCTCCCTCTTGCAAAAGCCGTGTCTGATACAAATAACTATCTTCACAGAGATAGATTAAAAAGGGCAGTTACTGCAACTATAACCTTTTCAGCATTATTTCAAGTTTATGGAAAAAAATGGATCTGTAAGAGGTTGCAGTACTGATTACCTTGCAATCAATGCTAATAGTTTCATGTCCAGCACATACTCCTAGTGAACATGGCCCTTCTATAACTACTTGTAACAAAACAAGTATAGTTCAGTTGGTTCATTTACATGAAATAAAAGGTCGAAGTTTTTCCTAAAATCACTATAAAATATCAGATTATGGGATTTAGTAAGTTTCCAAGGAAAAGTTTATACACTTCTTTTGAACAAGTTCAAATTCACATAAACAAAAAAATACATATTTGGGAAAATCATTAGATTTGAAATATCATACTTTAGAGTCTAGATAAACAAAATGCATATTTCCACTATTGTGCATTGAATAAACCTGAAATCCTGACAAAATAATTACATTTTTTTAACATCCTCTGGTATATTTTCAAGTAACAACACAATGGAGATCCAAGAGAAAACCTACCCTTTGAGGAACATATAAAATACACCACAAGATGATATTCCATAGTAGGGTGTTATTTAACCTAGATTTGTACTAGGGTGGGTGAATTTAATTTCAAGAGATTGGGTGAAAATTTGCAAGACGTTAAGGTTTCAAGATTTGTACTCTAGACCAAGTTAAGGTTTCAAGATCCAAAACATCAACTTCTCCTAAGTAATGGTATCCAGAATATCCACCTTATACCACAAGCATGTTTTCAATAGCAATTGTAGTGTGGCTATCTTCGGGAGAAATAAGATCCCGTTCACATCAAGGGAAATCCATTTCATTAGCTTAGGTCCAAAATATGAACATCAATCAAGTAATTTCCTCCCCCTCTCTTGTGGGGATGGTGGAGTTCCTCGAATGCAATCCTTCCTCCATTCCTTGGTCTACAAGTCTAAAATGTGCAGATCATTTATCTTATTAGACTCATTTGTTCCCCCAAACACTATCATATTGTGGTATAAGAGAATGGCACTATGGATGTCTCTTGTACCTAGCTCTTGCCTAGTTGATACTAATAGGATACAGTACACCATCCTATGCGGGCATTTGAAGCCCCTTGCATTTAAGGTCTCTAAAAGACCTTAGGTACACCTTGAGTTCATTGTTGGAGGATGGACTCAAAGGTATATGGTGGTCGCTAAGAAATAGGTCCTAGGATCGGTTTTCTAACATTAACAGAAGGAAAATAGGCAGGGATGAAGTTGTAAATGACTTCCTCCAGCCTTGGATATGATTGACATAAATATATTCACCTGTTGTTAGTATCTTATTGTATGGCTTAGTTTTTTGTATCAATCATCGAGAAGACACCTTTTAAATGACCCAAGGAGAACATCTATCTCAGAACGAAGGAAAATGAAAGAATAACCTACAGCTAATGAAAGTAAGCAGTCTAGAGAGTTATGAGAATAGGAGGATGATCTCTATAGGAACTCTACAAACCTAAGAACATAATTGAAGAATTGTCTGAAGCATTTGTTTTGGCACAATAATTTGTGAATGCATTTGAGAACTGTTCAAAGGAAGGTTTGAAGCCTTTGAAGCTAATTGGGATTGTTCTAGTAATTCCATAAACAATGAAGAATTAGCTACATGTGGATATACAAAAGTATTGACAATAGGCTGCTTGAGTTCAAGCTTGCTCAAGGAAAATCTACATTAGAATGAAATCAGAGCAACCAACAGGAGGATGGGCTAAGTGACACGATTCCAAATAAGACCCATGTGTCCGATTTCCATTTGTGCATATGTAATTATAAACAACAACTCAACTTACAGGCTTAGGCCAAGCCTGTAGATATACGTTATTAAACTTTCTTAAGTATGAAACTAAATTTTAACATAATAATGACAATTACAATTACAAGAACTTTAGGAGTTAGCTACAAGTTATGTTTCCAAGTATATCTTGCATGCCTGCAAGCATTAGAGGTGAGAGAGAGAGAGAGGCTGGAAAAATGATGGTTAGGAGGTTGGAATCTTTATGGGTTCTACTTTCTTAGAAGGAGAATATAAAACACATATATGTGTGTGAACAATCAGGAATCATGTTGGATTTGCACAAATCTGTTAATAAACAAAATTAGCATAATAAAAAAATCTTTATGGGTTCTACTTTCTTAGACCCGTTTGTTCCCCCAAACACTATCATATTGTGGTCTAAGAGAATGGAACTATGGATGTATCTTGTACCTAGCTCTTGCCTAGTTGATCCTAATAGGATACAATACACCAACGTTCTCAAATCAAGTGTCAAAAAATCATTGAAATGCAATCCTCCACAGCACCCCTATAATCCCCACAACTAGATGATCATCTTGTTAAACCCATAATAATATCTAAAAATTATAAAGAAATTTAAAACCCAAATATGAAAACATCAAAATTGCATTCACACATTTGTAATTTTTATCCCAACGAATACACCTTCAAAACCAAGCAAAAAAAATTGAAAACTTATCATGAAGATACCCACATCCCACATACGAAATCCTATATGCATCAAAATATCTTTTGTGCTTATCCATTTACATATAAATGTTGGTCTAAAAACACTAAACAAGACAGTCATCGGATCCCATGGGAAAGCAACTAAAAACAATCATGATATCCACAAACATGTATAGATTCTGCTTAAAACATGATTCGATGAACTAAATCAACGAAACACAATGTAACTTACTGATTTTTTCTATTGTTACCTGTGTTTAATCCAAGCCATATTCATGGAAAGACAGATGCAGTGATGAACCCTATTACGCCTTAGAAAAAATGTGAAATGAAACCAAATGAGGGTTCCCAAAACCCATAAAATCTAAGAACAATGAAAGTTACGGATCTCTGGGTGGTAGTGGATATTAGTGCATTAGAATTGAATGGCCACTGATGTCTACTTGGACACCTATCAGAAGAGTCCCCTGAGCTTATATTTATTGAATAAATCATCAGTGCAAAGCCAATGAAAACACGAAAAAATAATTATTTAAATAATGGAAAAAATCCAAAATTTTATTTCTAATGTCGAACATTGGGTGTGTCTTCAGAGAAATCTTGAACAAACATATAATTGTGTCCCTGCAATCACTATATTTCCCATAGGGACATAATAATATCAGAGATAAATCCATGGAATACAATAGGGTATGGAACCATGGTGTGGATATATCCCTAAACACCAAAGAGAACCAGACTAACATGAAACATAGTCAAAATACACAAAAAAAATTTCCTAGATGTGAAAACACCTCCAGAGATGGCTACAGGATAGTCCACATGATAATGAATATGGCTATGCCTTAAATACATTATACAATCGCCCATGTGGCAAGAGGAAGATGCAACACATTGATCAAAAGGATAATCATACTAATGGTCTGCCAATCATATCAAAATTTGAAGCCAATAGGGGATGGAGCCTTCCCCATGTTGTTGTTTAGTTCCAAACTTGGGAGGTTGGAATCCAAGTTCCCAAAAGAAGGATTTGAATGCCTAGCCTCTGACTCTCTTCAATACATAGTTTTCTTATTCAGTTTGGTTCAATGTAATAGTTTGTTGCTTCACTAGTGAGGTGGATGCAAGGTTAATTCATAGGTTCCCTTCTCATGTTGGTATTCCCTACTTGTATGCCATTACTTTCAAAGGCGTAAGGATAAGTACAAGACCTAGACCAGGAACCTAAATATAAGGAAGTTCAAATTGCTTGTCATCATTCTTGCGTGTTGCTCTGTCTTCATCCCGTTGCCATCAATGACAACCTACACTTCCATATTGCCAATAATAGCTCCCTCTCAAAAAATCCGTGTCTGATACAAATAACTATCTTCACGAAGATAGATTAAAAAGCGAAGTGACTGCAACTATAACCATTTCAGCATTATTTCAGGTTTATGGAAAAAAATGGATCTGTAAGAGGTTGTAGGACTGATTACCTTGCAATCAATGCTAATAGTTTCATGTCCAGCACATACTCCTAGTGAACATGGCCCTTCTATAACTACTTGTAACAAAAGAAGTATAGTTCAGTTGGTTCATTTACATGAAATAAAAGGTCGAAGTTTTTCCTAAAATCACTATAAAATATCAGATTATGGGATTTAGTAAGTTTCCAAGGAAAAACCTATGCACTTCTTTTGAACAAGTTCAAATTCACATAAACAAAAAAAGACATATTTGGGAAAATCATTAGATTTGAAATATCAAACTTTAGAGTCTAGATAAACAAAATGAATATTTCCACTATTGTGCATTGAATAAACCTGAAATCATGACAAAACAATTACAGTTTTTTAACATCCTCTGGTATATTATCAATTAACAGCACAATGGAGATCCAATAGAAAACCTACCTTTTGGGTAACAATTCAAGCACCAAGCATCTGCTCTATAAGGAAGTTTGTTGCATGTCCCTATGCAACTTATTCCCCCCGTAGTAAATTTTGATGTAGCTCGGTCCAACTGTAAGATTGGTGACTTACTCCATTTCTTTCCCGAAAGCTTAAATGATGATCCGCTTCTGTTCATGAAGAGTTCTCTGCAAAATCATACCACTGCCCAGAAACACTGTACTCATTTTTGCTTCACTAGAGCAAAAGAAAATGGAACCTTAACCCAAGCCATTGAGTACCATTTCTTCATAGAGAATTCACATACAAACTTGTTCTTGAAAAGGCAACTTGGAAAAAGGGGTATCCCATGGGGTCCTGTTGTTTGAGTATTGGAGGAAGAAAAATACAACGGGTCTCTGAGGCCTGCAAAGAGGCAAAAGTCCCACAAGATCTAAGTTCTTCAAAACTCGGTAACATTGATCTCTGATTCATTCTAAATTGTTTCACCCTCATAGGATCCCTGAGGAATTCACTGTGACTAAAAAAGGCTACTTCAGGATCTGGATGCTCTCCTCTGACGTGAATTTCAGACTGGAATTCCAACTTATAAAAGAATTTCATCCCTATTTCCCACTTAATTTCATTCTGAATAAAAGATGAAAAGGCTCGTAACTGAATATCTCCTACTACATGATTGAGATTCCATTCCAATTCATGTTCTAGAAAGAATTTAAACCGATAAAGTTCACACAACAAATCCTTTTCCCTTGTAGATGAGTCATTATATGTAATATCCTAGGAAATATTTGACCCAGATATTAACTCAAGTTCAGATTTTTTAATAAATTTCACAAGTACAAATTTTCACAATTTTTAACAAATAGTGGAGGTGGTAAGTGATGGCCAGCTGAGGCAAAAATGAGGATGATGGGATCAAAATTTTGATTCTGGAATTTATATGGGATGTGTGCAGTAGTCGCAAACTAGATCAGCAAGAGAGTGCTAAGCACAAAGCACTGGGGCCATTTATGTTTCGGACATCAACTACCGCTGAAGCCTACCGCAAAGCTTCCTGGGCGCACCAGCATATGCTTACTAGACTGGGTGGGTCACCGGGGGTCCAAGGCTGAGTTATGATAGTCAAATAAGTTCAATGGATTCACTGTGCAGCATACAAAAATATTTGGAAAGTGCAGGAGTGATTTGGGAGACTTAAGCCACTCCAGGATTACTGAGCTAGGAATTTTCCAGACTTTACAAACAAAGGCTAAATGCTTCCAGATTCTGAAATTAATGACTTTTATGGATATTAGACTGTATCATTGACCCTCTACAACTTGTAGAAATCAAAACGGACTCTTAGAATAGATTTGGCAGTTATTTCTGTAAAACTAGTCATAAAACAATGCACAATGAGCTAGTCTTCCATTCTGGGTTATTAAATGATCTTCATTAAATGTAATAATCAGTTACGAGGTATTAAATGGTTCTGATATAATGTATATGATAGTAGCAGGTTGAAATATACCTCACTGGACCAATCTTGTTTCCATTTAATGATCCTACAGCAAAATAGTATCTCAATGATTAGTAAAGCCTCACATAGAGCCCAAGATGGACTGTGTGAGATATGAGATGATTACATATCAGATACGAAAGTAAATGGTGATCATATACAGATCTGGAATAGAGTATGAGCTGAGAAATGACTCTTTGAGAAAGAATATAGAGTCCTTCACTTGTCTTCTTCTTCTAGCAGAGGAATCACCTCCAAAGCTAGCCGGAGTTGAGAGAATGAGAGAGAAGAGAAGGATAGTTCAGTTCTGCTGCTGATTTCTGATCTGTGGCTCTTCTAATGACTGCAAAAATAGGTGAACCATCTCTCCACCAAGTCTTGGGCGCATTCACTAGCTCAAACTCCTCCAACAGGAGAATCTTCACTAAAACTAGCTGTAGATTCACTGTCTGCCGGATCTGTTCTTCTTCTGACTTCAAATATTCAATGATAGATGCAAATAGCTGATAATGGTCTTCCGTACATGATATAGACCTGCATAACACTTCTATAGAAACTAAAAGACCTTGGGGCACATCACCCAAGAGAAACAGTTGAGGCACATCACTCAACTTGAGAGGCTCAGAGCTCTCAAACCAAAATTCTAAATGACAAAAGTTCTTGAATGAATGTAGAAGCATGCTTAAATAGATGAGATAGCTTGCTTGGAAATCCAGTCCACACGTGTGGGTGAGGTAGGCGCACCCTCTCTGAGATTGGCAACTTCTGAGCTTTCTCCACTTTCTTTCCTCAACCTCCTCCAGTCAGAATTGGCAAGTGCGCCTTAGCTGCTTTTCTGGATGTTGCTAAATCCTTTATGAGTGCTTTTCCTGATGCTTTCCATTTCTTTTACTTTCTACTTTTCTGCTTTTGCCAACTTTTCCATCTTTTGTCAATTTCTAATTCCATTTTGACTTTCTTTCCTTCCTGAGATGTTCTCCACTTGGGCAAGGTTATCCTCTTGCCACCAATTCACCCTCCTAGCCTTCATTATCCAACTTGGAAACATTTATTAGCATTTAAATATAAAAAATATCAAAATACCTCCCATATTAATTCCAACTTTCATAATTAATTAAATAACTTAATAATTAATTATTCTCCTAAGGTGTATTTGCCTCAAAAATATCCCCATGAATAAAAATCATAATTAATAAATCACCTAGACCCCCTAGGGATGGAAGGAACCAGGATGTGACCATGGTCACTAGGGAGGGGACATGACAGGCCTCCCTTCCCAAGACTGCTTGTCCTCAAGCAGTTTCAAACCAGGATGCTGCAAAACCTTCTCATCCTCCCAAGTGGCATCCTCACTGGGCAAACCTTTCCACTGTACCAGATATTCCTTGATGACTTTGCTCCTCGGCCTCCTCTCTCTTTCCTGCAAAATTTCTTCCGGTTCTAAGACCAGGTGCCCTTCATCATCAAGTGGAGGCAAAATTTCTGAAACCTTAACTTGTTGGCCAACTGCTTTCTTTAAACAGGACACATGGAAGACATTGTGGATTTTTCTCCCAGCTGGAAAATCCAATTCATATGCTACTTCACCCACTTTTCTGATTATCTGATTATCTGATAGGGTCCATAGAACCTTGGCAATAACTTTTCATCTCCCTTGGTCTTAAGAGTAGTTTGCCTATATGGCTGCAACCTTAGATAAACCAAATCCCCTTCTTGGAAGGTCCGGTCAGTTCTATTCTTATCTGCATTGATTTTCTGCTGATTTTGTGCAACCTACAAATTTTCTTTTAGTGCTTTAAGGATATCTTGGCTTTCTTGCAGCCAATCCTTAGCCTTCTGAGCCCTACAATTCCCAAAGACCAAATTTGCAAAAGTAGAAGACTCATACCCATACAAAGCTTTAAATGGAGTCATCCCAATGGACATGTGGAATGTGGTGTTGTAGCAGAACTCAACTAAGTGCAGCTAGTTGACCCAGGCTTTCTACTGCCCCGTGACATAATTTCTGAGATAACCTTCTAGCCATTGGTTAAATCTCTCTATTTTCCCATCTGTCCGTGGGTGATAGCTGGTGCTGAGATTTAAACTGGTTTTCACCAATTCGAACAAATATTTCCAAAAGTCACTAGTAAACTTGTTATCCCTGTCACTGAATATAACTTTGGGCAACCCATGCTATCTAAATATATCCTTAAAGAAAAGTGTAGCAACCTGATTGGAAGAAATGGTAGAAGTGACAACAAAGAAGTGAGCATATTTAGTTAACCTGTCAACTAATACAAAAATACAGTCCTTACCCAAGGATTTCGGTAAACCAGTGATGAAGTCCATGGATATGCTTTCCCATTTCTGTTCAGGAATGGGAAATGGTTGAAGGAGCCCAGCCGGATGAGTGTGTTCTACCTTGTTCTGCTGACATGTAGTACACTCCTTCACATGCTTCAAAACATCTTCCTTGAGGCCCTTCCAAGTGAACCTCTTTCTTCCTTCGGTAAGTTTTTAAAAATCCTGGATGGCCTGCTACAGGTGCATTGTGGGCAGCCATCAAAATATGTTCTTTTAGTTTGGATTCAGGAATCAGAAAAATTCTGTTCTTATAATAAATTACACCATTGATAGTTTGGTATGAGTCATCCTGAATCAACCTATCCAAAATTTCACATGCAAACTGGTTTTTTGAATATTCACTAATTAATTGATCCTTCCGATCAGCAGGAGTTTGCATTGTTGACAAAGCATGATTTCTGGATAAAGCATCAGCTACTACATTTAGCTTACCCTTCTTGTATTCAATATCAAAATCATATGACTGGATTTTGCTCACCCATTTCTGCTGCCTATCATTCAGCTCCTTTTGAGCCAAGAAATGTTTCAAGCTATTGTGGTTAGTCTTGACTATAAATTTTCCTCCCACCAAATATTGCTTGAATTTCACCAGTGCATGCATGATAGCTAGCATCTCTTTATCATAGATGGAATATAGCTTTTCATGTGGCTGCAATTTCCTGCTCTCGTAAGCAATGGGGTGTCTGTCTTGCATTAAAACTGCTCCTATGCCTTCACCTGAGGCATCACATTCCAGAATAAATGGTTGGCTGAAATTTGGAAGTGCCAGTACCGGACAACTGCTCATCACTTCTTTCATTCTGCTGAAAGCTTTTTCAGCCTCCTCATTCCAGCAAAAGGCTCCCTTCTTGGTAAGGTCAGTTAAGGGAGAAGTGAGTTTGGAAAATCCCTTCACAAATTTCCTGTAGTATGTACATAGGCCAATGAATCCTCGTAGAGCTATTATATTTTTCGCGCTGGGCCAATTAAGAATGGCCTGCATCTTTTCCATGTGTACCTTAACTCCCTCCTGCCCAATGATGTGGCCAAGATAGAGCAACTCCTTCATACCAAACTCACACTTGGACAGTTTAGCAAAGAAGGACTGTTCTTCCAGAAGGGTTAGACACTATCCAAATGCTGCAAATGTTCCTTCCAAGTTTTACTATAAATAAGAATTTCATCAAAAAACACAAGTACAAACTTATGGAGTTGTTTGCTGAATATTTTGTTCATACATGACTGAAATGTGGCAGGTGCATTGGTCAAACCAAAAGGCATGACCAAAAATTCAAAGTGCCCAAAATGGCACCGGAAGGCAGTTTTCTGAATATGCTCACTTCTCATTCTGATTTGATGGTAACCAGAACGGAGGTCTATTTTTGAGAAATACTTGGCTCCATGCAGTTCATCTATCCTTGGGATAGGATATCTGTTCTTAATGGTTTTCTTATTTAAAGCTCTGTAATCAATGCACATGCGCATTGTACCATCTTTCTTTTTGACCAAAACTACTGATGAAGCAAAGGGGCTAGAACTTGGCCTAATGAAGCCCATCTCAAGAAGCTCCTTTATAGTTTTCTCTATTTCATCTTTGAATCTCTTAGGATGTTTATAGGGGTTATTTTTTATAGGGAATGTACCCGGTTCCAGCCCTATCCAATGTTCAGTACCCCTATCAGGAGGCCTTCCGTGTGGCAGATCTTCAAACACCCTTTTGTGTTTTTGGAGTAATCTTTGGATATCCTCTGGATGTTGTGACACATCAATGGTGGTACCTTTGGTACTGATAAAGCATTCTACAACCCACTCTATGTCACCATGCCTCAAAACATACCTCATACTGTGTGCATAAATGTTTTGTTTTGGGTAGGTGTTAACACCCCTCAAAACCACTTGTTTCCCTTCAGTGTTCTTGAAGCACATTTGAGGAATCTGGTAATTTAATACATGTTCACCAATGGAAAACAACCATTGTACTCCCAAAACAACATTAGTATCAGCTACATCAACAATATAAAAACTGTCAGTCACAGTATGGTCTCCAATAGTCAGTTGCAGCTTGGGAATCCACCAGTTACACTGCATGGTGTTGTTCTTTCCTAGTATGATGATTGTGAAACCCACAAATTTTTCTGATTTGAGTTTCCTTCTCTCCACCATGGCTGCATCTATAAAGTTATGTGTGGCACCCCCATCCACCAATACTGAAACTTTCTGCCCTTCTACCACTCCTTTAAATCTCATAGTGTGGTAGCAGGGGACCCCACTTAGAACAACAATTTTTCCTTCTGGCTGTGAGGGTTCTTCTTCTTCTGCTGTGTCATACACTTCTTCTACTGGTTCTTCTTCTCTAACTTCAACACCCATTTCTTCCTCCTCACTTTCAGAAAAAACTTCTATGTAATGAGCCTTACCCTTGGCACATTTGTGCCCAGGAACCCAAGGTTCTTGGCAGGAAAAACAAATCTTTTTATTCCTTAAATCATCCCAATCTCAGAATCAATAATCATTTCTGTTTGGTGCAGCCACAATTCTGAATGGTGGCCTTTGGTTCTAATTTTTAATAGGTGCACTAAATCTTGGTGGATATTTAGTATTGGGAATTGCATCTTGCAAATATCTAGTTCTGCTTAGTGCTTCTTGGAGAGTTGCTGGTCGGTAGGATTTAACAAGTCGTTTTAAGGGTTCTACTAATCCTTCTTTGAACAGTAGAATCAGTCGGGCCTCAGATATATCACTAACCATTACTGCCAACTTCTGAAACTAAGAAATATAAGATTCCAGGGTCCCGGTCTACTTAACATGTGCTAGTTCCCGAAATGCAATTTCAGGATCGCTTCTGTCAAATCTCTCCATCAACCTTCTAGTAAATTATGCATATGAGGTCACTTGGTCATGGCCTAAGGTCTTCATGCCATGGAACCACCAGTCATTAGCTTCATCTTGCAGATGCAAAGTTTCCATTCTGATGGCATCTCTTTCAGCCATTGGATTCAGCTGGAAGTATGTGTCCATCTTTTGCACCCATGAGTTAGCGGTGCATTTTGCTGACCCATCAAAGAAGGGTAGCTGAACCTTCCCAATAGAATTTCTTAATTCATAATTATATGTTGAAGGCCTATGCCCACTTCGTGGCTGATTTCTATATTGTGTTTCACAGAAATCTTTGAAAGGCAGAGCCCTTCTGCACTCTTCACTCAGAGTTTGATATTCTACATATCGATCTTCCCATGCAGTGACAGATTCAGTATGTGTCTCAGGTTGTTCTTCCCTATGTTCATCCAGGAATTTTGGCATGGTCTGTCGGGGCTGATCTTTACACTCATCTTTAAATTCATTGGGTCTATTGTGGGGACCAGTCCTAGAAAATATCATTCCACCAGTGATCTTCCTTTCCCCATTTTGAGAACCACTACAACTCCCTTCTATTTCTTTCTGTCCTATCTGTTTGGCCAAAAAGTCTCTAGTCTCTTGCCCAGAATGGATGATGTTATGGGATATGTCATGCAGCCCTTTTAACATACTCTACACAAAAAATATGAATTCTTCCTTATCCTTGTCCTCATTGTCAGCCATGTTATTCCCCCCTTGTAATTTTCCTCCAGTGGATTCCACCTCCTCTTCTACAAATGGATCTTCGAGGCTCTTTCCTTTGGGGATTGGTATTCTTTTAGGACTCATAGAACAAACTGAGAGCAGGTTCAGAGGACCATGCTATGATACCACTGTAATATCCTAGGAAATATTTGACCCAGATATTAACTCAAGTTCAGATTTTTTTAATAAATTTCACAAGTACAAATTTTGACAATTTTTAACAAATAGTGCAGGTGGTAAGTGATGGCCAGTTGAAGCAACAATGAAGATGATGGGATAAAATTTTGATTCTGGAATTTATATGGGATGTTTGTAGCAGCTGCAAATCAGATCAGTGGGAGAATCCTAAGCACAAAGCATTGGGGCCATTTATGTTTCGTACATTAGCTACCGCTAAAGCCTACCGCAAAGCTTCCTGGGCGCACCAGCATATGCTTACTAGACTGGGTGGGTCACCAGGGGTCCAAGGATGAGTTATGATAGTCAAATAAGTTCAATGTATTCAATGGGCAGCATACAAAAATATTTGGAAAGTGCAGGAGTGATTTGGGAGACTTAAGCCACTCCGGGATTACTGAGCTAGGAATTTTCCAGACTTTACAAACAAAGGCTAAATGCTTCCAAATTCTGAAATTAATGACTGTTATGGATATTATACTATATCATTGACCCTCTACAACTTACCAAAAGAAAAACTGACTCTTAGAATAGATTTGGCAGTTATTTCTGTAAAACTAGTCATAAAACAATGCACAATGAGCTAGTCTTCCATTCCGGGTTATTAAATGATCTTCATTAAATGTAATAATCAGTTCTAAGGTATTAAATGGTTCTGATATAATGTATATGATAGTATCAGGTCGAAATATACCTCACTGGACCAAGTTTGTGTCCATTTAATGATCCTCCAGCAAAATAGTATCTCAATGACTAGTAAAGCCTCACATAGAGACCCGGGTGGACTGTGTGAGATATGAGATGATTACATATCAGATATGAAAGTACATGGTGATCATCTACAGATCTGGAATAGAGTATGAGCTGAGAAATGACTCTCTGAGAAAGAATATAGAGTCCTTCACTTGTCTTCTTCTTCTAGCAGAGGAATCACCTCCAAATCTAGCCGGAGTTGAGAGAATGAGAGAGAAGAGAAGGATAGTTCAGTTCTGATGCTGATTTCTGATCTGTGGCTCTTCTAATGACTGCAAAAATAGGTGAACCATCTCTCCTCCAAGTCTTGGGCGCATTCACTAGCTCAAACTCCTCCAACAGGAGAATCTTCACTAAAACTAGCTGTAGATTCACTGTCTGTCGGATCTGTTCTTCTTCTGACTTCAAATATTCAATGATAGATGCAAATAGCTGATAATGGTCTTCCGTACATGATCTAGACCTGAATAAAACTTCTCTAGAAACTAAAAGACCTTGGGGCACATCACCCAAGAGAAACAGTTGAGGCACATCACTCAACTTGAGAGGCTCAGAGCTCTCAAACCAAAATTCTAAATGAGAAAAGTTCTTGAATGAATGTAGAAGCATGCTTAAATAGATGAGATAGCTTGCTTGGAAATCCAGTCCACACGTGTGGGTGAGGTAGGCGCACCCTCTCTGAGATTGGCAACTTCTGAGCTTTCTCCACTTTCTTTCCTCAACCTCCTCCAGTCAGAATTGGCAAGTGCGCCTTAGCTACTTTTCTGGATGTTGCTAAATCCTTTCTGAGTGCTTTTCCTGATGCTTTCCATTTCTTTTACTTTCTACTTTTCTGCTTTTGCCAACTTTTCCAGCTTTTGTTAGTTTCTAATTCCATTCTGACTTTCTTTCCTTCCTGAGATGTTCTCCACTTGGGCAAGGTTATCCTCTTGCCACCAATTCGCCCTCCTAGCCTTCATTATCCAACTTGACAACATTTATTAGCATTTAAATATAAAAAACATCAAAATACCTCTCATATAAATACCATCTTTCATAATTAATTAAATAACTAAATAATTAATTATTCTCCTAAGGTGTATTTGCCTCAAAAATATCCCCATGAATAAAAATCATAATTAATAAATCACCTAGACCCCCTAGGGATGGAAGGAGCCAGGATGTGACCATGGTCACTAGGGAGGGGACATGAAATTATAAATATCCACAAAGTCATCAACATTTCCTATCATGAACTTTTTGTTATTATTCAATCCCATCATCTGAAGGCCTACCCATTGTTCATGCAGGTACATTGAATAAACTCTCACAGGACTTCTACAAGAAATGGCTTGCTCAGCAAATTGAAACATTTGCCTCTTTTCTTCTTCTTTAATCATTAATTGCTGCTGTAAAGACTGTATCTTGGACTTCCACTTTTGTTCTTGAACCAAGTAAGTAGAAAACCAAGTTTCCTGCATACATTGTACTTCAAATTTATATCGTTGTTGATAAATAATTCCCAAGTCATACAATTTATCATTTCTTCCAGTCCATTTAACAATATTTACTTCAGCTGATGCTAAAGCCAGGGTATTAGTCCATACATCATCAAGAATTTGATTAAAAAACTCATAGAGAACTTCTGTGACTTTTTCTTTATCTTCAGAACTTTTAGAGGTACTAGGAAGAATGTTTTCTGCAGCCGCTGTAGCCAATAATTCCAAACTTGTATTATCCTCAGCTAGTGGTACTGATTCCTTTAGTACTGATTTATCTCTAAGCAATTTATTTTGTTTCCTCAACCTTTTGTTTTGCAAAATCCATCAGTGAGCTTGACTTCTCAAAATTTTCAATCTTTTCTTAAGAACATCATTCTTTCTCTGTAATTGTCTACTCCTCTGTTTTAACTTTTCATTTTCATTTTTAACATATTTATCCAAAACTTGAAATTCACGAACTTGCTTCTGAATTTTATTAATCCTCTTTTGTAACTTACTTGAAATTAAACCAGGAGAATCAGGCCTTACCACTTGATTAGATTCGTCTTCTTCCCTTTGAGCTTGGTCTTGAAATTTAGCTTCCAATTCTGGCAGGGGTGTTGACTCTAAATTCTATCTCTGTGTATAATGGGTTCTTGGACGTTTGGGTATTGTCGAAAACATATCTTCAGATATTCTAACTTTTTCAATACCTTCTTCAAAAATGCCTTCTAACCTTGCAAATCTTCTTCTCACCATAGCTGAAATTTTATTAATGTCTTCATCATCTCTATGCCTCTTTGGAGATGGTTGGGATTGAATTGGTTCAGAAAATGATGGTGCTGGATCAAATTCTGTCTGAACTACTGGAGGGGGCGATACAGAATCTTGTGGATCATCATTAACCTGCTCTTGAAAACCTTTTTCCACTAAAAATTGTTCCCATGTTAGGTTGCTCTTTTGTAATTCCTCCATGATCAACAACTTAATTAATCCATGATGATAGAAGTTATTACCAAGTCACTGATCAGGCCGCTTTTGGGCAGCTGAAGCCATTTTAGACAGGCTCTTCCACAAAAAGTATGGAATGTTCATCAATTCTTCTCCTTTAATGTGAAGGAGAAGCCGAATATGATAAAGAAATAAAAGGCTACATCGTCCTTCACAAGTCAAATATTTCTGCAAAAAGAAAATGACATTACCCCATTCAGCAGTGAAACAGTTGCATTCAGCTCCCTTCTTCCAATGAATACTAGAATTAGCCACTTTCACAAACTATTTCCAAGAGTCAGGGTTTTTCAAACTACCAGCTTTAAACCATCTTTCTTCTATTTGTGGTAAGCTTGCAGCGAGAGCAATGGATGTTTCCGAAACTGGAAGCAGAAACCCCTGAATGTTAGAACAAGCTCCATCGAAATTGAGAGCAAATTCCTTGGTCACATCTTCATTGTGTCCTCTGAATTTATTAAAAAATGCATACAATCCAATTTGTTGAAAAATCCTCTTACTAGAGGGATCTTCATCCAACAGTTTAATGGAATATGGCTCCTCCCTAGGTGCAACAACCATGCCAACTGAAACTTTCTTTGCTGAAAGGAAGTTAGGTGATCAAACCAGTATCCTTTAACCCAAATTGGTATTTATAGGCTTGACTTATGCATAACAAAGAAATCCAACTTTCAAATCGGGTATAAATATAATTGTTCAGACATGGGACAAAAGGATAGTGCTAATTACGGCAATTGATGGGGTCAAATCAGCATATACGCATTCGTCCAAAAAGCAATGAGTTAACGATCATTCCATTTATGGAAATTATTTGAACAAAAAGATTTGGTTTGACATGTCACGATATATAATAATCCATGAAATGACCTTGAAAATCTAATTGAAATGTATACAAATCTTTCTTATATGCTAGAATTTATACACATCATTAGGAAAAATATATTGAATTTAATCCTACTAAAACAATACTTGTCGGAATTAAGAGAAGACTTTGAATAGTATACCACATAGGTAGGGGATAAAATCGATATCCAATCCTTCCAATCATGCAAATACAGATCCTCCATGGATTTTAAAGATATAACTTTGTTGGAAGAAATCATTATATCTACAACTTGAAAAGAAAAATTCCAAATAGAACTGAAAGTTTGCTTGTACTGGGAGGCATGAATCCAAGATAGTATCAAGGTTCTGTTCATTTTCAAGATTCCATTCCTCATACACGAGACATTCCATTTTACCAACAATCTGTTCATCTTCAGGATTTTACTAAAATATTAAAAAAACACAGAAACTGGAGATTCTACAGGCTTAAGCCAAGCCTGTAATTGTCTGCTAAAACATGCTAAACTGCAAATTCTTCCACCAAACCATTCATGATGCAATCCAAACCATGTGAATTAAGGTGTTGGAGTAGAACATGGACGAGTAGACATCCCTCCATTAACTCCAATGGATTTCGAAGCTTGGAAGTACAATCTAACAGGATATATGAATCAATTTTGTTGATGTCGAATACCCAAAAGATCAGATTGCTTATGGATCCATTTTGGAATGGTACTTATAAATTGCTAGTGGTTTCTTATGGAAAACTACTAGAGATTGATTATAGACCTTATGAGTGGGTATTGTGACTAGTATGACCTTGGAAACATATTAATTACAAAGAATCCATAACAATACTAGTTGTCTTAAACCATTATATTCTTTTGTCGAAAAATATAGCAACGCTCACATAGTGTCACCAGAAGTGTCACCAAAGAGAGAATCAATAATGGTCCTTTAACAACCCTCACTAAAAGTTTCACTGGAAAGGGATTTGGTGACGAACCTTAAAGGACAATCTCAAAAGGAACCTATAACAACGATGTTTTAAGGACCGTCATCATATGTGACATTCATGACAACCCTTAAAGGTTTGTCACATGTAGGACCCTCACCAATGTCCTTTTTTCTTGTAGTGTATGCATATTAGTAGTATACTATTCAATGCTATATGAATGCTTACACTATGCATGATATATTTCCTGATTCTAGGAATACAAATATGCATACAACTATTACGAGCAATATCATTAAATATTCATAGATTCAAGAAGTAATTCAAATAACAACTCAAATACTTATTTTGTATGTTTGTGTGGTTGCCTCCCTCTTGATCTCTATTTTCCCTTTATGATAGCATCATGATTATATGTCTTTGAACTTCTATCCATCATGTACCACTATGCATGCTTAAGTGTGCACTAGTTTCATCATTGTGTCATCCTCAATATCTCATACATAATCACACATCCATTAGTATAATCTCAATAAGATTAAAAACATTATAACCCTAAATAATCTTAAACATGTACGGTCATAATCATTAATCAAAATAAGAAACACAATATGCATAAAGCCTTGATTAGCTAAACTCTATTTTCAGGAATAATCATTATCAACCATATGAAATTATACTTATCTACGATCCTAACACAAAGTAGGATTCTAACTCGATATAGGAAAACATACCTGGATTAGCATGCTTGCTAGTTATGTCTAACATATCCAAACAATATCTTCTTTGTTCTCTTCAATGATTTAGAGACCTTGTTCTAGTAACTTGCATATCTCATAAGTTAAGCATAGTAGAACCAAATCATGCATACCTCGTAAGTAGAGCTTCTATGTGATCAAATAATATGGGTGAGTCTTTGTCTTCATGTCGTCATGGTCATATATTCTTGATCTAGAAATTGATTTGTCTTTCTTCATGTACCTTTCATGGTATCAGACAACATCATCCTCATACAACACCACAAATGCATTAGTACAATCATAAGTGTCATAACCCTTAATCAATGAATGTCTTCTATCATTCACATGCATTCATACTTTTACTAAGGTGACAGGACAAATATAAAATTAATCATGATTGTAATAACCTCAATAATATAAATACAAACATATCATGAACTTAATCATCAGATAAATAAAACAGATTTCAAAACATACCTGCATCTCCTCAAGTCATACTTGTCGAGATTGCTTGTACTCTTCTCTATAAGGGTAAAACCCTATTCGTCCACGGTAGATCACTTGTAAACATATTATATAGATTCATGGTTCTAGGATGATAGAATACCAATTCCATTTAAATCTCCTTCATTTCTGCCCTATGAGTCTCCCAACTTTGCTAGGGTTTCTTCTTACTTGTAGAACCCGAAAAACCCTAATTTTCAATCTCCTTCCTCCTGCAACATTTGATGGAATATTAATATATATGATGAAGGGATTCAAAATCCATTTTCAAAGTTTCCAATTTTTCATCAGGTGTCTCCAACATTGTATCAGGTCCTTCCATACCTAAAAAACTGAAAACCCCAAGTGAGAGCTTCTTCCTCCTCTTCTTTGATTTCCTCCGTTGAGCTATTTCCGATGTGCCTTATTGTTTCTGGTGTATCTCTGAAATTTTGAATCCTCAGGGTCTGAAACTTCAGCCTGTGGTATCCTGACCTGTCATCTTTCCAAGCCCATATATTTTATCTTCATTGGATTCTCCATGAGAGAGTTATGCTAAGTTTCCCAACATGACTTGTTTATGGGATGAAACAACATAGCGAAGTTGTACGACATGCCACGTGTCACTGTTTCAACTTCAGCCTCTGATACTCGGACCTGTAAAAATACTATCTGTTCCCTAACTGTAACATTTTACGGAATTCCATTTGGATCTTCCTAGCCCGCGATATGACCTTTGTTCCTAGGTCACCTGTTTAGGTCTGCATTATGGAAGATGTAGAAACCCTAACTTGAACGGATCATATCTCACAAAGTACAACGAATCTGGGGATGATTTTTCTACACCAGGTAAATATGTGTGGGATATTCATCCTGTAGAAGTTTCATATCCTTAAACCTCGCAAAAACATATTTATAGAGAAATTTCCACGATGACTAGTGTTTGTTACACAAATCCCTAACTTTCAAATTGTCGCAAGTGAAACAAGTGTCGTAAATGACATACATTGCCTCTTTCAGGTTAGCTCTGATACCATGTTAATATTTAATATTCTAATATAGATAACATCAATGTTCAATTCAATTTCACAACAATAGAATATACAATATCACTGAAAGAATAACAAGCACAACATAAACACATGAGACACAAATTTATCCTAGGAAACCCTCTAGGGGAAAAAAACCTAGCAAAACTTCCTCCATATTGATGGTTAAATACAATAATAACACCCCGACGGAGGAATAAAACATCTCCGAATAAATTACAATAATAAGATACAATAGAATATTCTTCGAAGTTACAATATTTCAACAATTTATTCCACAATTAGCTCGTACATTTCATGTGAATCCATAAATAAATAAGATCAGAGACAAATAGATTAAATCAACATGAGATAAAGCACTTATATAATACAAATACGCAACCGGAATCCACTGTGCCACGTTCCACCCAGCTGTAGACACAATGCAAGCCAAAACTCACTTTGAAATGGTCACCCCCAAGATGGAACCATGATGTCACAAGAAAGAGCGTACTCAACCAAAAATTATCTCAAGGAATCATTCCAAACACAACCTAATGGAAACTATGACCTCTACTTCCACTCTAGGGCAATTCCTATTACTCCAGAACAACAGTCCAACCAAAACCCAATGGCAAGCAACACTTCCAATCCAGGGAAATTCTAGTGGCTCCAGGACAACCTCAAATACAAGGTAGTGGACCTCACCCCTGCTACCAAACTAGGATCTCCAAGGAAATACACAAATATGTCCAACCTCAAATCTAATGTCAGTGGACCTCACCCTTGCTGTGAATCCATGATCTCCAGAGGCAATTCTAGGACATACACTACCGGCTCTAGAGTAACTCAACTTGGGCACAAGCTCCACAAGGGAACAATGACCAACAAAGATATCATACCAAGAGTAGGAAAAATCGAACCACAAGTGCCAAACACAAGAACAAGATAAAAAACATGTACCAACACACAAGTGTGACTAGCCAACACAAGCCAATTGAATTCCTTGAAATGCATCTACATGAATCTTGTTCTAATCAATTTCAATCATATGAAATGCATCAGGTGTATCAATCAATTTCATGAAGTGCATCAAGTATACCATCCAATCTCATGAATTGCATCAAGTGTGTACTCTTTCTTCATGAAATGCATTCTAGTAAACCAATCACATAAAATGCATATACTTTACCTACATATACATCAAATGCATCATGCATATGCTCTATCAACAAGATGCATGAAATACTATCAAGATGTTGGTTCTGGAGCCTCATATTCTTAATTTAGAGATGTTGTTGTTTTAGCCGTGTTTGTACCCAAGTTTTATATGATATACATGTGGACTGTACACTCACCCTAGAGGGGGGTGTGGGGGGGCATCGCCCCCCTTTGGGGTTCCATGGGTAGCGGGCCCTCAGCAGGGGTTCAGGGGCAGCGCCCCCTAGAAAGGGGATTTGAGGGAGAAGCCCTCGAAATAATTTTTTTCGGTTGTTTTGTTGGCCAAACAATTACAGGCCCTTGGTTTTGGGTAGCCCGTGGTATTTTCCCATGGTAATTCCCCTTTAAAAGGAAGACATTGTAATACAGCTGTGTATTGTATTGTAGAATTGTAAATATCTTTATGATTGTGTCAGAGATACTGAGAGAGAGTGAAGAGGAACTTGCAAAAGATGTGTTGTAGGTTGTATCCCTTCATTTGATGGTTGGTATAATAATAAGGTGTAACACCCCAAAATCCACAAAAATTTAAAATTTTTCAACGTAGCATTTAAAGTGATTTCTAACTATGCAGAAATATAAAATGCTTCTATGTCTTACTGTTAATCATACTTAAACATAAATATTAAAGTTGTTTTACTGTACTACGAAAATCAATTCTGTGACTAGATGTGTAAGCAGATTTCAAGTGTGCTTGTCCTAAATTATGCATGTGTCGAAATACTTGATTTATGTTAAGCTTATATGCACTAACAAATGTCTTCTCTTTTTTATGAATGAAGGGGTCATGAGGGAACCCCAAAGCTTACTTAGCATTTATGCTAAAGCTTGTGAACCTTCCTTTTTGCAGATGGCAAGTAAGGGTTACGACACTGAACAAGTAATACCAGTCTAGGTTTAATATACTGTCAGTCAGCTGTTCCAGGATATATGCAAGTTCTAAAGTACATCTGTTAAAAAGTTAATAAAAGTGACAACTCAGAGTTTAGTTAAAAATGGAAAAAGTATTTTATGTCGTAGTTTGAAGTTTATTCAGTTTTTCTGAGTTGTATGCATGCATCTCAAGAGGTATATCCTATGCATATTTACTTAGAGAAAAAGCCGTAATATCAAAACCCGATGTCTTTTTTTTTTTGCTTATCAATTATATGGTGATCTAGATCCTTGTGACAGTTTTCTCGTAGTATGACAGAGCTATATCACAAATTCACAATATGCTTTATGAAATGAAACAATGCACATGCTAAGAGCTTCAAGTTTGTACTAACTCCTATAATATGGTTAAACACGATCTTTAAGGCTACATAATCACCATAGTTATCTATATAACCTGTGAGTATGCACTGGAATTATTGTAACAATCATAGATTCTGTAAGGTTTTCATACTATATTCTAACTATGCAAAAAAAACATTGAATCGACTAAGCTATGGTTAATCACTATAGTTGAGCACTTACGATATACGTATGTTTTATGTGTTGAGACAGGTGTAATAGGATATATTTGCTTGGGATATGGCAGTACCAAGAATTCAATGTAATGGTGATGACTTACGACTGAATTGCACTCGCAATTAAATGATAGCTGTTATCTCCTAAAATAACCAGTCAGTTTTTCATTATTTTAGGTGATAGGTTTGAGTCCAAAAAATTTATTTTTAAAATTTTTAGAGTCCATAAGGAGGTCCTCATTCTTATTACTGAGTCAAAAATCTGATTTATTTGGGTCTTGGTTTCGAATTTTGGAAAGACAAGTTTCGGTAGCTAACTCTGTTTTGCAGAGGCCAGTTAACTGTCGAAAAGGCTCACTTTCGGCAGCTGAAGGATTAACTGAAATTACTAAGTCATGTTAGCTGCCGAAAATGATCTTATCAGAAAATTAAAAAAAGAGAGTACGTGTCCGTACTCAACTTCACATCAAGAGAGCCTGTGTGTTTTGCCGCCGAAAGGAAGATCAGAATGCATCTCATATGACCATCATGAGTTTTAATGGCGGTAAGCTGCCGAAGGCGAGTCATTAAACCCCCACATCATTGATTACGCAGGGTAACACAGGACTTCACATCAAGAGAGCCTGTATGTTTTGCCGCCGAAGGGAAGATCAGAACGCATCTCACATGACCATCATGAGTTTTAATAGCGGTAAGCTGCCGAAGGCGAGTCATTAAACCCCCACATCATTGATTACGCAGGGTAACACAGGACTTCAATGCATATCTGAGGATCATTCGCAGCTGATCGCTTCATAATTTCACACGAGCTAAACGATATCATAAGAAATCACTCGCTCGGCTCAGATGGAGGGCATCTTTTTCCCAAAACGCTGTAAGCAGGGCCATGGTCATGGGGTTTTTCATTTTATCACTCAGTTGAAGTTTTTATTCCATTCAGGCAGTTTGTATCAGAGCCGATCATTTATCCAGGGACGCCCCCATCAGGACGAGACTCTAGCACAGTGTCTTTCTAATCTTCTACTGCAGAAAACGAAGGGCTCGACTCATGGCAAAAACAAATCTGCCACTCAGGACAGAACTAGACGGGGTTTGGTATCTCAAGTCCCATCCACAAGTGGCCGAGTTGTTCAAGTCTGCAGAAGTTTTTGACTACTGTGAGAGACTCACTAGTTTCATCCAGCCACTTGCTGAGGCGTTTGCTCTGAGCTACGACGGGAGAACAGTGAAGTTTGACAGAGAAGAATTTCATGTGGATGAGGCAGCTATAGCCGAATGTACGGGTCTTCCCAGAACAGGACAGAGTTGGTTTAAGACCACTAAAGTTTCGGACATTGAATTCAGGTCATATCTCCTACCAGCTCATAAGGAAATCAGGTGGAGTAAGGATATTCCCATCACCTTTCTCGAACCTCAATGGCAGGCTCTTGTAAAGGCCATCATCGTTTACATAACTTGTGAAGGCCGTTATCACAGGGTGCTGCACTACCATTTCAAACTGTTAAATCATTTCACAGGGAGAGAAAAGATTAATCTGCCATACTTCTTCCATAAGACCCTCACTAAAATGGCAAAGCAAGTCCAGGCTAAACCGAGCAAGATTGCAAGCAGGATCTCTCACCAGGGTCTCATAACGTTGATAATCAAGGAGCTTCTGAAGAAGAGAGGTGTGAACTGGAATTACTTTTTATTCTGGCACGAGTTTCCCACAGAGCTTGTAAATGAAGAGGCAGTCAAGCAGGGCAAGGGCGAGAAGAGCAGCACTCCCAAAATCGGCAAGAGAAGGAGGAGAGCCATCTCTCCTCAAGCCCAAATGGAATCCCCTTCCTCATCCAGCAAAAGGAGAAGGTCAAAGAAAAAATTGGTGTTTGAACAAGCTGAAGGAACTCCTCAGGGAAAAAACCCACTAAATCTCCCCTACTCAGGATCTGAATCTGAAGACGAAGGAAAACAAGGAGCAGAGCAGCCCATGGAGAGTGAGAAAGGTAAAGACCCTCCCTTGACTGATGCACCAGGTCCTAAACCTTCCACACCAAAGACCAACAAAGTCAATGAGCTGCTACAGGAACTTTCCCAGGAAAGACATAATGAGGAACAGGTTAAGTTGCACAACGCAAAGCTAATTGAAAAGAATATGGCAATGCATGATCGGAGCAAGGAACTCTTCGATAAACTCCAGAAAACAACCGAGAGGAACGCATTGCTGATAAAGGACAATGTCAAACTTTACCGTAACCTCAGGATGCTCAGGTTAAAGATGAAGGAATCGTCGGGGACAAAAGCACAACCATCTGGTCTAAACACGTTGGCTGAGGTGGCCACGATCCCTGAGGAAGTAACACCTGTGGAAGCTCAGGAGGTGACACCTGTGGAAGCTCAGGAGGTAACACCTGTGGAACCTCAGAAAGAACAACCTGTGGAAGCTCAGAAAGAAAAGCATGTGAAGGTTCAGCAAAGACAGACTAAACGAGTGACCAGAGGGAAAAGAGCAGTGTCAAAGAAATCCTAGCGATTGGTCACGAACATGCAGGAAAGCAGCGTTTTGGGGTCTTAATTTTTGAAGCAATTACAGTTTTCGGCAGCTTAGGCGAGCCCCACAGAGCTCATTAGCTGCCGAAGAATCTGACTTCCGGCGGCTAAGGCACATAATCAGTTAAGCAGTGTTTGGGTTTGATTTTGTGAAACAGCTTCCGGCAGCTTAGGCGAGCCCACAGAGCTCATTAGCTGCCGAAGAATCCGACTTCCGGCGGCTAAGGCACATAATCAATTAAGCAGCGTTTGGTTTTAATTTTGTGAAACAGTTACGGCTTTCGGCAGCTTAGGCGAGCCCCCCAAAGCTCATTAGCTGCCGAAAGGTCTGACTTCCGGCAGCTAAGGCACGGAATCAGCAGAACAGCTAGCTGTCGAAAGCCTATTTTTGCAAAGGTCGACTGCCATCTCACGAAAATCAAATCTGTGGCGCGCCCAACCCAGTTCATCGAGCCTTGGAAGGCTGCTTCACTTCGCCAACCATCGAGTCGTTGAAGGAGATCTCCATATCTGAATGTCCATGATTTTAGGGATTAATCCCTATCTTTTGTTTTTAACTTTCAGTTAGTACTTTAGTTCATTAAACAGATCCATGTTTTTAGGATCTGGAAAAACGATTTTGTAATGGCTATAAAGCCTCAGAACCAAGACTGTTAAAGGGTTCGATTTTGGATGGAATAATTAGCTACTTATTTCAGTTTTCTCATGCTAATATAGATCACAGGTTTCCCTCAGTTTTGATATCAGTTGTCATCTTCTATTTCACTGTATCAGTTTGTCTAGCTTTGAATGTGAATGCTTCTTTACATTGTTTAGCTCACAGCTTGATTCCAGTTCTTTCAATGTATCTCTAGCCCTACTTTGTACTGGTTGGGTTACATGTTTTCTTCATCCACCTTTGATATTATATATGCTGATCAATCGTTTCTTGAGGGCACTGTTTCATCTGTTTACATGTTGAATGTCTAAATACTGTACTTTGATTTAGTCATCCCATTGATCCACCTTTTTTAAAAGACACAAAAACATATTTTCTGAAGTTACCAGGCATACCTAGTTTATAACCCTAGGTAGTTTCCTGGAGTGATAACAAACTGGCGCCGTTGCCGGGGAGAGGAGTGAGAAGCTGATCTTCCTGGGAGAACGACACAGATCTGGTCCTTGATGATAGACAAGGACTAGACACTTCATCGGTTATATATATTCTATCTGGCGACTCCACAACATCATTCTGGCTCCAAAAAGGGCCAGCACCAGAGCGAATCCCCAAGGACCCCTGGTGTCTCCAGTACCAAATCCAGATCGAATCTTGAGGGAGGCGAAGAAGACCAAAGGTCAAGCTGTTCCAAAAGTCACCACTGTAAGTTCATCTGCTGTTAATTTTTCTGCTGCATCACATACCACAGTCATCATGGCTGGGGGAGTAAATATGACTAAGATGGAACAAATACTAGCTAACAGATATGCTCCATTGGTACTAGTACTTCCACTGTCTCAAATGCCCGTAGGGGATTACCAAAAATACATGCCTAAATTCTTTGGGCCAGGCAACTACACAGCAGAAGAACACCTTGAAGCTTTCTACGCTTATGCAGAAAATACCAACATCGAAGCTGAAGATGTTTGGATGAGAATTTTTGTCCAGAGCTTAGATGGAGAGGCCCGGAAATGGTTCAAAACACTGCCAGCTGCTTCCATAGGAGACATCACTGCTCTTGATGATGCCTTCTTAAAAAATTGGGGAGACAGAAAAGATTACCTGCATTATATTACTGAGTTTGGAAATCTCAAACGGAAAGCGGGTGAGTCTGTATCTGATTTCACTAAGAGGTTCAATAAGATGTATGAAAAGATCCCTGAGGTAGTCAAACCTTCCGAAACATCTGCTATGATCACATATTCCGGAGCTTTCGATTACAAATTCTGCTTGATGCTCAGAGAAAGGGATTCTGAAACCCTCGTAGCCATGCAAGAAGATGCCCTGAAGGTTGAATCGAACTTGTCATCTTCTGAGAAACTGAAAATAGGTTCCGAGAGAGGGAGAAGGAGTGAGGAAGCCCCCTCCTCCTCCAATTCAAACCAAAAGGTTGACAAGTTGGCAAAAATGGTGGAAAATCTGACCTCTGAAATGGAGAAGTTTAAGACCAGCAGCAGATCTCCTGAAAAAGGGAGAAATCAAAGTAAATTTGAGCATCCGAATAGGAATCAGAACCAAGCTGATTACCCAAATAGAAATCAAAATTGGAGAAGGAACCAACAGCAGGTCCAACTTTTACAGAGGGAGAGAAATCCAGTTGACGATCAGAAAATCAGGGCTCCTTTCCAGAATGTGGTGTTTGACGAAGGAGATGAGGAGGATGTTCAAGAACTCGAAGAGGACATTCACTGTGTCGAAGCTGAGTACGAAGAGATTTACTTGACTGAAGCTGACTATGAGGGGTCATTGTTTGATCAGGGATTGAACCAGCTTTATGAAGATCAGGCCATGCTGCAAACTGATGGACGGGAAGGATACGATATGAGATCCAAAAGGAATACTGGAAAACAAAACTCTCCAGTGCCTTCGAAAAAGACTGCTGCCCCTGCAAAGCAACCAGCCAAGGAAGTTCAGAAAACAGCTCAGCCGCAGCCCATGGTAAGAGCAAATCTCTCTGAATCTGAAAAATTTGCTTCTTCTTCTTTCAATTTACAAACAGAAATTCAGAAACTGAAGATCCCAGTACCTCTTATTGAACTCATGAAGAACGAAGCCTTCCGAAAGGACATTTGTAAAAGCCTTGATCACAAATCTGTCTCTTTTTCCTCTGACACCATAAACTTATCTGATGATAACCCCAGCATTGTGATAGGCCCTATGATTGAAGAACGAGGTGAAAGTTGTCCTCCTTTTTATGTCTCTTTGAATATCCATGACAAAACCTTGCACAATTGCCTCCTCGATTCAGGTGCTTCCCATAATCTGATGTCAAAAACAGTCATGCATGGACTAGGCTTAGAAATCACCCGCTCTTACCATGATTTATTCTCCTTCGACTCCAGGAAGGTGAAATGCCTCGGGTTGATAAAGGACCTTGCAGTTTCCCTATCTTCTGCCCCGATGAAAACCATGATTATGGATGTTGTTGTGGCTGATATCCCGCCCAAGTTTGGTTGTTTGCTGTCCAGATCATGGATGAAGAGACTAGGTGGAACCTTGCAAATGGACCTATCTTATGCCACTATGCCAGTCTTTTCCGGAGAAAGCAGAAGGTTATACCGTGAGTCTCAGATTTCTTTCATCATCAGTGATGAAAAGAATCCCGCTAACCATCCCATTTATTCAGTAGACACGGAAATGGGCTCATGTATCTTACAGGTTGATGACTCTTTGCCGGAATCTTTGCCACTAAAAAAGCCTGTGGTCCAGCCTATCAACAGTGAAAATGAGAATGGATTGTGGACGATGTTCTTTGATGGGGCTTGTACCAAAGAATCTGCTGGAGCAGGGGTTGTGTTTATTTCTCCCTCACAGGAAAAGACACAGCTGTCATTTAAGCTAAATTTCCAAGTGACAAACAATGTTGCCGAGTACGAAGCTTTGATGTTGGGGCTGAATTCAGCCAAACAAATGCAAATAAAAAAACTACATGTCTTTGGGGACGCTGATCTGATTATTCAGCAGGTCAACAAATCTTTTCAGGCAAAGCATGTGAGGCTCAAAGCCTACAGGGACGAGGTACTAAATGTTATCCCTTCTTTCTCTGAATTCAAAATAGCACATGTACCTAGATTGATGAACGAAATGGCTGATTCTTTAGCTGTTTCAGCTTGTAATTTCATTCCCCCTCTGCCTCCTAAACCGTCATACGAGATTCAAGTAAAATATCGGCCTTCACTGCCTGATAATGTAGAATTTTGGAAGGTGTTTGAAGACGATGCAGAGCTGACCAGGTTTTTAAATGTTATAGATGAATTTGCTGACTTAGAAATTGATGAAGACAATCAGAATGAACAGGCTGCCAAAGAAAAAACCAGGTTTGAAGACAAAATCGGGACACACAAAATAGTTCAGCTTTCTTCCAACAGAATCCCGAAAGGGCTGATACCTTTGGAGAGACTGTTTGATAGCAATGATGTTGCTGTTAAGCTTGAGAAGAAAGAGGACGAGTCTGATAGCTGTCCTCTGAACCTAGCAAATGAATCAGATCCGAAATATGTGAATTTGGCTTCCCAGTTGACAGAACCACAGAAGTCTGAGTACGCTGGCCTCTTAAAGGAGTTCTCCGACATATTTGCCTGGAAGTATTCAGATCTGAAAACTTATGACACAGATATCATTCAACATAGGATCCCACTGAACAAAGATACTACTCCTTTCCGACAGAAGCTCAGATCATTCAACCCAATGCTGCTGCCCACAATGGAGAAGGAAATAAAAAAATTGCTTGAGGCCCAGATCATTATCCCGCTGAGATATTCCGATTGGATTGCCAATCTTGTCCCCGTGAGGAAGAAGAACGGTGAAATCAGACTCTGTGTCGATTTCAGGAACTTGAATAAGTGTTTTCGGAAAGACAATTACCCGGTACCCAAGATGGAACATATTTTGCAGAGAGTTTCCGGGGCAAGTGTCATGTCCTTTATCGACGGATTCTCGGGGTACAACCAGATTGCTGTCCATCCCGAGGACAGAGAAAAGACAGCCTTCACAACTCCTTGGGGTACGTTCATGTACCAAAAAATGCCTTTCGGTCTCATGAATGCTGGGGCTACCTTCCAGCGGGCAATGGATATTGCCTTTGTTGGAGAAAGGGATAAGTTTGTCCTCATTTACCTCGATGACATCACGGTGTTCTCTCACAGCCATTCAGATCATCTGCTACATTTGAGAAAAGCTTTCGAGAAATGCAGGAAGTATGGTATCTCGTTGAATCCTAAAAAGTCATTTTTTGCACTCAAAGAAGGTAAGCTGCTCGGTCACATTGTTTCAGCAGAAGGAGTTAAAATTGACCCAAAGAGGGTGGAGGCAATCCTAGATTTGTCATTACCTAGATCCAAGAAAGATGTCCAATCTTTTCTTGGCACTATCAACTTCATCCGCAGGTTTATTTCAAATTTTGCTGAACTGACTAAACACATTACCAGCATGCTAAAGAAAGATTCAGAAATCAGGTGGAATAAACAGGCAAAGGATTCATTCCAGGATATCAAGAAAGCAATCACTTCAGCCCCGGTTCTCATCAGTCCACATTTTGACAGAGAATTCTTCGTCTTTTCATTTGCGTCACATGACACTATTGCAGCTGTCCTCTTACAGAAAAACGATGATGAACAGGAGCAGCCTGTGGCTTTTTTCAGTCGGGTACTCCGTGATGCTGAGCTTAAGTATGAACCTTTGGAGAAGCAAGCGTATGCATTGATCAAGGCCCTGAAGGCATTCAGAATTTACATTCTCCAGTCCAAGGTAATTGCCTATGTCCCCTCTAGTTCAGTCAAAGATGTTTTAGTGCAGCCTGACATCGATGGAAAAAGGAGTAAGTGGGTGGCAAAGATGATTGAGTTTGACATAGAAATCAAACCTGTCAAGCTGGTTCGAGGACAGGGACTCGCTCGGTTATTGACTGAAGAAAATTGCAAGGCATTGAAGATTTATGAAGAGGAGAAAGGTACAACAGATTTCCAATTTGAAATTTCAGCGAACCAGACGGGGTCAGATTTACAGGTAACCTCTTATATCTCGGAGTGTGAATGGTACAAGGATATTGTTTTCTTTTTGCAAACTTTTTCTTTGCCAGAGGGACTCACAAGAACACAGGGAAGAGCTCTTAAGCTTAAATCTACGAGCTTCTGCATCAAGGATAACTTGCTGTTTTGGAAAGACCCTTTAGGGGTACTCCTGAGATGTGTGACAAAGGAGGAGGCTGTCAAAGTAATGACTGAATTTCATGACAGCATCTGTGGCGGACATCACTACTGGAAGACAACCGTCCACAAGATCCTGCGGGCGGGTTATTACTGGCCCTGTGTATTTTCTGATGTATTTGCCTTTGTGAAAGCATGCGACAAATGTCAAAGGTTCCAAGGAAAGGGGCAGTTGAAATCTTTACCGTTGAAGCCCATCACAGCTGTTGATCCATTCCAGCAATGGGGCTTGGACTTCATCGGAGAGATCCATCCTTCATCAAGCAATCAGCACAAATGGATATTGGTTGCCACAGATTATTTCACGAAGTGGATCGAAGCCATTCCCACGAGGAATGCTACTCATAAGGTGATTATTGACTTTCTGTTTAGTAATATCTTTTCAAGGTTTGGTTGTCCCATGAAGCTGGTTACAGACAATGCTCCTGCCTTTAATGACCGACATTTGGTGAGCTTATGTGAAGAGATGGGGGTAAAACTAGCTCATTCCACGTCATATTACCCACAGGGCAACGGACTAGCTGAGTCTTCAAATAAAAGTTTGTCTCGTATCATCAAGAAATTGCTGGAGGAAAATAAGAAAAGTTGGGACAGCAAGTTAAAATTCGCTTTGTGGGCCGACAGAGTCACTATCAAAAAATCCATTGGTACATCCCCATTTAAATTAGTCTATGGCACTGAAGCCATATTCCCAGTCCAACTTGTGTTACCAGTGACTAATTTCCTTCAAGAGGCCGGCTCTGAACTTGATGATCACACTAGAAGAGTTTTCCAATTGGTGGAGTTACAGCAAGAGAGAGAGCATCTGATAGAAAAGTCTGAAAATCATCAAATGAAGGTAAAAAACACTTTTGACAGAAAAACAAAAAAGGAGGTGTTCAAAATAGGTGATTTTGTTTTGAAATGGGATGCAGCTAGGCAAAATAAAGGACAGCATGGGAAGTTCGATTCATTATGGACTGGTCCATACATTATAACAGAGGCTTACCACAACAACACTTTTGTTCTTCATCATCTGGATGGAGAAATTCTCGCAGGTGGCCCATTCAATGGGCGATTTTTGAAAATCTACCTCTCTTAAAGACCGTGGGTCTTTCTCATTGTAAAATATTCGTCTTTTCTTTCTATTTAGAGTCAGTGTGTCAAATAAACTCCATGCCCAATGGGAGTACTAGACTAGGTGTCAGTTTTATTTTCATGAATGTCAAATAAACTCCATGCCCAATGAGATCACTAGACTAGGTGTCAGTTTTATTTCCAGGAAAGGCATTTGGTTCTGGGATTCTTTGGAACCTCACTGGGAGGATTCCATCCCCGAGTAGGAGCCAATGTTATCTCCTAAAATAACCAGTCAGTTTTTCATTATTTTAGGTGATAGGTTTGAGTCCAAAAAATTTATTTTTAAAATTTTTAGAGTCCATAAGGAGGTCCTCATTCTTATTACTGAGTCAAAAATCTGATTTATTTGGGTCTTGGTTTCGAATTTTGGAAAGACAAGTTTCGGTAGCTAACTCTGTTTTGCAGAGGCTAGTTAACTGTCGAAAAGGCTCACTTTCGGCAGCTGAAGGATTAATTGAAATTACTAAGTCATGTTAGCTGCCGAAAATGATCTTATCAGAAAATTAAAAAAAGAGAGTACGTGTCCGTACTCAACTTCACATCAAGAGAGCCTGTGTGTTTTGCCGCCGAAAGGAAGATCAGAATGCATCTCATATGACCATCATGAGTTTTAATGGCGGTAAGCTACCGAAGGCGAGTCATTAAACCCCCACATCATTGATTACGCAGGGTAACACAGGACTTCACATCAAGAGAGCCTGTATGTTTTGCCGCCGAAGGGAAGATCAGAACGCATCTCACATGACCATCATGAGTTTTAATAGCGGTAAGCTGCCGAAGGCGAGTCATTAAACCCCCACATCATTGATTACGCAGGGTAACACAGGACTTCAATGCATATCTGAGGATCATTCGCAGCTGATCGCTTCATAATTTCACACGAGCTAAACGATATCATAAGAAATCACTCGCTCGGCTCAGATGGAGGGCATCTTTTTCCCAAAACGCTGTAAGCAGGGCCATGGTCATGGGGTTTTTCATTTTATCACTCAGTTGAAGTTTTTATTCCATTCAGGCAGTTTGTATCAGAGCCGATCATTTATCCAGGGACGCCCCCATCAGGACGAGACTCTAGCACAGTGTCTTTCTAATCTTCTGCTGCAGAAAACGAAGGGCTCGACTCATGGAAAAAACAAATCTGCCACTCAGGACAGAACTAGAAGGGGTCTGGTATCTCGAGTCCCATCCACAAGTGGCCGAGTTTTTCAAGTCTGCAGAAGTTTTTGACTACTGTGAGAGACTCACTAGTTTCATCCAGCCACTTGCTGAGGCGTTTGCTCTGAGCTACGACGGGAGAACAGTGAAGTTTGACAGAGAAGAATTTCATGTGGATGAGGCAGCTATAGCCGAATGTACGGGTCTTCCCAGAACAGGACAGAGTTGGTTTAAGACCACTAAAGTTTCGGACATTGAATTCAGGTCATATCTCCTACCAGCTCATAAGGAAATCAGGTGGAGTAAGGATATTCCCATCACCTTTCTCGAACCTCAATGGCAGGCTCTTGTAAAGGCCATCATCGTTTACATAACTTGTGAAGGCCGTTATCACAGGGTGCTGCACTACCATTTCAAACTATTAAATCATTTCACAGGGAGAGAAAAGATTAATCTGCCATACTTCTTCCATAAGACCCTCACTAAAATGGCAAAGCAAGTCCAGGCTAAACCGAGCAAGATTGCAAGCCGGATCTCTCACCAGGGTCTCATAACGTTGATAATCAAGGAGCTTCTGAAGAAGAGAGGTGTGAACTGGAATTAATTTTTATTCTGGCACGAGTTTCCCACAGAGCTTGTAAATGAAGAGGCAGTCAAGCAGGGCAAGGGCGAGAAGAGCAGCACTCCCAAAATCGGCAAGAGAAGGAGGAGAGCCATCTCTCCTCAAGCCCAAATGGAATCCCCTTCCTCATCCAGCAAAAGGAGAAGGTCAAAGAAAAAATTGGTGTTTGAACAAGCTGAAGGAACTCCTCAGGGAAAAAACCCACTAAATCTCCCCTACTCAGGATCTGAATCTGAAGACGAAGGAAAACAAGGAGCAGAGCAGCCCATGGAGAGTGAGAAAGGTAAAGACCCTCCCTTGACTGATGCACCAGGTCCTAAACCTTCCACACCAGAGACCAACAAAGTCAATGAGCTGCTACAGGAACTTTCCCAGGCAAGACATAATGAGGAACAGGTTAAGTTGCACAACGCAAAGCTAATTGAAAAGAATATGGCAATGCATGATCGGAGCAAGGAACTCTTCGATAAACTCCAGAAAACAACCGAGAGGAACGCATTGCTAATAAAGGACAATGTCAAACTTTACCGTAACCTCAGGATGCTCAGGTTAAAGATGAAGGAATCGTCGGGGACAAAAGCACAACCATCTGGTCTAAACACGTTGGCTGAGGTGGCCACGATCCCTGAGGAAGTAACACCTGTGGAAGCTCAGGAGGTGACACCTGTGGAAGCTCAGGAGGTAACACCTGTGGAACCTCAGAAAGAACAACCTGTGGAAGCTCAGAAAGAAAAGCATGTGAAGGTTCAACAAAGACAGACTAAACGAGTGACCAGAGGGAAAAGAGCAGTGTCAAAGAAATCCTAGCGATTGGTCACGAACATGCAGGAAAGCAGCGTTTTGGGGTCTTAATTTTTGGAGCAATTACAGTTTTCGGCAGCTTAGGCGAGCCCCACAGAGCTCATTAGCTGCCGAAGAATCTGACTTCCGGCGGCTAAGGCACATAATCAGTTAAGCAGTGTTTGGGTTTGATTTTGTGAAACAGCTTCCGGCAGCTTAGGCGAGCCCACAGAGCTCATTAGCTGCCGAAGAATCCGACTTCCGGCGGCTAAGGCACATAATCAATTAAGCAGCGTTTGGTTTTAATTTTGTGAAACAGTTACGGCTTTCGGCAGCTTAGGCGAGCCCCCCAAAGCTCATTAGCTGCCGAAAGGTCTGACTTCCGGCAGCTAAGGCACGGAATCAGCAGAACAGTTAGCTGCCGAAAGCCTATTTTTGCAAAGGTCGACTGCCATCTCACGAAAATCAAATCTGTGGCGCGCCCAACCCAGTTCATCGAGCCTTGGAAGGCTGCTTCACTTCGCCAACCATCGAGTCGTTGAAGGAGATCTCCATATCTGAATGTCCATGATTTTAGGGATTAATCCCTATCTTTTGTTTTTAACTTTCAGTTAGTACTTTAGTTCATTAAACAGATCCATGTTTTTAGGATCTGGAAAAACGATTTTGTAATGGCTATAAAGCCTCAGAACCAAGACTGTTAAAGGGTTCGATTTTGGATGGAATAATTAGCTACTTATTTCAGTTTTCTCATGCTAATATAGATCACAGGTTTCCCTCAGTTTCGATATCAGTTGTCATCTTCTATTTCACTGTATCAGTTTGTCTAGCTTTGAATGTGAATGCTTCTTTACATTGTTTAGCTCACAGCTTGATTCCAGTTCTTTCAATGTACCTCTAGCCCTACTTTGTACTGGTTGGGTTACATGTTTTCTTCATCCACCTTTGATATTATATATGCTGATTAATCGTTTCTTGAGGGCACTGTTTCATCTGTTTACATGTTGAATGTCTAAATACTGTACTTTGATTTAGTCATCCCATTGCTCCACCTTTTTTAAAAGACACAAAAACATATTTTCTGAAGTTACCAGGCATACCTAGTTTATAACCCTAGGTAGTTTCCTGGAGTGATAACAATAGCAATAAAGACCTTATCTGCACCTTCGTGGGAATCCTAGTGGTGAATGATGTGTACAATGTAACATGCAATTGAAGTCGAGTTGGTAGGGTGTAACGTGCCTTAAATGCTGAGCTAGTCTTCCACGTCGTGTTGATTGTTCATGCTGTATTTAATGGTGCTCTGTTGTTTGGGAAGTCGACAAGTGATGAGTGAATGTCCACCGTTGATCTTAGGTTGTCTCGAAGATGATGTGAAACCCTAAACTCCTCTATCGAGATGAATTTATTGTGTTTATTGCATTCGGCGTGTTTTCTGGAGATGGTTCTGCAACAAGGCTGACAGGCCTAGGTAGTTTTAGGTTTTTAGTTTTGTAATGCAATTTCTTATCCAGGATTGAACTCGCGACCTCTTGGTGATTTCTGGGGCAGTGTAGAATATTTTTTTTAAGCTTTGAACTTCCATGGTGGAAGTGTTACAGCGAAATCTTGTAGTTTCGACAATCTCCAGAGCTTGTAATGGTATTCGTGTAAGTCGATCAGTGGTTGATCTTTCTTTACGGCTCTGGTGTCTCCTGTGTTACTGGATAGTTGTTTTATGCTCGGTCGTAAGGAGTTCCTAGCAGTTTGGCAAGGGTGGCGACACCTTGGTTGATTCGAAGCTTTGGAGGTAATGTAACGTTTGAACCTGTCTTCTTTCGAATAAATGCACTTCAATTTGAGATACTTCGGTCATGTATTTCATGGATTTTTTTTTACCAGCGTTTGTAATCATGGCAGGTTACAGGGTGTGGGTACACAGTCTTCGAAATTGCAAAGAATGGCTACAACGTCGAATTGGGTAAGCTTCGGTTTTCCTTTATGATTCTGGAATGGTGACAACGGGTTTCAACTTAGTTTCAAAGCTGAATCATCTTTATTTTTAGAAATGGGACTGTGGGAGATATCCGCCATTTGTTGATGAAAGTAAAGTTTTTGTTTACTATGGAGAGAACATGGTTCTTAGTAGATTTGGTGTTTGGCCTGCTACATTCTGTTGTGTAGAAACTTTGTAAGGAAATGTTGAAAGGGTTAAACCCTCGACTCTTCTGGTTCTCATACATGTTTTTTTTTTTCATACAAAGTTTTGTATGTTTACTGTGCTTGTGCAAATGATGATTCGAAAGGATGATAGTTGTTTCGATTTTACTTCTAAGTTTAATAAACGGGTTTAGCCGACAACATTGAAATGTAAATGTTTTTCCAGCGTAGATGTAAATGTCGTGTTTTAATGTAAGCTTGATGTTTTTCTAAAAGATATTGAACTACCGAATGTGTGATCCACATCTATTTTTGTTCAGTATCCTTTTAATGATTTCAGCAGTTAGGTTTTAGTGTTGAAAGTCAATGTTCTGTTTGTAATTGTGTAAGAGATAAATGATGATAACCTTCTAGGTTTTTTATAGGTGTCGAGTTACGATCTTTGCCTTGGTTTTAAATCTGTAATACAAAGTCTGAAGATAGTCAAAATGGTTCGGTGTTAACTGAGGTGATAAACAATAGTTAGTAAACAAATAAAGTACTGAAAATAGAATAAAACTACAGTAAGCTGGATAAGAAAGAATGAAAACATAAACCCTTGTTTTAAACTTTAAATTGACAGAATAGTAATGTAAAGTATTTGCTATAAGTTTTGGAAAACTATGTAACAGAAAATGATTTCATCATTCAGTATAAATTACTATTATTTTTCCAAGGTAATTAAACTTTCTATTGATAAGAAATGACAGCGCTGTATATTTGGAAAGTAAATGTTTACACTATTAAATTCAAACATCTTGCTGTAGAAAATACAGTGAACCTGAAAATTTTTAAATGGAAATGAGGAGAGAAAAACATGGGTTTATAATAATTGATACTGAATAATAACAGTAGGAAAACTAACAAAATATACAGAGTTGATCTTTTCATTCATCTTGGCAATATTCCTATCAAATCTATCTACATTAATTTATTCTCTGTACTAGAGTACGATGCCGATCCATTAGCATGGGGAAAAACGCAGAGAACATTTTATTCAATTCGTCATAAATGCATTCAGTACTATTCAGAATCCTATTTAACTTAGAAATAAAAATAACTGTATTTGTTCAGTAATATCTTTGGGAACAGAAAATTAATTATAACAGATAGAAAGTTTTAACTGCATAAGATTTAGAAAAGATAAGTAGAACCTGTAAATGAAGATATGGCCGACAAACACGCAAGGAGGCATGGTCCTCCCAACCTATTCCAGAAGAAGCAACAAAACTGTTGGCTTCTTATGGACCCTCGATCCTGCTTACTGATCCACTAAGTAGATGGAATCTGTGTAGAAGCAAGGCTCTCAAAAATGCCTTCAACACTCAGCATCAAACTCATGTAAAAACATGCCTTCAGCACTCAGCATCAAACTCCTGAACTCAATAGAGTTTGGCAGACTCACAACATGATCAACAACTTAGCATATCCCCTCATCAAATATCTTGGGTGCAACACAGCAAAACCCCAAGGTAAATTTCCTCGTCAGGAAAAGTGATGAACCTCAGTTCATAATTTGATGGCTATTATATAGACTACCTAGGTCTTTAGTGGTCAGTTTTAAATAAATGAGCCTCAAGCTCCAGTCCCAATTTCTAGGGCAATATGACCACATTTCAAGGGAGTTGTCCCATACCAACAGCTAGTTAGTTGCATCATGATGCTGCCACATGTCCATTGCCTTCTACCCCAGATTCCATTCCACCTAGTGGATCAGTAACCACTCTTTCAACAGTCCCCTTAGGTGTTTGTCTCTTATTTTATTTATTAAATAATAAAATATTGTGCAAATTATAGTCATCTTTGGACACTTGTCCAAAATAAAAATTTACAATAAAATTAACATAATGTTTTCAGCATAAAATATTTTTCAGCAAAGAGGGTATGTTACAAACACCCCCACTTAAGCGCAATATCATCCTCGATGTTGCTTATTCATCATCAAGCTCCTCATGGAACATAACTAGGTATGCTTCTTGCATTTTCCTTTCCAGTTCCCAAGTAGCCTCATCAGGGCTAAGGTGCTTCCATTGCACCTTTACTTGCCCTATGCTGCGATTCCAAAGCATAATTTCCCTCCTGTCGAGGATACAGTCCGGTTCCACCTGGAAATCTCCTTCGGGTTCCACCTGTATATCATTCCAATTCAGCACATGAGTAGCATTGTGCACATACTTCTTTAAAACATATACATGAAAAACGTTATGGATTCTTAAATTTGATGGTAATGCTAATTTATAAGCAACCGGTCCAATCCTTGATAGGACTTCAAATGGACCACAGTACCTTGGTGCTAGTTTAGTACAACTCCCAAGTTTCAAAGAACTTTTCTTGGGTTTTACCTTTACAAAAGCATGGTATCCAACTTGAAATTCTCTTTCAGTGCATTTCAGATCTGCATAAGTTTTTTTCCTATCTTGCGCAACTTTTAAGTTGCTTTGTACCTGTTTCATGGTTAGCTCCATTTCTTTTAACAAATCTGGTCCTAACATTAATCTGTCTACGGGATTATCCCATGAAATAGGAGTGCTGCATTTTCTTCCATATAAAATTTCAAATGGACTTAATTTAGCAGATGCTTGATAATGATTATTGTATGCAAATTCAGCTAAGTGTAAATAATCTTCCCATTTAGAGGGCTGATCCTTCACATACAGTCTTAACATATCTTCTAAAATTTGATTCACCCTTTCAGTTTGTCCATCAGTTTGTGGGTGAAAAGCAGTACTGAAATTTAACTTAGTATTTAAAACTTTAAACAATGTTGTCCAAAAATTTCCAGTAAGCTTAGAGTCTCGATCAGAAATGATTACCTTTGGAATTCCATGTAAGCGGAAGATTTGCTTCATAAAAATATCTGCAATGTTAGAAGCCTTGAAAGTAGTTTTAACAGGAATAAAGTGAGCAGCTTTACTATGTTTATCAACAAAAACCATGATTGAGTCATTCTGCTTCTTATTTCTAGGCAAACCAGTGATAAAATCAATACTTATAATTTCCCATTTCCATTATGGAATTGGCAATGGATGCAATAGTCCAGCTGGATGTTGATATTTAGCCTTAATTGTCTGACAGTCAAAACATCTAGCTATGTACTCAGCCACTTCATTCTTCATGTTGGGACAAAAATAATCCTTTCTCAACATAGTTATCATTTTCTGATAACCGGGATGTCCTAAATAAGGACTTTTATGAACTTCATAAAAAATCAACAGCTTAACCTTCGATTCATTTGGTACATAAATTCTGTTTTTATAAGTCATTAAGCCCCTTTTATTAATGCTGAAATCTGAAATTAAATTTTCTGATACATTTTCAGCCACTTTAGCATGTAAATCTTGATAATTTTTATCTTGATTAATTCCTTCTCTAATCTGATTTTCTAGATCAGTCTTAAAAGTACTGATTGCTGCCACAAAACTCAATCTAGCATTTCTGCTCAAGGCATCAGCAACCTTATATTCTTTACCATTAATGCGATGAATCTCAAAATCATACTCTCTAAGGAAAGCTAACCACCTAGCTTGCCTTGCGTTAAGATTTGTTTGATCCAATAAATACTTTAAGCCCTTATTATCAGTCATTAAAATGAATTTTCTCCCGATCGATTGATGACGCCACATTTTAAGTGCATGTATTATGGCTGCCAACTCAAGATTGTAAGTTGTATAATTCTTTTCATGAATTTTTAATTTCCTAGACTCATAAGCAATCGCATGACCTTCTTGAGTTAAGACCCCTCCAAGTCCTTCGTTGCATGCATCAGTGCACACCACGAAATATTTATTGGGATCAGCAATTTTTAAAACAGGTGCGGTTGTTAATAATTCTTTTAACATATTAAAACTTTCTTGGCACTTTTGGTCCCATACGAATTTCTTTCCTTTCTTCTGCAAAGAAGTGATGGGGTTAGCAATTCTAGAGAATCCTTCGATGAACTTTCTGTAGTAACCTATTATCATGATAAATGACCGTACATCAGTTACGTCCTTAGGGACATGCCACTCATTAATCACTTTTATCTTGTCTGGATCAACATAAATACCATCTTTAGAAATTATATGACCCAAATACTGAATTTTATCCTTGTAAAAATCACATTTACTGAACTTAGCATATAATTGATGTTCTCTTAAGACTTGTAGAATTATTCTTAAGTGTTCGTCATGCTCTTCTTTAGTTTTAGAGTAAATTAAAATGTCATCAACGAACACAACTACAAACTTATCCAAATACTGATGCAGAACATTGTTCATCAAACACATCAAAACTGCCGATGCGTTAGTCAGCCCAAGGGGCATAACTATTAACTCGTAGTGTCCATATCGAGTTCTGAATGCAGTTTTGAATATGTCTTCGTCTTTTATTCTAACTTGATGATATCCAGACCTTAAATCAATTTTAGTAAATATCTCTGCTCCACTTACTTGATCAAATAGATCATCTATGCAGGGCAAGGGATATCGATTCTTTATAGTCATCTTGTTAAGTTGACGATAATCTATGCACAGTCGCATAGTACCGTCCTTTTTCTTAATTAAGATAACCGGTGCTCCCCAAGGAGACATACTTGGCCTTATGTAGTTTTTATCTATTAACTCCTTCACCTGAGATTTTAGTTCGTTTAACTCTAGAATATTCATTCTGTAAGGAGCCTTTGAGTTTGGTAACGCACCTGGTACAAACTCAATGGTGAAATCAAGCTCCCTTTTCGGAGGTAAACCTGGAATTTCTTCCGGGAATACATCAGAAAAGTCCTTAAGAATAGGTATATCCTCCAGTTTTGCTTTATCTTCTTTAGATGAACATTCATCATTAATAAAACTTACAGCAAATAATTTACAACCCTTTCTTGCAACTCTTTTTACTTGTAAAGCAAAAATTTGTCTTACAGAATTCTTTCTAGAAATGTCTTTTACAGTTTCAGTATTACCTTCATTATTCAAACAAACAAAAGACTTTTCATAAGAATTCAGTAAAACTCTATGTTGTTCAATCCAGTCCATACCTATCAACAAATCATATGACCCTAAGGGTAAAACATTGAGATTAACTTGTGTTTTCAACTGACTCAAACATACATCACAATTTTTAACAAAATCTGTAACCTTTCTTTTGATGCCTATTGCAAGCTGAACTAACCATGGATTGTCAAATCTTTCAACTTTTAACTCACAAATTTTCACTAATTTGGGTGAAATATAACTCATATTTGCACCCGGATATATTAAAACAGAAATAGATTTGTTTTGTATCATACCTTCGATTTCAACCATGGATGTCTGATGGTCTGCTTGACGATTTTCCAGCGCTGCATAGATTCTGGGCATTTCTCTTGCTACATCTCCAACTGTAGGCTCTGCTTGCATAGTGTGAATATTATTGACCATTTTTCTGTTGCGTGGGAAATCTGCTCTCTTATGTGGCCCGCCATAGTCATAGCACTTCATAGGTCCTTTATGCTCAGCATACCTGTTCTGGTTATTATTGTTATTGCTGTGATTATTATTGTGAGGTACATTTCTTGTAGCAGTAAAATTCTGAGATGCATTACCCCTGTAAGTATTATTACTTGAAAAAATTATGTTATTAAATTTTTTCTTAAAACTTCCAGAACTATGATTGAAATTCTTCTTTTTATAATCAAACTGATTAGTCTTACTGCTCTTCCAGCCAGTTGTTCCTTCCCTTTTTCTCTTTTGATCGAAACAGAAATTGGCTTTCCTCATAGCTTCCTCCAAAGTTGTAGGGTTGTCATACTCGATTCTGTCTTTTATGTTGAAAGGTAAGCAGCTGAGAAACCTTTGCACCTTAGGATTCTCTTCGACCATGTAAGGTACATACCTCAACAAACTAAGGAATTTGCTGCACAATTCCTTCATGTTCATAGTACCCAATTTCAGATCATAAAACTCTTTTGATTTATCTTCATAATACTGTTCAGACAAAACTTTTTTCTTAAAATTTCTTTTAAACATTTTCCAAGTTACGTGTTTTTGTTTAATTCCTTTAACTCTTTTAAGGTCCTACCACCAAATATCCGCTTTTCCGATCAGATTGTAAATAGTCATTTTGGCCTTTAACTGAGAAGAGTAATAAAAAATATTAAAGTACTTCTTCATCCCAGATAGCCAAGCTTCTGTTGTCTCTCCCTTCTCACTTTCTCCATTAAAAGTTGGTGGCTTAATCTTTTTAAACTCTCCATTAATCTGCTCATGATACTTATGCTTTCTCTTTGTTGAACAATAATCACTGTCACTACTGTCATGATTAGAATGATAGTTACTTTGACTTGATTCAGAAGAAGAGTAATTAGTACTTTTATCATTGTTTGACTTCTTATGCTTATGTTTGTGGGACATTATAACAAAATCAGATTTCACCTCTGATTTCCTACCTCTTTCCTCATTCTGATAATTCTCCATCAAAATCTAATTTAATTCTTCTTGCGCCTTCATAATACATTAATTTTCTTCCTTAACGGTTTTTATATCAGACTTTAAATCTTTTATAGTATGCAGAAATTCAAAAGAATTATTATTTAATTCAACATATATTCCTTTAGGATTTTCATTATTACTATGTTCGTTATGAGGAGACTTATCCTCTGCTGATTCTTCCGGTAGCGACATACCTGTAAAACAATTGTCAAACTGTTCTGTACAAAAACAAAATTTAAAATAAAAAGTTAGTAAAACAGTTTTTTTTTTATTTCTTTTTTTCTCTGCTGCGCGCGTGAGCCTAATCCAGCCTAGAGTTTAAACTGCGCTCTGATAATACATGTAACACCCCAAAATCAACAAAAATTTAAAATTTTTCAACGTAGCATTTAAAGTGATTTCTAACTATGCGGAAATATAAAATGCTTCTATGTCTTACTTTTAATCATACTTAAACAGAAATATTAAAGTTGTTTTACTATATTGCGAAAATCAATTCTATGACTAGATGTGTAAGCAGATTTCAAGTGTGCTTGTCCTAAATTATGCATGTGTCGAAATACTTGATTTATGTTAAACTTATATGCACTAACAGATGTCTTCACTTTTTAATGATGAAGGGGTCATGAGGGAACCCCGAAGCTTACTTAGCATTTATGCTAAAGCTTGTGAACCTTCCTTTTTGCAGATGGCAGGTAATGGTTACGGCACTGAACAAGTAATACCAGTCTAGGTTTAATATACTGTCAGTCAACTGTTCCAGGATATATGCAGGTTCTAAAGTACATCTATTAAAAAGTTAATAAAAGTGACAACTCAGAGTTTAGTTAAAAATGGACAAAGTATTTTATGTTTTAGTTTGAAGTTTATTTAGTTTTTTTGAGTTGTATGAATGCGTCTCAAGAAGTATATCCTATGCATCTTTACTTAGAGAAAAAGCTGTAATATCAAAATCCAATGTCTTTTTTTTTGCTTATCAATTATATGGTGATCTACCTCCTTGTGATAGTTTTCTCGTAGTATGATAGAGCTATATCACAAATTGACAATATGCTTTATGAAATGAAACAATGCACATGCTAAGAGCTTCAAGTTTGTACTAACTCCTATAATATGGTTAAACACGATTTTTAAGGCTATATAATCACCATAGTTATCTATATAACCTGTGAGTATGCATTGGAATTATTGTAACAATAATAGATTCTATAAGGTTTTCATACTATATTGTAACTATACAAAAAAAACATTGAATCGACTAAGCTATGGTTAATCACTATAGTTGAGCACTTACGATATACGTATGTTTTATGTGTTGAGAAAGGTGTAATAGGATATATTTGCTTGGGATATGGCAGAACCGAGAATTCAATGTGATTGTGATGACTAACTACTGAATTGCACTCGCAATTAAATGATAGCAATAAAGACCTTATCTGCACCTTCGTGGGAATCCTAGTGGTGACTGATGTGTACAATGTTACATTCAATTGAAGTCGAGTTGGCAGGGTGTAACGTGCCTTAAATGCTGAGTTGGTCTTCCACGTCGTGTTGATTGTTCATGTTGTATTTAATGGTGCTCTGCTGTTTGGGAAGTCAACAAGTGATGAGTGAATGTCCACCGTTGATCTTAGGTTGTCTTGAAGATGATGCGAAACCCTAAACTGCTCTATCGAGATGATGTTATTGTGTTTATTGGATTCGGCGTGTTTTCTGGAGATGGTTCTGCATCAAGGCCGACAAGCCTGAGTAGTTTTAGGTTTTCAGTTTTGTAATGTAATTTCTTATCCAGGATTGAACCCGTGACCTCTTGGTGATTTCTGGGGCAGTGCAGAATAGTTTTTTTAAGCTTTGAACTTCCATGGTGGAAGTGTTACAGTGAAAGCTTGTAGTTTCGACAATCTCCAGAGCTTGTAATGGTATTCGTGTAAGTCGATCAGTGGTTGATCTTTCTTTACGGCTTTGGTGTCTCCTGTGTTACTGCATAGTTGTTTTATGCTCGGTCATAAGGAGTTGCTAGCAGCTTGGAAAGGGTGGCGACACCTTGGTTTATTCGAAGCTTTGGAGGTAATGTAACGTTTGAACCTGTCTTCTTTTGAATAAATGCACTTCAATTTGAGATACTTCGGTCATGTCTTTCATGGATTTTTTTTTACTAGCGTTTGTAATCATGGCAGGTTACAGGGTGTGGGTACACAGTCTTTGAAATTGCAAAGAATGGCTACAACGTCGAATTGGGTAAGCTTCGGTTTTCCTTGATGATTCTGGAATGGTGACAGCCGGTTTCAACTTAGTTTCAAAGCTGAATCATCTTTATTTTTAGAAATGGGACTGTGGGAGATATCCGCCATTTGTTGCTGGAAGTAAAGTTTTTGTTTACTATGGAGAGAACAGGGTTGTTGACATATTTGGTGTTTGGCCTGCTACATTCTGTTGTGTAGAAACTTTGTAAGGAAATGTTGAAAGGGTTAAACCCTCGACTCTTCTGGTTCTCATACATGTTTTTTTTTTTTTCATACAAATTTTTGTATGTTTACTGTGCTTGTGCAAACGATGATTCGAAAGGATGATAGTTGTTTCGATTTTACTTCTAAGTTTAATAAACGGGTTTAGCCGACAGCATTGAAATGTAAATGTTTTTCTAGCGTAGATGTAAATGTCGCGTTTTAATGTAAGCTTGATGTTTTTCTAAAAGATATTGAACTGCCAAATGTGTGATTCGCATCTATTTTTGTTTGGTATCCTTTTAATGATTTCAATAGTCAGGTTTTAGTGTTGAAAGTCAATATTCTGTTTGTAATTGTGTAAGAGATAAATGATGATAACCTTCTAGGTTTTTTATAGGTGTCGAGTTACGATCTTCGCCCTGGTTTTAAATGTGTAATACAAAGTCTGAAGATAGTCAAAATGGTTCGGTGTTTAACTAATGTGATAAACAATAGTTAGTAAACAAATAAAGTACCGAAAATGGAATAAAACTACAGTAAGCTTGATAAGAAAGTATGAAAACATAAAACCTAGTTTTAAACTTTAAATTGACAGAATAGTAATGTATAGTATTTGCTATAATTTATTGAAAACTATGTAATAGAAAATGATTTCATCATTGAGTATAAATTGTTGTTATTTTTCCAAGGTAATTAAACTTTCTATTGATAAGAAATGACAGTGCTGTATATTTGGAAAGTAAATGTTTACACTATTAAATTCAAACATCTTGCTGTAGAAAATACAGTGAACCTGAAAACTTTTAAATGGAAATGATGAGAGAAAAACATGGGTTTATAATAATTGATACTGAATATTAACAGTAGGAAAACTAACAAAATATATAGAGTTGGTCTTTTCATTCATCTTTGCAATCTGCCTATCAAATCTATCTACATTAATTTATTCTCTGTACTAGAGTACGATGCTGATCCATTAGAATGGGGAAAAATGCAGAGAACATTTTATTCAATTCGTCATATATGCATTTAGTACTATTCAGAATCCTATTTAACTTAGAAATAAAAATAACTGTATTTGTTCAGTAATATATTTGGAAACAGAAAATTAAGTATAATAGATAGAAAGTTTTAACTACATAAGATTTAGAAAAGATAAGTAGAACCTATAAATGAAGATAGGGATGACAAACACCCAAGGAGGCTTGTTCCTCCCAACCTATTCCAGAAGAAGCAACAAAACTGTTGGCTTCTTGTGGACCCCCGAGCCTGCTTACTGAGCCACTAAGTAGATGGAATCTGTGTAGAAGCAAGGCTCTCAAAAATGCCTTCAGCACTCAGCATCAAACTCCTGTAAAAACATGGCTTCAGCACTCAGCATCAAACTCCTGTAAAAACATGCCTTCAGCACTCAGCATCAAACTCCTAAACTCAATAGAGTTTGGCAGACTCACAAGATGATCAACACCTTAGCATATCCCCTCATCAAATCTCTTGGGTGCAACACAGCAAAACCCAAAGGTAAATTTCCTCGTCATGAAAAGTGATGAACCTCAGTTCACAATGTGATGTCTATTATATAGATTGCCTAGGTCTTTAGTGGTCAGTTTTGAATAAATGAGCCTCAAGCTCCAGTCCCACTTTCCAGGGTACTATGACCACATTTCAAGGGAGTTGTCCCATACCAACAGCTAGTTAGCTGCATCATGATGCTGCCACATGTCCATTTCCTTCTACCCCAGATTCCATTCCACCTAGTGGATCAGTAACCACTCTTTCAACAGTCCCCTTAAGTGTTTGTCTCCTATTTTATTTATTAAATTATAAAATATTGTGCAAATTATAGTCATCTTTGGACACTTATCCAAAATAAACTTTACAATAAAAGTTAACATAATTTTTTCAGCATAAAATGTTTTTCAGCAAAGAGGGTGTGTTACAAACACCCCCACTTAAGCTCAACAACGTCCTCGATGTTGCTTATTCATCATCAAGTTCCTCACGGAACAAAACTGGGTATGCTTCTCGCATTTTCCTTTCCAGTTCCCAAGTAGCCTCATCAGGGATAAGGTGCCTCCATTGCACCTTTACCTGCCCTATGCTACGATTCCGAAGCATAATTTCCCTCATGTCGAGGATACAGTCCGGTTCCACCTAAAAATCTCCTTCGGGTTCCACCTGTATATTTTTCCAATTCAGCACATGAGTAGCGTCGTGCACATACTTCTTTAAAACAGATACGTGAAAAACGTTATGGATTCTTAAATTTGATGGTAATGATAACTGATAAGCAATTGGTCCAATCCTTGATAGGACTTCAAATGGACCACAGTACCTTGGTGCTAGTTTAGCACAACTCCCAAGTTTTAAAGAACTTTTCTTGGGTTTTACCTTTACAAAAACATGGTCTCCAACCAGAAATTCTCTTTCAGTGCGTTTTAGATTTGTATAACTTTTTTGCCTATCTTGCACAACTTTTAAGTTGCTGTGTACCTGTTTCACGATTAGCCCCATTTCTTTTAACAAATCTGGTCCTAACATTAACCTGTCTACAGGATTATCCCATGAAATAGGAGTGCTGTATTTTCTTCCATATAAAATTTCAAATGGACTTAATTTAGCAGATGCTTGATAATGATTATTGTATGCAAATTCAGCTAAGTGTAGATAATCTTCCCATTTAGAAGGCTGATCCTTCACATACAGTCTTAACATATCTTCTAAAATTTGATTCACCCTTTCAGTTTGTCCATCAGTTTGTGGGTGAAAAGGAGTACTGAAATTTAACTTAATATTTAAACCTTTAAACAATGTTGTCCAAAAATTTCCAGTAAACTTAGAGTCTCGACAAAAATGATTACCTTTGGAATTCCATGTAAGCGGAAGATTTGCTTCATAAAAACATCTGTAATGTTAGAAGCCTTGAAAGTAGTTCTAATAGGAATAAAGTGAGCATCTTTACTAAGTTTATCAACAACAAGCATGATTGAGTCATTCTGCTTCTGATTTATAGGCAAACCGGTGATAAAATCAATACTTATAATTTCCCATTTCCATTCTGGAATTGGCAATAGCTGAAGTAGTCCAGCTGGATGTTGATGTTCAGCCTTAATTGTCTGATAGACAAAACATCTAGCTATGTATTCAGCCACTTCATTCTTCATGTTGGGCCAAAAATAATTCTTTCTCAACATAGTTATCATTTTCTGATAACCGGGATGTCTTGAATAAGGACTTTTATGAACTTCATAAAAAATCAGCAGCTTAACCTTCGATTCATTTGGTACATAAATTCTATTTTTATAAGTCATTAAGCCCCTTTTATTAATGCTGAAATCTGAAATTAAATTTTCTGATACATTTTCAGCCACTTTCGCATGTAAATCTTGATAATTTTTATCTTGATTAATTCCTTCTCTAATTTGATTTTCTAGATCAGTCTTAAAAGTACTGATTGCTGCCACAAAACTCAATCTAGCATTTCTGCTCAAGGCATCAGCAACCTTATTTTCTTTACCATTAATGTGATGAATCTCAAAATCATACTTGCTAAGGAAAGCTAACCACCTAGCTTGCCTTGCGTTAAGATTTGTTTGATCCAATAAATACTTTAAGCCCTTATTATCAATCATTAACATAAATTTTCTCCCGATTAGGTGATGGCGCCACATTTTAAGTGCGTGTATTACGACTGCCAACTCAAGATCGTAAGTTCCATAATTCTTTTCATGAATTTTTAATTTCCTAGCGTAGGGACACCCCCTGGCGGTCCTACTTAGAAAATTATTAGAAACTTAAAAACAAAATATATCCATTTACATGCATAATCATTTATAAAACTTCTCAAATTGGAGAACTAACAAAAACACAAAACCTGTTACTGCAGGTCGAATCCATTGCTGGAGGAGTAGTCATCGTCAATGTCACGTACCCGAAAATTCATAGAATTTAAAACTTTTCTAAGTGCCTAAAAATGCCACTTAAATATATGCGGAACCATAAAGTGTGGGTTTGCTTTATTTAAATACTGCTTTACAAAATAAATTAAAACTTTGCGACACTTATTACTGTTTACAAATGTCGTTATGCTAATCAAGGAAAAGATATACGTTTTAATTTCAACTAAATAAATTCTGAACTTGATAAGTCAACCAATTCTTAAATCTTGCGGAAAACACAAAATCTTCATTATGTCTTAATATGCATCTTTAGAAACAAATACTTCTTTCAATAAAACAATGGTAATAACACCATCATAATCATAAGTGAAACATTTTATCAACAACCAACCTTGTATATGAATCGTATACATCAAGTAATCATAACATTTTTAAGGGCAGAAACAAGTACTCATACATAAGACACATTGAGAAACACCATAGGAAACACAAGAGACAAAATATAACGTGGTTCACCCGTACACGGGTTAGTCCACAAAAGGTGTGTGCATCTTTTATTATTAGGCCAAAAAGGGTAATAAGATTACAACAAGCAACCTAGTTGCTGTAACAAGATTCCTTCTTCTTCTATCAAGCCTCTATCACATAGAGCTTTTTCATGAATCCACCAAATGTATAAAATACTTTAATTTGAATTCTAAATAACTTCAAATTAATAAATATCCTTAAAAAGATAAAAGGTTAAAAGAGAACCTTAGCTAAGGAAACCCTTCCACTCTAACATAAAGTTTTAACCAATAAATCGAAGAAACATTTCAAACCTCCCATATCTTAAACAAGGGATGATACCATTTTAAAATAATATCTTATATTACCATATATTTTGTTCCTTAATATTCTTTTAAGAATCTATATATGTATTCTTAATTTAATTTAATACCACATAATAAATTTAATAATTGGTCTAAAGGACATCTTTCCACACATACTTAAGAATATATACGTACACATTAAACTAGAAGATATCATACCTTAAGGATATATATTTTTCAGTATTAAAACTAAATCATATTATTAGTACATCTTCAATGTAGTATAAATATTTTAAACGTGGGCTTGTAACTTTTTGGAGAACCCAATAAATACTAATCAGCAATATAAAACTAAGGTAATTTATTCCAAACATATACTAAATGATGCATTCTTTAATATTTTCCAATCCCAATATATAGCCAACCTAAGGTATTAAGACTTTTGATCTTTTGAACCCATCTATAATCCGAATGGATTATGAGTATAGTCATAGGACCATACCATAATATACCATAATGTTCCGTCTTATTGATTTTATTTTCCGCATCACTACCCTAGAGTACATAAATAAATATATATGAATCCACACTAATATTTAATCCTAAATTAAATCATAAGCTCAAAGATTAGATCCACGCTGACACTTAATTACTTAGAAAAATATTCGGATTTTCAAATCCTTCTTTCTAGTTTACGATACAAATTTGTTAAAATGAAGATCTACGACTATAATTCATCTTATAGGACGGATCTGGTTATAAATTAATTACTAAAAAACTTAAGTGACTACCGATTTCTCAATGCAAAAAGGTTTTGCTGATGCAACTCTATTATATACAATGTTACATAAACTCTAACCTTACTCTGTGTAGAAATAGCATGATCCAAGGCTTAATGTGTATCTTATTCATAAATACAACTGTGCATAAATAATTAAATTTTACGCTATATAGATTTCTAAACCAATTTCTGTCAAGAAGGTATTTGACCCAGGGTTATATGCTATTTCTAAACCTAAAAGCAGAAAAAATTCTTTACGTCAAAGGGATTCTAAGCTCTGTACAACCATATCCTCAGGTCAGGAAAATGTCTTAGCAAGATCGGATTATTCCTTTCCGTTCCCTACGAATTTACCACGATAGATATATGTAAAAGCAGAACAAGAAAATGCATTTTGTAAGGATCTAATTGGTCAACGCATACGGTGTACAATCTACAAGGATCTTAGTTTCAACACAACGATCTCCTAGCAAGGTAAAGCCAATCGTCTAACAAATAAAGATATGCAGAGATAAAATAATACCTGCGGAGACTTGTCGAGATATTAAGTGAACTTCAACGATTTATAGCTATCCATCCAACTCCGGTGATAAAAACCGAAAAATCTCCAAACCACGGTAAGATCTATTCTATAACTAGTTTAGGCATCCGCCGGGCTTTCCCTCCTTCCTCTGTGCATTGGTACAACCCTCCTCTAAACTTTGCATTACCCATTGTTGCGTATTCTCAGAGCGGTGGTTTCTATCTCTTTTTCCTTACCCCGTACTTCCTACACTTCTTCCTACTGATATCGGGATCAACTTCCGAGAGAGAGAGAGAGTGAGTCTTCCCCGTTGCGTGTTTCTTTCCCCTCAAATAAACAAGGAATCCCCCCTCTAAAAGAACAGGTGGACGATCTAAAAAAAATGTATCCACCAGGTGGCGGCTTTTCTTCCCCCCCTTTCTGCTTTCTCAACAATATGCAGCTTTTGTTAACTACTAAGGATCTCGGCTACCTTTCACCCAACTCTCAGATATTAATATGTGCACTAGTGGCATCAACTAACCGAGCTGCTGTCAGCAATACTTGGCCAGATGTCAAGCTACGAACTCGACACTCTCACCATTGAGTGAACCTTATCCTTAATAAACTCATTTAGAGTTAGTGGTAGTGAAAACGTGCATCCTCAAGCTATGATGTAGGGTGATAGTAGGGCTTGGAGTGATTCACGATGGCGGTCTAAAGCTCTACTATGGCGACCACTTCCTAAAAATTCTCGAGTCCTTCTTTGGAGTTATCAACTAACTCTTCATTTTATTATTGTTAATCATAGTGTTATTTCCATCGCATACCAATTCATTTATAATTAAGTATGTGAATACTTCTATAGTTTGTCTACTTCATGATATAACTAGGCATACTAATATCTCATACATTGATTCATAAATAAGCTCTCTTTATTTTAGCTTAGATGGTTTTAATAAGAGATAGTTATATAAATATATACCATGTACTTATATTTATATAATCCTTTTCTACCTTCAAAGTATTTTTAACTAGACTGTAACACTAGTTAGTACTAGTCCCTTGTAAGTAGGCATGTAAAATCTTAGTTTAGCTACCAATACTTAAATGGCATCAAGTTAGGGTGACCCTAGACACAACTTGACCTTCCTGGTCTCTAGTCATTCATCCCTAAATGATTTAGCTTTATTTTTATACACACACACACACACACATATATATATATATATAAAGAAATAATAAAAATAAAGATCAACATAGGTCATAAAGGAGGGATATCACATCCTCATCCCCTTTAAGATAACACCGTCCTCAGTGTTCACTCTTCTCTTGGAGCAATAATTTGTATCACAAAACTGGGATTCAAAAGAACAATGTTTAGTAACAACTTGCCATGAACTTCATAATCAGACTCAGAAACATAAATCATGAGTTCTTTATTACACATATCTCTTGCAATATATGGAATAAATCTAGTGCTCCATGATTCTATACTGTTGACTAGATCAACAAACAGTATTCACTTGATCCAGGAAATTCTTGCTTAACACCTTAGTGCTCACATAGCAATCCTTTCTCTCATGTCTTGCCTAACACCTTAGTGCTCACGCAGCAAGCATTTCTCTCATGTTTTTCCTAACACCTTAGTGCTCACGCAGCAAACATTTCATTCATGTCTTGCCTAACACTTTAGTGCTCACGCAACAAGCATTTCTCTCATGTTTGCCTAACACCTTAGTGCTCACGCAACAAACATTTCATTCACGTCTTGCCTAACACTTTAGTGCTCACGCAGCAAACATTTCTTTCATGTATACTAAGCAGCGTCCTGCCTCCTACATATACATTTTCTTATAGCTTGCCTAGTTCTTACAGCCAGCCGATTCTCCGAGAATCCTAGTGGCTGTTCAATCCCTGATTTTAGGGAGTATTTCAATGCCATTACAACACTCTTTACACAATTCCCCTCAAGCCTTCTCGCTTGAGTCCCAGAATTTATTTTCCCCAAGCCGCCTTGCTTGAGTCTAGAAAAATCTCTTTTAATCAATTTATTTCGTCACATTACATTCTGTACCCATGCGATTACTCTGACCAATCTGGGTCGAGTTTCCTGATTAAAAATATATCAAAATTTAAAAGAATCTGTAACAGTCGCGATGTGGATCTTAAATCCTCACCCCCTTATTTTACCATGCATAATATTTATGCTCTTGCATTTTCACAAGGTTCATAGAAATTTCACCATCTTCCAAATTTCACTTGTTAGTATCACTTTATATACAAAATCAAATATTGTAAGAAGATCCCTTCCTTAAACAGAAAATCATCTTTCTTACTAAAATATCCATATATAATCATCTAAGATGTCATTTCCTACTACACATAACTAGTTTATAAGATCACATAATGTTTTGAACACGATATAACATTCTTTCTATGGACATTATGATCATTTAACCGCGAATGTTAGCTTTCACCATTTCAACACAATTCCTATCTTAGTTATACAACCCTTTTTGTATACCCTAACATCATATAGAGTAACCAATTGTCTAAAACAAACTTACATACCTTATATAGATAACCATGTGTCTTTGTAAAGTCAATCGCATAGCTCACCTTCGTCTGCCGAGGTTCCAGTTTACTTGTATCATCACGTGTTAGTATTATACATGAATCGATATATATATATCCCACATTTACCCATTGATGGTGTCAGGCAGTGATGTGTAGGAAAATATCATTTGCTCGACCACAACATTCAAAGTGTTAGTCGTATAAATCATAAGAACAATCGTATATATAACATATGTTCAAACATCATTTTTACTTGTTTCATAAAAGCTTATACCTCGAGTACTGTCTCAAAGATTACTTCCGATCTACCCTACAAATTCCATGTCATCAATGTTTTCCTTAACACATAATAAATAAATAAAAAAAATAAAAAACAGTCATTCTTTGTGGCAACATAAGGACGTCAGAAGATTACAGCATCCTAGTAGCCTGTATGTTGGTTCTAGGTTTCCAATAATCTATCCCTTAACAAAATAATCAATTTGAGAAAACATATAGTTGTACATGGATATCAAGTCATCATAAATATTGAGCAAATAAAAGTATCACTATTAATCATTGTTTTCCCACGTCTATCTTAGTAGAAATTACTGAAATAAGAGGTATATATAAAAGGTACTCATACATTCTCATATTAATATTCACATGTATATGTACTTATAACCATTTTCCTTTTGTTGCACTTATATGTAAGGGTACGAGCATGCTTCAATGTCACAAAAATCATATCATAATTACTTATCATATACAATTACATACTAGAATGAAATTGATTAGCAAGGAGACTATTAACCATTTTTCTCCTTTGTAATCTCACAATTTCTTAATCATAGAAAACTTCACACCAATTAAAGTTAATATCTTTGTTTAAAAGAAACCAGACATCCTAGTCTAGCCAAACTATACTTCTTATGGAATAAAACAACCACTTAAAATCACAAAATTATGCTTCCCTCATAACCAGAATGATTAAATTCGCAATGACTCCTCCTGCAGCATACACCTTTACAGATTTTACTACTAGGGTCAACCTCATTATAAATTTATAAACTTTCTTATTTAAGGTAACTCATATGTAAACGGAAACTGATCGTTTCTTACATAGTTCAAAACCCAAGACTGACCCAAACTATCAAATCTTGAATGGACCTTTTAACATAAAGACTTACTTTTGATCTGAACTTATTGGATCTTTTAACAGATCTAAGTTGCTTACACTCCCCATTTAAATTTCATATTTGGAAATCTAGACTATTGGTCAATCAAGTTTACTTAGTTATCTAATGTCAACCAAATTAGGAGACTTCCTTAGCCTATAAACTTCACTGTGAAATAGCTATCATAATTTCCAAAACGTGCTTTTACTCTACTTACAATTACCCATTTCATAAGGACTTAACCCCAATAGTCTAACTAATTAAAAGAGTACTTTCTTGCTATTCAATGAAACTAATTGTAAAGGGTGAGGAGATATTCATCGTCTAGTGTCATCCATAGGAGATCATTCAAATGAACTTATGTAATGTTCACAAATAGATACTCTAATTATAACTTTTCAGTAAACTCATACGTACTTACTTGCAATTTCAAGAAGTTTTTGTCGCTTACCTCTTGACGATTCTTTGAAAGTGAACATTTTATTTTTGACTTATAGAATGCAGCTCCTTTCTAGTCCGACCAACTTGTATTTGTTCTTCTCCAATTGAGCTCAATAAGCCCAAGTGTTTGCAACCTGTGCTCTGGCAGAAGAAACTTGAAGTTGAGCTTGGAGATTCATTTTCCCCTCCTCCAGTACAATCCATGCATCCAAAATGAAACACAAATAATTGATTAGTCAACTTAACAACCTTCATACTTACTTATCGAATGTTGAGCTCATTAGGCCCTAGTGTTGTAGCCTAATGCTCTGATACCATATGTCACGTACCCGAAAATTCATAGAATTTAAAACTTTTCTAAGTGCCTAAAAATGCCACTTAAATATATGCGGAACCATAAAGTGTGGGTTTGCTTTCTTTAAATACTGCTTTACAAAATAAATTAAAACTTTGCGACACTTATTACTGTTTACAAATGTCGTTATGCTAATCAAGGAAAAGATATACGTTTTAATTTCAACTAAATAAATTCTAAACTTGATAAGTCAACCAATTCTTAAATCTTGCGGAAAACACAAAATCTTCATTATGTCTTAATATGCATCTTTAGAAACAAATACTTCTTTCAATAAAACAATGGTAATAACACCATCATAATCATAAGCGAAACATTTTATCAACAACCAACCTTGTATATGAATCGTATACATCAAGTAATCATAACATTTTTAAGGGCAGAAACAAGTACTCATACATAAGACACATTGAGAAACACCATAGGAAACACAAGAGACAAAATATAACGTGGTTCACCCGTACACGGGCTAGTCCACAAAAGGTGTGTGCATCTTTTATTATTAGGCCAAAAAGGGTAATAAGATTACAACAAGCAACCTAGTTACTGTAACAAGATTCCTTCTTCTTCTATCAAGCCTCTATCACATAGAGCTTTTTCATGAATCCACCAAATGTATAAAATACTTTAATTTGAATTCTAAATAACTTCAAAATAATAAATAGCCTTAAAAAGATAAAAGGTTAAAAGAGAACCTTAACTAAGGAAACCCTTCCACTCTAACATAAAGTTTTAACCAATAAATCGAAGAAACATTTCAAACCTCCCATATCTTAAACAAGGGATAATACCATTTTAAAATAATATCTTATATTACCATATATTTTGTTCCTTAATATTATTTTAAGAATCTATATATGTATTCTTAATTTAATTTAATACCACATAATAAATTTAATAATTGGTCTAAAGGACATCTTTCCACACATACTTAAGAATATATATGTACACATTAAACTAGAAGATATCATACCTTAAGGATATATATTTTTCAGTATTAAAACTAAATCATATTATTAGTACATCTTCAATGTAGTATAAATATTTTAAGCGTGGGCTTGTAACTTTTTGGAGAACCCAATAAATACTAATCAGCAATATAAAACTAACGTAATTTATTCCAAACATATACTAAATGATGCATTCTTTAATATTTTCCAATCCCAATATATAGCCAACCTAAGGTATTAAGACTTTTGATCTTTTCAACCCATCTATAATCCGAATGGATTATGAGTATAGTCATAGGACCATACCATAATATACCATAATGTTCCGTCTTATTGATTTTATTTTCCGCATCACTACCCTAGAGTACATAAATAAATATATATGAATCCACACTAATATTTAATCCTAAATTAAATCATAAGCTCAAAGATTAGATCCACGCTGACACTTAATTACTTAGAAAAATATTCGGATTTTCAAATCCTTCTTTCTAGTTTACGATACAAATTTGTTAAAATGAAGATCAACGACTATAATTCATCTTATAGGACGGATCTGGTTATAAATTAATTACTAAAAAACTTAAGTGACTACCGATTTCTCAATGCAGAAAGGTTTTGCTGATGCAACTCTATTATATACAATGTTACATAAACTCTAACCTTACTCTATGTAGAAATAGCATGATCCAAGGCTTAATGTGTATCTTATTCATAAATACAACTGTGCATAAATAATTAAATTTTACGCTATATAGATTTCTAAACCAATTTCTGTCAAGAAGGTATTTGACCCAGGGTTATATGCTATTTCTAAAACTAAAAGCAGAAAACAATCTTTTAGTCAAAGGAATTCTAAGCTCTGTACAACCATATCCTCAGGTCAGGCAAACGTCTTAGCAAGATCGAATTATTCCTTTCCGATCCCTACGAATTTACCACGATAGATATATGTAAAAGCAGAACAAGAAAATGCATTTAGTAAGGATCTAATTGGTCAACGCATACGGTGTACAATCTACAAGGATCTTAGTTTCAACACAACGATCTCTTAGCAAGGTAAAGCCAATCGTCTAACAAATAAAGATATGCAGAGATAAAATACTACCTGCGGAGACCTGTCGAGATATTAAGTGAACTTCAGCGATTTATAGCTATCCATCCAACTCCGGTGATAAAAACCACAAAATATCCAAACCACGGTAAGATCCATTCTATAACTAGTTTAGGCATCCGCCGGGCTTTCCCTCCTTCCTCTGTGCATTGGTACAACCCTCCTCTAAACTTTGCATTACCCATTGTTGCGTATTCTCAGAGCGGTGGTTTCTATCTCTTTTTCCTTACCCCGTACTTCCTACACTTCTTCCTACTGATATCGGGATCAACTTCCGAGAGAGAGAGAGAGTGAGTCTTCCCCGTTGCGTGTTTCTTTCCCCTCAAATAAACAAGGAATCCCCCCTCTAAAAGAACAGGTGGACGATCTAAAAAAAATGTATCCACCTGGTGGCGGCTTTTCTTCCCCCCCTTTCTGCTTTCTCAACAATATGCAGCTTTTGTTAACTACTAAGGATCTCAGCTACCTTTCACCCAACTCTTAGATATTAATATGTGCACTAGTGGCATCAACTAACCGAGCTGCTGTCAGCAATACTTGGCCAGATGTCAAGCTACGAACTCGACACTCTCACCATTGAGCGAACCTTATCCTTAATAAACTCATTTAGAGTTAGTGGTAGTGAAAACGTGCATCCTCAAGCTATGATGTAGGGTGATAGTAGGGCTTGGAGTGCTTCACGATGGCGGTCTAAAGCTCTACTATGGCGACCACTTCCTAAAAATTCTCGAGTCCTTCTTTGGAGTTATTAACTAACTCTTCATTTTATTATTGTTAATCATAGTTTTATTTCCATCGCATACCAATTCATTTATAATTAAGTATGTGAATACTTCTATAGTTTGTCTACTTCATGATATAACTAGGCATACTAATATCTCATACATTGATTCATAAATAAGCTCTCTTTATTTTAGCTTAGATGGTTTTAATAAGAGATAGTTATATAAATATATACCATGTACTTATATTTATATAATCCTTTTCTACCTTCAAAGTATTTTTAACTAGACTGTAACACTAGTTAGTACTAGTCCCTTGTAAGTAGGCATGTAAAATCTTAGTTTAGCTACCAATACTTAAATGGTATCAAGTTAGGGTGACCCTAGACACAACTTGACCTTCCTGGTCTCTAGTCATTCATCCCTAAATGATTTAGCTTTATTTTTATACACACACACACACATATATATATATAAAGAAATAATAAAAATAAAGATCAACATAGGTCATAAAGGAGGGATATCACAGTCAATCTGATCCTGCTTGCCCTTGTCGTCTGCTTCATGCGTTGTGTCCCTCCAGAATAAGCTCGTTTAACCATTGGTGAAGCAACTGTTAGCTTCGCCACCCAACCATAGGCTCATGCTTTCAGTCACATGGCCACCCCCGAGCTTTGGGTCGTAGAGCTCACACACAATAATCAAGAAACCCAGCTTGGGATTCCCCCCCACCAAGATTTCTGGCCAAACCCTCAATAGCAGCAAGTCATGAGGCAATTGAAAATTACGATAGTCATCCAGGATCTGGGTGCTTTACCCATTCCCAATGCCTTCCTTTTAAAGAAAAATTCCATGCAACACATGTCGCTTCATGCATAAATATACATTTTATTAAATTTCTAATTTAATAATACTCACCCATCCATGTGTCAGTTTCTCTAGGAGATGCACCAACATTGCTAAGTTTGCTCATGTTTGTCCCCAAAATATTTCACTTAACTCCTAGATTTTTGGTGTAGGTGGAGTTGACTAGGTGTCCATGCCTAGGATTCCATTTTGCTCCTAAATAAATAGTTTTAATATTTTTAAATACTCAAAAATATTCTTTCATGTGCAAATGCATAAATAACCATTTCTAGTATTTTCAATGCCAAAATATTCTTTTATGTGCAAATGCATAAATAACAATTTCTAATGTTAAAAGTACTAAAAATGCATTTTCCTAAGTAAATTCTCTAGGTGCAATTTATACGTTTTTAGGCCATTACGTTAACAATCATTTTTTACTAGGATCCCGATGCCACACCGTTGGGACTCCTTGTTCCTTAATTCATTTCCCTGACATGGCACCACCCCGTTGGGTCCAGTCATCAATCATTTCCACTTCTCGGCATGGTACCACATCGTTGGGTCCTTCCGTCCATTCTTTTCGTTCTCGGCAGGGTACGGCATCGTCGGGCCTTTCTGCCGTCATCCTTTCATTTTGACTTGCGGGAACTTCATGTAGGGATTTCAGGAGCCGTTACCTTCTATCCTCCGTATACACGCTATTAGGGACTAATGGCATTGAGGAGTGAGTTCGTTCTCACCGCACGCCCCCCAACTCATACGTGACCAACTCCATCGTGGCCCACCTCGTATGCCCTCACGCTTTCCTCTTGAGCAAGCGGATCAGTGCTTATCTACTCATGCGTGGTATTCCGTCGGAAGTGGACATCATCGATGCTCTCCCTGTGTGTGATTTATCCGTACTCTATGACCCTTTAATTCCTTTGTGTGTCCGTCGGTGAACCGTTTCACCTGTCACTACACACATTTATCACAAACATATATTAGTAGTAAAGTCCTCAATTATCATAAATTTGATTCATCAATCTGCTACTTCATTAAGCATTTATATTTTACTCAAAACATTACTTATTCTTCTAATTAGAAATGCATCTCGTCAATATTTACTTTCTTGATTCTCATCACATAATCACTCATATAGCTAGTCGTTAAGCATCATTCACATGTACATTTTCCACAATCAAAGTTAATTGTTAAACAACATGTAATGATTAATTTACATGAACTATCCAGATACACATATATCATTATTTAGTGATTCACAATCAATCCTAATCATTAACATACTCAAAATAAAATCAAACGGTCATTTTATTAATGTTTCAATCAGTCGGGTCACTCAACAGGTGCCCTCAAGGTCTACATCCGTCTAGGGGCACTACATACACCCCTCCTTATACAGAACTTCATCCCGAAGTTAAGTATTGTTCTTTTGCTTTCGACGCTAGGATTTATCTTAATTTCCATTCTCATCTTCAGGTCATTCTATTCTATTTTTCTCCAACAATCATGGCCATAAGCACTAGTGATTCTAATAATTAGTTTTCTATTTCATCCAACAAAGTTCCGACACATCCTCTGGAACTCAATCGTAATTTCGCGTAATGAAAATCCAATAATACATTTAATAATTGCCATTTCCAACTTAGATTTCCCATCTCTAATATTCATCCGTGAAGATCCATGATATCCAACTTATTTACCAGTTATGTTGCATCAATAACTATACCATAGTTATTCAATCATCCTTTCGCATAACAAATCCGAACAAGAATTCAATCCGTAGGCTATCCTTTCCCCCAATACAAAAAGGTAAACATCATATTATATGTTGTAAAATACTGATGGTAAGTTATAATCATAGGCTAACAAATCAAGAGTGATTACCAAATATTCCAAAATCCAATTCCCAAAAGACTACATTAAATCCCTAATAGTTTTTATTAGTGTTGGTTCTCAATTTGACAGGATTCTAAGCATCGGTACTTAGGGACTTAGTCTAAAATAATAAACTTCAGCTTCTAGTCCTTTCTTCGGTAATATCATGTCCCGATCAATGAGCTTATGACATCCCAACCTCATTTCATTGTTCATGTTGTCATAGGACCAGTTCAACAGATTCATCAAGTTGCACACTGTGGGTTTTCTTAACCTCGTTGAGTTCCCTCTCGCGGGATACTCATCTTTTCCTCATGGTTTGGACATGTTTCGAGCTTAGCTTCAATGCGTTTAGTTCATTGTGTTGATCATATTCATACAACATTTTACTAAAATCGTCATCGTTTGGCCCCTTCGGTGGTCTTTCCTAATTGAGAAATCTTATTTTACAGTTGTCGTGGTCATGTCGATTTTGTACTTCTTCGTTCTCTTTAACAACATTGTCATGCAACAAAATGTCTTTTTCCCATGTCTATCAGTATAAATAAAGAGGATCATCAATATTACATTTATTTATATATGCCTAAATTTGTATCTTCAAACAAATGTATATAATACCGTATATCTCCTCTATATGTATTTATCAATAATTGTTATTTCTTACCAACAAGATATCCATACCTTTTTTTTATATACATTAAATATAATATGTACGAATGTACTACAGATGCAAGTAATTTTTGAATCCTCGTTTTAATATACATATAATCAATCCTTGATATATACAATACAATACACATGTAGTAAATTCCTTGTCCCATCCAATAAGATGTCCATGTATCTGTAAGTAATTTTTGAATCCTCGTTTTAATATACATATAATCAATCTTTGATATCTACAATACAATACACATGTAGTAAATTCCTTGTCCCATCCAATAAGATGTCCATGTAAACGATTCCATACAACCTCAAGTTTCACATATTAAATCAACCCCATTAAGTACTACATATACACACATATATATAATAGTATTTACCTATAATTCATAGTCTATATATTTATAATTTCTCAAATCCACATTATATGTACATAAACATTCTCTTAAAGAAACTATAAAAACTTATATATATATATTCTTTTTTTGTGTCAACAATATACTCCATACATGTCACTCTCTCCCCATTCATAAACATTCCAATTTTATAGCTTAAACATTATTCTAAATACCCCACACATATATACACTTTAATTTCCTTTAAAATACTATAGTGCGCATAGAAATGTCCAATTTAGAAGTGACACAGTTTGTGGTAATATGCTTTTCAAGAAATTCCATAGTTCTTGTAATCCCCATGCAATCTTAAGTCGATGTGAATCTTAATATGGGGACCAACATGTATATATATAATAAATAAATAAATAAAACAATTATTTATTTATTCACTAAACACTATGATGGGAAGGATAAGATACACAAAAAAAAATATGGAGTGTGTAAATATCATTTTCCACTTAGATCATATTCGACACATTTTTCGATTTGCTAGGTTCATCTTTAAGGTACAATGTTAAAACAAATTTATAAATAAAACTTAAATCTATATCTTTCAAAATGTGTGGGATGATTGTCAATATATATATATATATATATATATATATATTTTAATAAATAAATACAACATTTACTTTTTCATGATTCTTATATCCGTTTGAATGATGACTAGCCGTAAATGTTTATGTTCCAAGGTCTTAATGAAAAATATAAGACATATGCAAATAAATCAGGTAGGGTCTCGGTCAGCAAGAATCCCCCCCTGCGATATTTAATCTATTTTCGTTGAAATTTAAAATCTCCTTAATAATAATAGTTGTCGCTATGAAGGATGACATCGAATAACCAAGAGTTATATATCCGTCATCACTAATAAAACTCCAAACATGCATACTCGCTGGGATAAGTGAAACGATTCTATTAAAAGATTTGGCTATCTCTTAGACTCACGACTTCGTTCAGTTGGCGGATAATTAATGACTCGCATGCCTTTGTTCAATCAACGGATAATTAATGACTCACATGATAATGGAATGGGTAGGGAGATGTTAGAGTTATTCTGAAAGTGACAACGCATAGGTAGACGCCGAGCCCATGTCAAATCGAAGAGGGAGCACATCTATCGGATAAAGAATCACCCCCTTCGATGTGAAGTGGAAGGTAACAACAACACATATCTAAATATATATCTATTGAAATATACACATAAATTTTTATCCTTCCTGTCAAAATATTATATTCATCACTAATTCTTAATAATGAAAATTGAATGATTTTACACATGGCTTACACAATTCATAAGAGGATATATATGTATATATATATAACAAACCTACCAACCTTTTCTATAACCAAATACCAACACAAAAACATAATTGGACTCTCGACAAATTCAAAAGACGCTATGAGCATGCTGGCGCTAAAGCGTAATACCAAAAGGTAATTAATTCTTGAATGCTGGTCACTGGTGTCAATTTAGTAGCATAGATGAGGAGTAGGCAGATGAAACAGAAGTCAAGAGTTGGATACCCAAAGATGTTTATATTTTTTTTTTCTTGAAATCCAAATTTTTTTTGGCGCACAGAGCAGCATGGTCATGGGGAAACAATGGATCCTCGTCGAACTCAGCGAAGGTATACAATGCAGATCTAACTCAGATTTCGAGGAAGACGGGGATAGCTTGAGTTGAAGGCTCTCAATCAGAGATCGAGTACGGAGCTGTAAACATGGTGTTACTATTCCAGTTCTAGACACATAGCTCATAACTCATAAAGTAAGATGCCTAGATAAATCAAGTTCGAGTTTTCAACCAAAAGATTTGAATACAGAGGATACAAAACGAATCCTGACTCTGAGATCAATCTGATCTGGATCTCTCAATAAATTGAATACAAAGGAAATACTGTACACACCACTGTTTTTTTTTCTTTTAAGGGATTTGAATACTGATAAAAGTAAAATGGGCCAGGATGTACACGCCACTGTCTTTTTTTTTTCTTTTAAGGGATTTGAATACTGATAAAAGTAAAATGGGCCAGGATGTACATGCCACTGTCTTTTTTTCTTTTCTTTTAAGGGATTTGAATACTGATAAAAGTAAACGGGCCAGGATAGATCTGATCTGGTTCTTCTTGAAAGAAATTAAAATACTGATAAAATAAAACATGTGAGGATTGATCCGATCTGGTTCTTCTTTAAAGAAATTAAAATATTGAAAAAAAAAACATGCCAGGATCGATCTGATCTGGTAATAGGGATGAGCTCTGTAATTGAAATACAGGCTCGATCACCGGAATTATTACTTCTGAGGTCGATCTATGCGAAGCAAGACTAAACATTGCAATTGAATAGGAAACAATCAGTATATAAACCTTAACCACTGAAATTGTAAGATCGGTAATCAATCTCAGCATTTAGAACTACTCATTTAAACCAAAGTTAGAAAATCGATCAACTGAATAATGACAATTAAATGCAGGGGATCCATCACAAGAAATCGATTTGCGTATAAATAAATTGAGTACTGTCATTGAGGATACAGAGTCGAAGGACAGTAGACTTGGACTCATGGTTGGGAGAACCTAGTAGCTGAAACTTATGCTAAAAGGAATCGAATACTACACCACAGACCTAGAAGGTAGCGTGGGACAACCTCATCGACAGGAAGCCAATAAAATATTTTGGTCCAAAACATTCTAAAACATACAGAGTATCACTCGCTGAACAGGGATTTGAATTTAAAATTTCAAATCTAAATAAAAGATAAAACAACATACAGAGTACAATGGTAATAACAGAGAAACCCAAATAAATAAATGCTAGGTTTCGCATATTTCTCCAGGGTGAGACAGCTCGACAATTTCAAAAGCTGAAGACAGAGGATCATAGCTTCTATTTGAAATAACACTACTAGCGATACATAAAATATCTATTACTGGGCGATATACAAAATTATATTTTTTCGAAATTTTTCAGATCTATCGTTTCTTTTTCTTTGGTGTTTTCCAGCTTTTCTTTATACCATAACGCAGAAAGTTAGATATCTATATGTTCATTGTACATTAATTATATCCTAACTGGACATAGAACCAAGCTCTACCATTTCCAACCATAAAATATGTATGAATATGGAATAATTAAGCAAACAAAAACTTTTTGGAATATTTGATCCGGTGCAATTCCACGGAAGTCGCAACCCCAATCATGTTGTTGTCCTCCACGAATCACCGATGAACCCCTATCAAAATATGAGTCCGGTACCCTCAAGGCTCGATCGGCTCTGATACCAAATGTAGGAACCCCCCCTGGCGGTCCTACTTAGAAAATTATTAGAAACTTAAAAACATAATATATCCATTTACATGCATAATCATTTATAAAACTTATCAAATTGGAGAACTAACAAAAACACAAAACCTGTTACTGCAGGTTGAATCCATTGCTGGAGGAGTAGTCATCATCGTCAATCTGGTCCTGCTTGTCCTTGTCGTCCACTTCATGCATTGTGTCCCTTTAGAAGAAGCTCGTTTAACCATTGACGAAGAAACCGTTAGCTTCGCCACCCAACCATAGGCTCATGCTTTCAGTCACATGGCCACCCCCGAGCTTTGGGTCGTAGAGCTCACACACAATAATCAAGAAACCCAGCTTGGGATTCCCCCCCACCAAGATTTCCGTCCAAACCCTCAATAGCAGCAAGTCATGAGGCAACTCAACATTTCATCCAGGATGTGGGTGCTTTACCTATTCCCAATGCCTTCCTTTTAAAGGAAAATTCCATGCAACACATGTCGCTTCATGCATAAATATATATTTTATTAAATTTCTAATTTAATAATACTCACCCATCCATGTGTCAGTTTCTCTAGGAGATGCACCAACATTCCTAAGTTTGCTCATGTTTATCCCCAAAATATTTCACTTATCTCCTAGATTTGTGGTGTAGGTGGAGTTGACTAGGTGTCCATGCTTAGGATTCCATTTTGCTCCTAAATAAATATTTTTAATATTTTTAAATACTCAAAAATATTTTTTCATGTGCAAATGCATAAATAACCATTTCTAATATTTTAAATGCCAAAATATTCTTTTATGTGAAAATGCATAAATAACAATTTCTAATGTTAAAAGTACTGAAAATGCATTTTCCTAAGTAAATGCTCGCGGTGCAATTTATACGTTTTTAGGCCATTAAGTTAACAATCGTTTTTTACTAGGATCCTGGTGCCACGCCGTTGGGCCTCCCTGTTCCTGAATTCATTTCCCTGACATGGCACCACCCCGTTGGGTCTAGTCATCAATCGTTTCCATTTCTCGGCATGGTACCACATCGTCGGGTCCTTGCGTCCATTCTTTTCGTTCTTGGCAGGGTACCACATCATCGGGCCCTTTTGCTGCCATCCTTTCGTTTTGATTTGCGGGAAATTCATGTAGGGATTTCAGGAGCCGTTACCTTCTATCCTCCGTCTACACGCTATTAGGGAGTAAGGGAACCGAGGAGTGAGTTCATTCTCACCGCGTGCCCCCTAACTTGTACGTGTCCAGCTCCATCGTGGCCCACCTCGTACGCCCTCACACTTTCCTCTTGAGCAAGCGGATCAGTGCTTATCTGCTCATGCGTGGTATTCCATCGAAAGTCGACATCGTCGACGCTCTCCCTGTGTGTGATTTATCCGTACTCTACGACCCTTCAATTCCTTTGTGTGTCCGTCGGTGAACCGTTTCACCTATCGCTACACACATTTATCACAAACATATATTAGTAGTACTGTCCTCAATTATCATAAATTTGATTCATCAATCTGCTACTTCGTTAAGCATTTATATTTTACTCATAACATTACTCATTCTTCTAATCAGAAATGCATCTTGTCAATATTTACTTTCTTCATTCTCATCACATAATCACTCATATAGCTAGTCATTAAGCATCATTCACATGTACATTTTCCACAATCAAAGTTAATCGTTAAACAACATGTAATGATTAATGTACATGAACTATATAGATACACATATATCATTATTTATTGATTCACAATCAATCCTAATCATTAACACACTCAAAATAAAATGAAAGGGTCATTTTATTAATGTTTCACTCAGTCGGGTCACTCAACAGGTGCCCTCAAGGTCTACAATCGTCTAGGGGCACTACATACACCCCTCCTTATACAGAACTTCGTCCCAAAGTTAATTTTTGTTTTTGTGCTTTCGACGCTAGGCTTTATCTTAATTTCCATTCTCATCTTCAGGTCATTCTATTCTATTTTTCTCCAACAATCATGGCCATAAGTATTAGTGATTCTAATCATATGAACTCGTAGTGTCCATATCGAGTTCTGAATGCAGTTTTGAATATGTCTTTGTCTTTTATTCTAACTTGATGATATCCAGACCTTAAATCAATTTTAGTAAATATCTCTGCTACGCATACTTGATCAAATAGATCATCTATGCGGGGTAAGGGATATCGATTCTTTATAGTCATCTTGTTAAGTTGACGATAATCTATGCACAGTCGCATTGTACCGTCATTTTTCTTAACAAAGATAACTGGTGGTCCCCAAGGAGACATACTTGGCCTTATGTAGTTTTTATCTATTAATTCCTTCAGCTGAGATTTTAGTTCGTTTAACTCTAGAATATTCATTATGTAAGGAGCCTTTGAGTTTGGTACTGCACCCGGTACTAACTCAATGGTGAAATCAAGCTCCCTTTTTGGAGTTAAACCTGAAATTTCTTCCGTTAATACATCAGAAAAGTCCTTAAGAATAGGTATATCCTCCAGTTTTGCTTTATCTTCTTTAGATGAACATTCATCATTAATAACATTTACAGCAAATAATTTACAACCCTTTCTTGCAGCTCTTTTTACTTGTAAAGCAGAAATTTGTCTTATAGAAGTCTTTCTAGAAATGCCTTTTACAGTTTCAGTATTACCTTCATTATTGAAACAAACAAAAGAATTTTCATAACAATTCAGTAAAACTCTATGCTGTTCAAGCCAGTCCATACCTATCAACAAATCATATGACCCTAAGGGTAAAACATTAAGATTAACTTGTGTTTTCAGCTGACTCAAACATACATCACAATTTTTAACAAAATCTGTAACCTTTCTTTTGATGCCTGTTGCAAGCTGAACTAACCATGGATTGTCAAATCTTTCTACTTTTAACTTGCAAATTTTCACTAAGTTGGGTGAAATATAACTCATATTTGCACCCAGATCTATTAAAACAAAAATAGATTTGTTTTGTATCATACCTTTGATTTCAACCATGGATGTCTGATGGTCTGCTTGACGATTTTCCAGCGCTGCATAGATTCTGGGCATTTCTTTTGCTACATCTCCAACTGTATGCTCTACTTGCATAGTGTGAATATTATTGATCGTTTTTCTGTTGCGTGGGCAATCCACTCTCTTTTGTGGCCCGCCACAATCATAGCACTTCATAGGTCCTTTCTGCTCAGCATACCTGTTGTTGTTATTATTGTTATTGCTGCGATTATTATTGTGAGGTACATTTCTTGCAGTAGTAAAATTTTGAGATGCATTACCCCTGTAAGTATTATTACTTGAAAATTTTTTTTTATTAAAATTTTTCTTAAAAATTATAGAATTATGATTAAAATTCTTCTTTTTATAATCAAACTGATTAGTCTTACTGCTCTTCTAGCCAGTTGTTCCGTCCCTTTTCCTGTTTTGATCGAAACAGAAATTGGCTTTCCTCATAGCTTCCTCCAAAGTTGTAGGGTTGTCATACTCGATTCTGTCTTTTATGTTGAAAGGTAAGCAGACGAGAAACCTTTGCACCTTAGGATTCTCTTCGACCATGTAAGGTACATACCTCAGCAAACTAAGAAATTTGCTGCACAATTCCTTCATGTTCATAGTACCCAATTTCAGATCATAAAATTCTTTTGATTTATCTTCATAATACTGTTCAGACAAAAACTTTTTCTTAAATAAATTTTTAAACATTTTCCAAGTTATGTGTTTTTGTTTAATTCCTTTAACTCTTTTAAGGTCCTACCACCAAATATCCGCTTTTCTGATCAGATTGTAAATAGCCATTTTGGCCTTTAACTGAGAAGAGTTTAATCATAAATATTAAAGTACTTCTTCATCCCAGACAACCAAGCTTCTGTTGTCTCACGCTTCTTACTTTCGCCATTAAAAGTTGGTGGCTTAATCTTTTTAAACTCTCCAGTAATCTGCTCATGATACTTATGCTTTCTCTTTGTTGAACAGTAATCACTGTCACTACTGTCATGATTAGAATGATAGTTACTTTGACTTGATTTAGAAGAAGAGTAATTAGTACTTTTATCATTCTTTGACTTCTTATGCTTATGTTTGTGGGACATTATAACAGAATCAGATTTCACCTCTGATTTCCTGCCTCTTTCCTCATTCTGATAATTCTCCATCAAAATCTGATTTAATGTTTCTTGCGCCTTCATAATACGTTCATTTTCTTCCTTAACTGTTTTTATATCAGACTTTAAATCTTTTATAGTACGCAGAAATTCAGAAGAATTATTATTTAATTCAACATATATTCCTTCAGGATTTTCATTATTACTATGTCCGTTACGAGGAGACTTATCCTCTGCCGATTCTTTCGGTAGCGACATACCTGTAAAACAATTGTCAAACTATTATGTACAGAAACAAAATTTAAAATAAAAAGTTAGTAAAACAGTTTTTTCTGATTTCTTTTTCTGTGCTGCGCGCGTGGGCCTAATCAGGCCTAGAGTTTAAACCGTGCTCTGATACCACATGTAACACCCCAAAATCCAAAAAAAATTAAAATTTTTCAATTTAGCATTTAAAGTGATTTCTATCTATGTGGAAATATAAAATGCTTCTATGTCTCACTGTTAATCATACTTAAACAAAAATATTAAAGTTGTTTTACTGTATTGCGAAAATCAATTCTGGGACTAGATGTGTAAGCAGATTTCAAGTGTGCTTGTCCTAAATTATGCATGTGTCGAAATACTTGATTTATGTTAAACTTATATGCATTAACAGATGTCTTCTCTTTTTGATGAATGAAGGGGTCATGAGGGAACCCCGAAGCTTACTTAGAATTTATGCTAAAGCTTGTGAACCTTCCTTTTTGTAGATGGCAGGTAAGGGTTACGACATTGAACAAATAATACCAGTCTAGGTTTAATATACTATTAGTCAGCTGTTCCAGGATATATGCAAGTTCTAAAGTACATCTGTTAAAAAGTTAATAAAAGTGACAACTCAGAGTTTAGTTAAAAATGGCCAAAGTATTTTATGTTGTAGTTTGAAGTTTATTCAGTTTTTTTGAGTTGTATGAATGCGTCTCAAGAGGTATATCCTATGCATCTTTACTTAGAGAAAAAGCTGTAATATCAAAACCCGATGTCTTTTTTTTTTTGCTTATCAATTATATGGTGATCTAGATCCTTGTGACAGTTTTCTCGTAGTATGACAGAGCTATATCACAAATTGACAATATGCTTTATGAAATGAAACAATGCACATGCTAAGAGCTTCAAGTTTGTACTAACTCCTATAATATGGTTAAACATGATCTTTAAGGCTATATAATCACCATAGTTATCTATATAACCTATGAGTATGCATTGGAATTATTGTAACAATCATAGATTCCGTAAGGTTTTCATACTATATTGTAACTATACAAAAAAAACATTGAATCGACTAAGCTATGGTTAATCACTATAGTTGAGGACTTACGATATACGTATGTTTTATGTGTTGAGATAGGTGTAATAGGATATATTTGCTTGGGATATGGCGAGTACCAAGAATTCAATGTGATGGTGATGACTTACGACTGAATTGCACTCGCAATTAAATGATAGCAATAAAGACCTTATTTGCACCTTCATGGGAATCCTAGTGGTGACTGATGTGTACAGTGTCACATGCAATTGAAGTCGAGTTGGTAGGGTGTAACGTGTCTTAAATGTTGAGTTGGTATTCCACGTCGAGTTGATTGTTCATGTTGTATTTAATGGTGCTCTGTTGTTTCGAAATTCAACAAGTGATGAGTGAATGTCCACCGTTGAGCTTAGGTTGTCTCGAAGATGATGCGAAACCCTAAACTCCTATATCAAGATGAAGTTATTGTGTTTATTGCATTTGGCGTGTTTTCTAGAGATGGTTCTCCATCAAGGCCGACAGGCCTGAGTAGTTTTAGGTTTTCAGTTTTGTAATGTAATTTCTTATCCAAGATTGAACCCGTGACCTCTTGTTGATTTTTGGGGCAGTGTAGAATAGTTTTTTTAAGCTTTGAACTTCCATGGTGGAAGTGTTACAGCGAAATCTTGTAGTTTCGACAATCTCCAGAGCTTGTAATGGTATTCGTGTAAGTCGATCAGTTGTTGATCTTTCTTTACAGCTCTGGTGTCTCCTGTGTTGCTGCATAGTTGTTTTATGCTCGGTCGTAAGGAGTTGCTAGCAGCCTGGCAAGGGTGGCGACGCCTTGGTTCATTCGAATCTTTGGAGGTAATGTAACATTTGAACCTGTCTTCTTTCGAATAAATGCACTTCAATGTGAGATACTTCGGTCATGACTTTCATGGATTTGTTTTGAACAACGTTTGTAATCATGGCATGTTACAGGGTTTGGGTACACAGTCTTCGAAATTGCAAAGAATGGCTACAACGTCGAACTGGGCAAGATTCGATTTTCCTTGATGATTCTGGAATGGTGACAGTCGGTTTCAACTTAGGTTCAAAGCTGAATCATCTTTATTTTTAGAAATGGGACTGTGGGAGATATCTGCCATTTGTTGATGAAAGTAAACTTTTCGTTTACTATGGAGAGAACAGGGTTCTTGATATATTTGGTGTTTAGCTTGCTACATTCTGTTGTGTAGAAACTTTGTAAGGAAATGTTGAAAGGGTTAAACCCTCGACTCTTCTAGTTCTCATACATGTTTTTATTTTTTATTTTTCATACAAAGTTTTGTATGTTTACTGTGCTTGTGCAAACGATGATTCAGAAGGATGATAGCTATTTTGATTTTACTTCTAAGTTTAATAAAAGAGTTTAGCTGACAACATTGAAATGTAAATGTTTTTCTAGCGTAGATGTAAATGTCGCATTTTAATGTAAGCTTGATGTTTTTCTAAAAGATATTGAACTGCCGAATGTGTGATTTGCATCTATTTTTGTTCGGTATCCTTTTAATGATTTCAACAGTCAGGTTTTAGTGTTGAAAGTCAATGTTTTGTTTGTAATTATGTAAGAGATAAATGATGATAATCTTCTAGGTTTTTATAGGTGTTGAGTCACGATCTTCACCCTAGTTTTAAATCTGTAATACAAAGTCTGAAGATAGTCAAAATGGTTTGGTGTTTAACTGAGGTGATAAACAATAGTTAGTAAACAAATAAAGTACCGAAATAGAATAAAACTACAGTAAGATTGATAAGAAAGTATGAAAACATAAACCCTAGTTTTAAACTTTAAATTGATAGAATAGTAATGTACAGTATTTGCTATAATTTCTTGAAAACTATGTAACATAAAATCATTTAATCATTGAGTATAAATTACTGTTATTTTTCCAAGGTAATTAAACTTTCTATTGATAAGAAATGACAGTGCCGTATATTTGGAAAGTAAATGTTTACACTATTAAATTCAAACATCTTGCTGTAGAAAATACAGTGAACCTGAAAACCTTTGAATGGAAATGAGGAGAGAAAAATATGGGTTTATAATAATTGATACTGAATATTAACAGTAGGAAAACTAACAAAATATACAGAGTTGATCTTTTCATTCATCTTGGCAATCTACCTATCAAATCTATCTACATTAATTTAGTCTCTGTACTAGAGTACGATGCTGATCCATTAGCATGGGGAAAAATGTAGAGAACATTTTATTCAATTCGTCATAAATGCATTCAGTACTATTCAGAATCCTATTTAACTTAGAAATAAAAATAATTGTATTTGTTCAGTAATATCTTGGGAAACAGAAAATTAATTATAACAGATATAAAGTTTTAACTACATAAGATTTAGAAAAGATAATTAGAACCTGTAAATGAAGATAGAGCCGACAAACACCCAAGGAGGCCTTGTCCTCCCAACCTATTCCGGAAGAAGCAGCAAAACTGCTGGCTTCTTGTGGACCCCCGAGCTTGCTTACTGAGCCACTAAGTAGATGGAATTTGTGTAGAATCAAGGCTCTCAAAAATGCCTTCAGCACTCAGCATCAAACTCCTGTAAAAACATGCCTTCAACACTCAGCATCAAACTCCTAAACTCAATAGAGTTTGGCAGACTCAGAACGTGATCAACAGCTTAGCATATCCCCTCATCAAATCTCTTGGGTGCAACACAGCAAAACCCCAAGGTAAATTTCCTCGTCAGGAAAAGTGATGAACCTTAGTTCACAATTTGATGGCTATTATATAGACTGCCTAGGTCTTTAGTGGTCAGTTTTGAATAAATGAGCTTCAAGCTCTAATCCCACTTGCCAGGGCACTATGACCACATTTCAAGGGAGTTGTCCCATACCACCAGCTAGTTACTTGCATCATGATGCTGCCACATGTCCATTTCCTTCTACCCCAGATTCCATTCCACCTAGTGGATCAGTAACCACTCTTTCAACAGTCCCCTTAGGTGTTTGTCTCCTATTTTATTTATTAAATAATAAAATATTGTGCAAATTACAGTCATCTTTGGACACTTGTCCAAAATACAAATTTACAATGAAAGTTAACATAATGTTTTAAGCATAAAATGTTTTTCAGCAAACAGGGTATGTTACATAAGGACTGTCAATTTCTTTGTGTACGTAACCCATCTTGGGTGAACCACATTATATTGGTGTCTCTCTTCTAATGTGTTTTATGTGATTTTTATTTGCATATTTTTTTTTATTTCTCTGCGATCCTTTTTTTCTAACAATTGGTATCAGAGCCAAAGGTCTATTTGGAATATAAAATCGTAGGAAAGAAGGGTTCCTGGTTCGAGTGGGAGCAAAGGCGGAAGAAGGAAAGTGTAAGGTCGATAAATCTAACGGCCAAAACTACCAGTTATGGAAGATGCAAATGGAGGACTATCTATACCAAAAGGATCTATTCCTATCTTTGGGAGGAAAATCAAAACAACCGGCGACTATGAAGGACAAAGAATGGGAGGTTCTTGACAGAAAGGAACTGGGAACAATACAGATGTGCCTAGTTTCGTCGGTGGCTTTCAATATCTCAAAAGAAAAGACAATGGAGGGTCTGATGAGTGCATTGGGTAATATGTATGAAAAACCATCAGCCTCCAACAAGGTATTTCTAATGAAGCGTTTGTTTAATATGAAGATGTCAGAAGGTAGATCTGATGTTGATAATTTAAATGAATTTAATACGATTACAAATCATCTAAGTTCTGTAAAAGTGAACTTTGATGGTGAGGTTAGGGATCTTCTAATCTTGTGCTCATTATCAGAAAGATGGAACGACTTAGTCATGGATGTAAGTAACTCTGTGTAACATCCCTCCGATTTGACCTTATTATTATTATGGTTATTATTATTTTTTAAATGTAATTGTGTAAATGGACATGGTGAGGAGCTCAAGGCCAAGGCCCCACCAGAGGACCTTGAAACTAGTGTATGATCATAAGTATTATTCTTTGACTTAAGATGACGTAAAATACGACAAACGAATTCACTAAGGAGAGGTAAGGGATCGCGTATTTAGCCTAAAACTAACTAAATCTCACTATATAAACTAGGTGATCTCTAAATTTGTCTTAGTACAGTTAGTGAACCCTAAAAGATATAATTAGTATCTCGGGAAGATAAGAGGATGGGTATATATATGCTTACAATTTTTATGAAGGCCAAACATTAATCATAATAATACTTCCAAATACTTTGAAATGTATTTAAGATTATATAAATTAGAAACTACATAGGAATGTATAAAGTTTTATACAGACACATACCTACAGGTGTGTGAAGAGTATGCCTATAAATAATTAACGAGAAATTAACACATTAAAATATATGTTAGTAATCCCATATAATTATATAAGGAACATATAAGTACAATCAATAGGTTAAACTTGTTGGTACTTTTTTATTACCAGAGAGAACTTAGCTTATTATAGACGAGCTTATCCCATAAATCAATATGTTAGAATAATTGTTATTTTTTGAAAGTTTTAGTTTGATTAAACATTATACTAAGTTATATATAGTCCAAGAATTAATTTGATTTAAGGCTATTAAAATTTTAAAACTACCTAAGTGACGAGAAGTAAATCAAGCAACACATATGTAAATATATATATATATATATATTTGTATTATTAAAAGTTATGACATATCAATTTATCAAGTATTTGATGAAATAGATCGAATACATATTTATTTCAGCTTAAACATTTTTTATTCTCACAATCTTTTAGATATTTAGTTTGAGAGCGCCTCAAGAGGGCCACTCCACTATCACGAAATGAAGGGATCACTTAATTAATTTTTGGTAGGAAGTAAGGAGTGTTTCCAGCAAGTTTGTCTCCCTAATGGAGAGTGGAACTCAAGCAGAGCCACCACTTGCCTCCTTGTTGGCATTAGATGCCACGCACCTCACTGACAAATGCCATTTTGTTAGTAATCCACTAGCTGCCCCTTAGTATTTTTAAGCACCAACTTTCATATCGTGCGGATTTTGAAAATGCAGACCTGCCCAGCTCCAAAGTTCGGTTGGGAGGAGTGGAGCACCAAAAATTCTTCACGACGCCACCTGTGCCACCTGTGGAACCCGTAAACCTATCATTGCCATGTGGCTTTGTTAAATACTCAGTGGAACGCATCCTCTTGACTGCCTCTTTAATACTTAGCATGACCATCACTTGGGTTGGTGGGGGGGAAAATGGTTGCATTATGAAATAAGAGAATATTTTCCAAAACGACTGAGAACTTCATTTTTATTTAAGGCTTGGAGGGGGAGGTAGGGGAACGCTCGCCGGTGTTGGAGTAGGTTGTAAACTCTGTAGTTTTTTTTTAAGAACCATCTCAACCCTAGAGGAGGAGAGGCGATCTAGAAATTCAGAGAATCTCAGTACAGGAGACAAGAGTAGTAACCTCTGCACATTTTATTCCTTGCTAATTACGTATGATGGAAACTCTAAAAATGAGGGTTTTGTTGTCATGAAGAAGGACACCAGGGTAAACTCATTTCTGATCAGAGCGTGGTACACACAGATCTACTCTCGGGGTTAACAGATATATGTCATCCCTGATCATGTCGTTGAAGGATTGGTTTGAGTTTTCATGTTTTGGTCGTAGAACTTGGCGCAAGAACCAGATGTGATTTCCTGAACAAGTCTCGGGTATTTTTCTTCTCGCTGCAACAGTGAGGTATTATGCCCTTACCAAATTATTAATTGGTTAAGCACTCATACATTTTCCTTCTCATTGTTTATGAGGTATTTTCTCTTACTGAATAATTTCTTGATTTAAAATGTCGATGTATTATGTATACAAGCATCTGAGATATGATACGTCTTACCTATATAAACATGTGGATAACACCATTACTATTTCGTATTTATGATATGTTAAGCCTTACTTGAATGAGTGTTGATCTAACACTAATGGCTTCTCTTCCACATCTTTGCGTTAGAATCTGTGATTAACCATGCTAAAATTGATCTCTAGAAAAGAGAGGTCAATTTCCTGCTAGTGGACGGTCAGTATAAAATTATAAGTTTTTCATTGTTGTTTGTCAATATTTTTATAAGGTGCATTGAAGGAAAAATTCACCATAGGAAAGGAAATCTGATCCCAGCTTAGTGTCCTTCAATTTATATATATATTAAGTACTGTATGTCGATGTTATGTTTACGCTGCAATATAGCGCTATCGTGGTGGTTTGTAGAGTTAGTAAATTTTCTCTGCAAGTATACACATGTATATTATGCCCTTGAAAGTTTGAATATGATCTGATATGATCGTGGTTGTCTATTCATTTATATTTTCGAATCCTTGTACCTGAATCATGCCTTGTTGAAAAAAAATGCAATCTAGTGTTTTTATTTTAGATTAGATATGTGTATAGATTAGACTCTTGGTATTTATCTTAACCTGGACCTAGATTGAATTATGGTTGCCATCCTTGTGATTGCGTTGTTCCCTGACTAATGTCCTGGATCAACACTGACCTCTTGCTTAAATGACTGAAAATTTTATTATAATAGCGCCACGTTTTCTGGACCTAGTTCTTAGATCTTAACTGAGGCGAATCCGTATGCATTCGGGACTGACTGGTTTATAAGCCCCTTCTGTTTTGAATGCGTATGTACACTGTTCTGATTTGTTTTTACTCTGTGATCTGAATGAGTTAGTTTCATCCTGAATCTATTGCTTAAAAGTCACCTAGTATAGGGTCTGCGCAAGGATTGGGTTCCTATATTGATTATGTGTACACATATGTTTGTTAGCAGCTGAGAGCTATGGATATAACCTTGACTCGGTTATGATATAGTTCGTCATAATATACTGGTGTGAATAACGAGATAGGACATAGCCGTTGTTTTGTTTGGGATTATGAACATAAACATAACTATATATATATAATCATATATATAACTGGATAAGGTATGGAATAGGTATTTTGTTAATCCTTAATATGACATTTCCTTGTAGAGATGACCATAGTCTCATTTCTGGAATACTATAAATTAACTTAAAAAAATAGGTTTATATATATTTTTAAGTTGTCTTTTAAAAACAAAATCTCCAATTCCTTCACAATATGGGAATTCTCCACCATTAAAGGTTTAAGGTAAAAAAACCTTGGAGGAAATTAGTCTCCTTCTATTATATCTTTTGTAAGATTGAGAAACTCGCCATGTATAATAGTACAAAGGAAAGTTCAAAACATACTAACCATATCTATGTAGAAAGACCAAGAAAAAGTGGTCACCAACCCTATTGAAAGTAAAGACAAACCTTGGGATGGATAGTTAGTTGTGTCTTTGTCAAACCCTCAATGAGAGGTTCAAAACTAAGCAATAGTTCTAGAGGAACAAGATTGCCTTGTTGTAAATTGTAAACATCTCTTGAAATAATATTATAATCCAACCTTTTGTGGACGTATCCCAAGATGCGGGTGAACCATGTCAAAATGTTCTCCTTGGTTTTTCTTGTGTGTATATGTCTCTTGATAAATTGTATTTATATGGAATGTGTTTCTTTTTGTGTTTCAAATCTATTATGTTCAAAGTGTTTAGATTGCATACCTTATCTTGTATCCTTACTTGTCTTAAATCCCACAAACAAAGTGTTGTTTCCTATGATCCACATGAAAATATAAGTTGGAAAAAATATATTTAGTGGTTGCTTAATATTGACTTATCTATGCATTTATGTGTTTATTTTAAGAGTAGATGCAAGTGTACCTTAATTCGTTGATATTGTGTTGGTGTCTCTTATCGTCTTTTAGTCTCATGTATATATGTCTCCTTATGTATGTATTCATCTCTAATTTACATATATGATTATAATAGCGCAGTTAAGCATGTTTGAATGTATGTTGTGTCAATTGAGGCTTTGGTGAAATATGTTTTCTTGGTTGACTATGTTATCCATGGGATAGAAGTGTACTAAAGGTTTCAGCACACACGATTATGTTCACTACTATTAAGTAAAGGTCCCATAAATAGGTTTAAGGTAAAGATGGTAAGACATGTTGATGCGTCATTGATAAAATGTATGCTTAAATTAAAGGCCCTTTTAATAGCAGTAATACATTTTTACCTAGAATGAATGTACTTTATGCAAAGTGAAATAGAGTGAATAATAATTGACAATGGGAATCATTTGACAAACGTTGTCGGAAAACTTTGTATTGGAGTTAATAGCTTAATAATCATAGAAATGCTTATGTATGTTCCATATCTTTGATGGATAATTAACCAACGTTATGTTGAAAGAGGAATTAGTATGTTTTATATTTTATTGTTATCATCCATGGTGAAAAGTTTAGATTTTTACCAATTTTTACTAGTTTGGAAATTTGGGTTCGTGACAAATGGTATCAGAGCGAGGTTTAAAACTCTCGGGCCTGATGGGCTCAACATGAAATCAATAAGTGTGGAGTTAATTAACCAAGTTGTTTTTGTTTCATTTTGAATGCATGGACTGGAATGGATGAGGGGTAATACTTTTCAAAGTGCAACTTCAAGTTTCTCTGAAAGAGCAAACATAAGTACATTTGTTATTATTTCCTCATAAAGCTGTGAGTGAGGTACGTTTTCCTTTGTCATGAGTTTTCCCTTGTTATATAGATACTTGCATTATTGTATGGTATTACCAAGGAATGAAACTTGTTGAAATGATTTCTGTATTTGTACCAAGGATTATGAAAAGTGTTGTGAACATACTGATAAAGTTAATAAGTAAAATTGCATAGAAGTATCGCTAAATTCCACATTTTGTTGATATTCTATATTCCTATCAAAGATTACTAAAAGCATTACCTATGAACATCACTAGGTTAAAAGTATAGTTTTTCCGAAGAAGTAAATTTGTTTGATTTAGCGAAGTCACTTGAATACAATACATGATTGTTACGATAGATTCATTTAAATACTATTTCAGAAAATACTTCCTCTGTAGGTATGATAGAATATGACATGGTGAAACATTTGTTTGTAGAAATGATAATTAGTATTTATTAGGAACATTCTTCGAATTAAAAGTTGGTTCTCAAATATCAAAGTTAGAAAGTACATCTTTGTACTTAGGAATGTGATAGTATGCTTATTACAAAAAGTGTATATTGTCATTCTTTCATTATTTTCATAGATCCATTAGAAAGGAGTTCATATGGAAGATAGCCTAAAGTAAATTTATTTATCCTAAGCTAGAATGGATGCGACACACTAGGTTACATGATATGTATGAACTTATTTGACATAATGACTAATGTATTCTGAATATTATTCTCGTTTATGAAAAATCGTCATTTGTATTTCATTTCATAACTTCTTATCATTATTAAGATTTTAAGGAAATACCTAAAAATGTATTGTATAGCAGTGTTTCCTAGAAGCTTGAGTAAACTTATTTTAGAAAGCATTTGAATTCAATTGTTTTCTTCATAGATAGACTATTGATAGGATTTGTTATATCTTCTAAAGATGGAAGTGCATCAAGTTAAAGGGTCTTTTTAATCAAAGGAGTCTTGATTATCGGAAAAGAAGAATCATAATATTGTTGTGATTGATTGAGCATGGGATCTTTTTACATATAATATTTTTATTAGAATTATTAGATGATAAGTCTCAATTTGAAATAAATTAAATATTTGAACTATAATACTAACGTGTTTTTAGCAGGTTTGACATTAGGATGTTGAAAGAGTTTACATCGGAATGGAGTAAAGAGGATGCATAAGTTAATTGAACAAGCATGCATATAATACTATGGAGATAATGTGTTCAATTGTTGAGTAATTGAAGCAAAGAAATTTTTCTTTATGCTAACATTTTAGGAAGTGATCTCGACTTCAACTAGTAAATTTTTACAGAAAATTTGAGCTGAATCGCTCAAGAGTAAGTAATGATTTACTTTATCATGATTAATGGTAAGATTTATGATTGATGATGTGTAATCATGAAAATGCAAAGAAAATGATGGGTGGTGTTAGGATATTCCTATACTCCATCCTAGTCCTACCAGCATTTTCATCCTTTGTATTTTCAAGTCTTGCATGCATTCCTGCATGCAACATGCATTCCTACATGCATCCTAGTCATCAGTTTGGTACCTCCAGCACCTAGTCCCTAGTCTCCCAGCACTCGGGAGCTACTTTCCACTCAGATTTAGCCCTCCTAGCCAGTCATGCACCCACTTCTCACCTTCCACTGCAGAAGGGCGCCTTTTCTCACCTTTCAGTCCAGTTCACTTCAGTTAGCTACCAGTCTTTCCTTGATTTGAGGCTAGACTGACTCCTCACTGCTGTTATGACTCCGATTGACCTCCGATGAGACATGACTACCTATTCTGAGTGCAGTTAACTCCTCATGCGCCCTCCACTGAACCTCCATCCCTACATTAGTGCCACTTATCATCAGTTACACTTATTACACTCAATTACACTCAATTAGACTCAGTTAGACTTAGTTTGACACCTGTTTGATAGTGACTTGTGCACTGATGACCACCACTGATTGATGATGAGGAATCCTAGTTGGAGATAAGCTATGAAATGCAGTATATTTGAATGACCTCCTTGGCTAATTCGAATTTCTCACTCATTGTGAAAGTATTGTATTGTAATTCTACTATTCTGGATTATAGAACACTGATGCATCTCTCTTGCACAGTTTTTAATCCAATTTGTTTTACATCATTGTGATTGATATTCTTGTTCAATAGATCTACTGTGAATAATTTTACATGGTATTAGAGCATGTTTATAGTTTTGTCTATCTCCATTCCTGAGATTTTTTTGCAGGTTATTATCAGATTTCGAGTGCAACAGTTGCAGCATCTTTTGTAGCAGTAGCAGTTGCAGACTTTTCTATTGTTTTTGCAGGTCTTCTACAGCTTCCATGAATTTCGAAGAAATTCCTCTTTATCTATTCAACTATGAATGGAAACAAAAAATGAGAGCATATTTGAAGAGCCATGATCTCTTTGATTATTGTTTTGAAAGAGAGTTCGAATCCTCTAAAGAAGAGTGTAACGTCCCAAAAATAACAAAAAAAATAAATTTTTTTGTGTCTGCAATAGTTGTTAGCTTATAATAGCAAAGGCATATATTAATGTAATAATATTGATCAACAACCATACTTGTATGCTGCAATGTAAGTCTAAACCTTTCTATTTTACATAGTCTCTTTTATAAGTAAGTCTAGAACTTGCGGAAACGGGTGGAAATAAAAAATGAGATCATGCTTTCATTGCATTTGCAAATGTTGGTTCAATAGGTAGAATATAACATAACTTACTGTTTGAAGAATCATGTGGTATTAATTATGAATGTCTAATGACCCTTCAGGTGATGTACCTTTATTGATGATACATAGTTCTCAGGCTGGTTGCTGTAACACCCCAGGAGGGTAATTACATACCCCGACAGGGTTGCTGAGAGGTACAGGTAAGCTTGGGAGTTTTGTTTGGACTTACTTAGCATTCTGCTAATACCTTTCTCCCGTATTTGTCCTTGCAGGTATAAATACTAGGATTGATCTATCTTAAAGAGTTGGTTCATACTTTCGAGGTGCTTAAGGTTTACTAGGTGGAAGCATATGGGTGATAACCAACCCAAAGGATGAACCATAAAATAAGACTTGTAATACAACAAGAAAGGGGGTTTCGCTATAGTGAAGGTTATGGTAAAGTGACTTTATACATGTTTTAACAAAATATGGCAATGTTTCATGTGATACTCTATAGTCTATGCACAAAGAATCGTAGCTCCACTAGCGCAGAGTAGGTATGAAAATTAATGCACATGAATGCAAGTGGGTGCCAGACCTTCCAAAGAGGGTTTTGTAATTGATTTGGGGTTTTGTCTTTTATACCTGTTTCGACTTGTTGCTCACCCTTCTAGCTCTGCACCTCATTCGTATGGTAGATATGAGGGTGACCTGACCCGAGCAATGCTCGTGGTCAGTGCACTTAGTGTTTGTTGAGCTCGACTCTGGTGTGGGCATCGTACTTCTAATAGGTAAGGAATCTCCCAAATGTTGTAATTTAAACCTTTCTCCTTCTGGAATCAAAATCGTAGGGTTTCAATAACTAGTTTTAACTTGTTGCAAATGACAGGTACTAACAAACTTCAGGTGAATACTGCGATGGTTCATGGTTCTGTTGGAGTGGCTAGGTTATTTGGTAAGTCCATCTTACCCCCTCGTTACCCTACCTCTTGCACCACTGGTAATGTATGTATGAGTCTCGTTTTGGTTTGGGGAAAGAGACTCCCGTAAGCCCTTGGCTTACTGACTCAACTTGGGGAGTCTGTTAGTTTCCTAAGGGCTAGACCAGGAAAAGATGTGGGGTTTTCAAATGTAATTTAAGAGTTTAAAGCATGCAGCTGAGACTGCGCTGTAACAAGGATTAATTGTGAAGTTGGGTATATTTATTCGACGTTTCACTTTGCTGTACACTGTAATTTATGTTTTGAAATAGAGGACATGGCTTTTAACTGGAATGTATGGTTGACCCGGTCTCAAAAGTAGATTTCTATCTCTTGTTTGTCCTGTGTGAAATGAGAACTAAGCCCGCACTGTTTTGATTCTGGTACTACGAAATTTCTATGTGTTTTTGTTTTGTTTTATGTAAATTGCTGTATAAAAAAATCTAAATGATAAAGGGCCCTTGGCGCCTCTTATTTGGTAACGTAGCTAGGGTCTGAGTTGACCTCGATTGAAATGCTGTTTGCGTTGATAGAATAAACACTTGTATGGGGAAGAATTTCGAATTTCGTTTTGCCTCTGTGGTGATTGATTTCTGCGTTTGATGTTCTAGGAGACTCTGATCCTGGAAAAGAATTTCTATCTGTGTCTCCTTGCTATTTGAATGAGGCTGAATGTTTTCTTGTAGATGAGTATCGTAGATCTGTATGTTGAAAAGAAATGGAAAAATTCTCAGGGTTTGTAACCATCAATAGACGTATGTGGAAAAAGGGTGGTCTAAACCCTCACTGGAACTTTCTTAAAGTGTCTTTCTGCTAAAGTTTAAAAATCAACTATGGTGAAAGGGTTTCGATCCCTGGCTTGAAATTTCCCTGTACTACATAATTTTCTTACCATACTGTAACTGGTTTTGAACTAGTAACTAAATTTGTTGATGATAAAAGTAATACGATTTTAAAAGAGGAAGTGGAAAACGTTGTGTGGGTAGTGGGATTCCAATCTCGTGGATAACATATGTGGTTTGTTTTTGCTATAAATTCTGTCTAAATGATTAAAGTAGAGTTATGACTATGTTTTGCTATAAATTTGTATGACTATGTTTTCATAATGTTTAAAATATGACCAACGATTCCTGCTAAAACTCGATTTTAATAGCTAGATAAATATGTGGCAAGCAACAAAAATTAATTGACAGATAAGAGAAAATAAAATTGACAACTACAACAATGTTTAATGATTCCCAAACCTTGGAAGTTTAAGAGTGAATGACTAGCAAAGGCTAGCTTGCTAGATCTGTTGGGAATGCCATTCAATTCTGGGAAGACCTAATTTAAAAAATGATAATAAGAACATGGCTATCTTAACATTGCATTCATAACATGGTTATAAAAGTAGGGGGGGTTATATAAATAATCATACCTATTGATCTCTGTGGCTTGTCCTGCTGATGATGACCTGCTGATACTAGTAACTTGTTCTTGCTGATACTGACCTACACACTCAACCAACTAGTTAGGGAAACTACTGACTCTTAGCTGACCTGATAATTGATATTGGTTTGGATGACTTTGGGACTACCACCTTCCTACCAACCATGATTCTGCAATCGTTCCTGGTTTAGTACGAATCCCCCCGAGCTAGTTCTGACATGCAAACTGAGAAGTAGAGGTCCTAGGTGTGTAGCTAGTTCAGATCTCCAAATCTATGGGCAGAGTTCACCTCCTTGAGCAGAGAATTCTTCTTGGCATAATAATACCCCAAAAGAAGAAAAGAAAAGAAAGAGATCCCCAAACTTTGGGGTCTGTCCTCCTTAAGTAGGACAAATCTTGAATTATGACTGTTGGAAATTACTGGTTTCTTTAAAATAATTTAATTTATATATGAAAAAAAACAATATTATTTGTTCACTTAACTGCTAGTTAATTTGGGACTAGGACTTCTCACTTTGTTTTATCAAAGTGTTTTGATTTGAAATCTTTTTGATAATAATAAATAATTTATAATTCCACTTTAAATATTAATAAATAACATTTGTAAAAGTGGCAGCCCACTTATGCATACATATATATATAGAAGACTAAATAATAACAATAATATTCTTAGAAGCTCTTAATAATAATAATATTTAGCTTTGGGACCTTTTAAGCACATTGTTCACATGATACTTCTTTTAATTATTTTTAAGGATAGGGTCCATTTCTTTGGATGGTTTCGGCAAGCTGGTAAGGAACCTCTAGTCTCTCCCTTTGCATGTCAGATCCCTTGTTTTAACATGGTAGTTCCCGCAGTAGGTGATGATAATAAGATTTATTTAATCAAGTCGAAATAGTTGTGTTAAGATATGTAAGTGCTATTCAGAGTCCTCTTGACTCAACACTTGAGATTAGTAACCCCGAGTGCTCTTCAAAGCCATCTAACTCAACACTCTCACATGGGCGTTACGCTAGTGCAATTCCAGAGCCTTTGCTCAACACTAGAGCTAGAATGTGGTTGTGAGGCACATCTAGGATATTTAAGTGGCCTCGGATCCGGTAATCATTTCTTCCAAGATTGGAGTGCTCCAGGGTTCATGCCCAACACTCAACGTACATCGGGGCTTAGGCCCAGTACAAAATACAATCCTCTAAATACATCAGGGCTTAAGCCTAGTATATAGGTCATTCGTGTGTTTCTGAGTCCACGCTCAACACACTAAATAATCAACCATGTAAATCATGCTCTGCACAGTATAATGTAACAAAAGGAATAATCTCAGTATATCATAATTTGTAACCAATTCTCAAAATGCAACATAGTTTATTCATTCAGGCTCTCCTGCCCCGCATATATCAATAATGAAAACAATTCAGGGTCCATGCCCAATATATCAACTCATGAAGGAATAAATCAAAACAAACTAATGCTATGTCAAGCATAATAAATCACACATACTGGGGCCATGACCTAATATAACCTCATAATATAGTTAGTAAAAAAGTTGGGATATTACAAAGAGTATGTCTGGTTAAGTGAAGGTGAAAGAGCTATTGCAGCCATGATGTATGCTATGTCTCGAAGCATGGTATTCCACTCCCTTGATGATGTTGAATCTCCAAAAGAGCTATGGGCCCACCTGGATGAAATATTTGGCAGACAGAATGAAGGGATTGGTCCAAACCCTTTCGAGAGCAAGCCTAGTGATGCATTTGCTCCCCTTGATGGTCTCTCAGACCATGAATCAGTATCAAACATATCTCATATTGAAGTTGTCCACAAAGAAGAAGAACTTGCAGATTCTACACTCATGCTCCAAATTTCTTCTATTTCGAATTATGTGCCAGCTCACACTCTAGAAAATGCAGAAGGTCCTAAATCCTCTCTTCCACTAGAGTTTGTTGGTTTGCATCATGATCTATTGAATGTTTCGGAGGTAAAATCAACCATTGGAGGTAATGCATTCGCTCTCCTTTATCACTCACCTATTATGCACTACTATATGATCATTATTCCATGCTTTCAGAAGGTTATTGAAGATAATGGCCATTTCCATTCGCTTGGGATAATTTATCATGCACTTACTGGTTTTGATCTCACATCTAATGGTTCAAAGGAGATCTCAAGAAACCATGATTCAAGTCTTGGATATAATTTGGATTCCAAGCAAACACTGATATTCGATGGCCATTGCCATTTGTTTGGTATAATTTCTCATGCATTCAATGGTTTAGATCTCACCTCAAATGGTTCAAAGGAGATCTTAAGAAACCATTCTTTAAGTCTTGGATTTGATTTGGATTCAAAACATTTACTTTTATTTGATGGTTCTTTTTGGCATAATCTCACCCATGTTGGTTCGAAGGAGATGACAAAATACTATCTGCACATTCATAGATTTGATCCTACCTCAGCTGATTCGAATCATAGGTTCAAGGATCATCCTCATACTTTTGGATTTGTTCTCATCACATTCGATCTGAAGAGAAAGTACAAGCACATGCCTTTTGAGCATGATCCACTTCTTCCCAAGAAGAAGATACCTCCAAACATATGACCAAGCATCAGACATGCTTGATTTTGGAGCATTTATTTTTGTGTGTGCCTTACAGTCTATTTTGAGGGGGGGTATTTTTCCCATGAGCTTTTCCCCATTTCCTCGGTTTATTGACTGTTATTATTATTCATTGTATTGGGTAACCTTTGGTCTCAGTTACCAAGGCCCAGGATGGATTAAGGGGGGGTGTTAGGATATTCCTATACTCCATCCTAGTCCTACCATCATTTTCAAGCCTTACATGCATTCCTGCATGCAACATGCATTGCATGCATCCGCATGCTGCCCAGTCATCAGTTTGGTACATCTAGCACCTATTCCCTAGTATCCCAACACTTGGGAGCTACTTTCCACTCAGATTTTTCCCTCCTAGCTAGTCATGTGCCCACTTCTCACCTTACACTATAGAAGGACGCATTTTCTCACCTACCAGTCCAGTTCACTTCAGTTAGCGACCAGTCTTTCCTTGATTTGAGTCTAGACTGACTCCTCACTGCTGTTATCACTCCGATTGACCTCTGATGAGACATGAATACCTATTTTGAGTGCAGTTAAATCCTCATGCGCCCTCCACTGAGCCTCTATCCCTACATTAGTTCCACTTACCATCAATTACATTATTACACTCAGTTAGACTTAGTTTGACACATGTCTGACAGTGACTTGTACATTGATGACCACCACTGATTGATGATGAGGACTCCTAGTTTGAGCCAAGCTATGCCATGCAGTATATTCGAATGACCTCCTTGGCTAATTCGAATTGCTCACTCATTGTGACAGTATTGTATTATAATTCTACTATTATGGATTATAGAGCACTGATGCATCTCTCTTGCACCGTTTTTACTCCAATTTGTTTTACATCATTGTGATTGATATTCTTGTTCAATAGATCTGCTGTGACTAATTTTACAGGTGAATCTATTTATATTTTGTCATTAATTTGTGTGTGGCATGCAAGAAATAATAAATAATTGTTACAAAGAAATATTCCTTGGACTCTAACAAGAAGGTTTGAAGGGAATGGAATGATCTCCTAGACTCAGGTAGAGGGACAGCATCAGGAACTAAGTAACTAGATTGTTTTTATGGGACAACTACCCTAATTTGTGGTCATGTTCCCCACGGAAATGGAACAAAGTAGGTGGAGTACTCATTGAATGTTATACTGACCCAAAAGACCTAGGCAATCTTTATATCCATCGAAATGAGCAGAGGAAGGGCTCATGTTTTCCTTGTGGTTTTGCTGGAAATTGTACACAAGAGGTTCTTTGAGGAGTAGCTTTTTCCTTGTGGTTATGTCGTATGCACACCAGAAGTTCGATGAGGGGAAGCTATGTTTTGAGTTGTAGTGTAAGGCTGTCATGTTCCTGCTGAAAGTATGCAGAGGTATTCCTGCTGAGTATGTAGAGGTATTCCTGCTGAGTTTGCAGAGTAAGACTGACGTGTTCTTACTGAGATGGTATTCCTGCTGAGTTTCCAGAGGGCTCGTGTTTTGTATGCAAATCTCCATGATTGCTGAAGTACAAAAGATCATTTTGTACGCAAGTCTCCATGATTGTTGAAGTACAAAAGAGTTTGATGATCAAACAAAGTTATGTTGAAAGAATTTTTTATGATATAAGCAAGTGTTAATGATTTGTCTTGTAACTAGACTATGAGATGTATTTATGCATGAATGATATGAATGCTAGAATAAGCAAATATCCCCTCAAGGATGAGGAAGAATGATGAACATTTAGTGTTTTGAAATTTTGTATACTTATGTTATACTTAAGAATATTGAAAAATCTTGTACAAGTTGTACAATGTGCAGGTTATAAGGAGAAAAGAGCTTGCGGAAATCGCAAAAATGTGAAGACGACCATGTTGAGATATTGTAACTTCAAAGAATATTATATTTGTACTTTATTATTCCGGAGATGTTTCATTCCTCCATGAAGATCTTATTGTATATCCGGAGATGTTTATTCCTCCGTCGGAATGTGGTAACTCGGGTTATTAGACTTCCCTAGTGGGGGTCGGCCCTATATGTGTTATGTGGGTCAAAGGGTTATTAGACCACCCTAGAGGGGTCGGCCCAGTCAGTTGTAGTGGGGTATTTAACCCATTGGTTAAATACGAGCCTACGTGTACTTGTGTAAAAGATATGTCAGAGTAGTGTATAAATAGAGGAGGTGTGTTCCTCATTTGACACTCTCACTCACTTGAGGATAGCACACTTGTGGAGGAGAGGTATGCTATTGTGGAGGAGGAGATCATGTCTCAGGGTTTCATCTTTGTATATTGCTGGTCATCTATATTGAGGAAGCTTTGCTGGGTTTTCTACCCCATGAGGGTTTCCCAGGATAAATCTATGTCTCTTGTGTTTATGCTATGCTTGTTGTTTCTTCAGTGATCCTGTATATTCTATTATTGTGAAATGGAATGTAATGATGCTATTTTCTGTCTTAGCATATTAAATCTTAACATGGTATCATAGCTAACCTGAAGGAAGGCAAGGTATGGCACTTACGACACTTGCTTCACTTACGACAATTTGAAGGTTAGGGTTTTACATAGCAAAAACCAGGCATCGTGGAACTTTCGCTATAAATCCATTTTTGCAAAGGTTCAGGATCTGAAACCTTTACAGGTCGTAGATAACATCTCCAGGTATCTTGTGTACAAAGGGAACCCTCAGATTCATTGTACTTTGTAATTTATGATCAATACAAGTTAGGGTTTCTGCCTCTTCCAGATCTCAGTCAAAATCAGGTGACCTAGGAAAAAAGGTCATAACTTGGGATAGGAAGCTCCAAATGAAATTTCATAAAAAGTGACAGGTTGTACATAGACTGTACTATCTCAGGAAACTTTTTTAGAGGCTGAAGCTGAACCAGTGACACGTGGCACACCGTACAAGTTTTCTCTCCTGTTTTATCCCATAAACAGGTCACGTTGCGACACTTGGCATAACTCTCTCTTAGAGAGTCCAATTGAGGTCAGACCTATCAGGATGGAAAGATAACAGGGCAATCTACCCCAAGAATAGTTTTCAGAGGACCAAGTTCAAACAGTGACACGTGGCACTCCGTACAAGTTTGCTCTCCTGTATTATCCCAAAACAGGTCACGTTGCGACATTTGGCATAACTCTCTCTCTGAAAATCCAATTGAGGTCAGACCTATCAGGATGGAAAGATGACAGGTCAGGCTACTGCAGAAAAAGTTTTCAGACCCTGTGGAGCAAAATTTTTGGAGTTATAGCAGAAACAATCAGGTACATCTTTATGTCAAAATAGAAATTTTTTTGGAATCGGAATCCAAGGCTGAATGCTACTCAGGAAAATCGAAATTTAGAGACCAAGATCGAATTTTTTGGTTGGGTAGAAGACCGGGCTTGATTAAACCCTAGCTCAGGATTTTGATCGGAAAGATGGAAAATTAGGGCTTCAACAAAAGTTGGAATTTTTGAAGTCTGTAACCACGGCTGGAAGCTCCTCAGAAAAATAAGAGTTTAGAGCCTTGGATCAAACCTTTTGATTGAGCAGAAGGGTGGGCTTCACCAAACCCTAGTTCGGGATCCTGTCTAGAAGATCCAGAAGTTTCAAAGGCAATTTTGAGGGGTCAAATTTTGGAGATTTCAAAATTGAAGTATGCTAGTTTGATCAGCTCAGCAAGACTCATCCTTCCATTCATTCGGAAGTGTGAAAGTTAAAGATTGAATTTTTAGGGTTTCTCTAGCAAACCCTAATTAAGCTTCAGATCAAGTTTCAGGGGGAGTTGAGGCTAAGCCCTTACATAAGAAGACTACAAGAAGTCTCAACAGGTATGACTTAAGGAGGTTTAGGTATGTCTTGAAATCTGATTCTTGATTAAGTTCATAATGTGTTTGTCTTCATGTTATCTATTAGTACAATCTTGATTAACGTTAGAATTGTCTTATCACCCTAGTAACAGTATGAGTGCATGTGAATGATCTAAGACATTCATTGATTAGGGCTATATGATTGTACTAATGCATTATGGTGTTGTGTGAGGTTGATGTTGTCTGCTAACAAGATACAGGTACATCACAAAAGACAAATCAAGCTCCATGACCATGACATCATGAAGACAAAGACTCATCCATAATCTTTGTTTTACTTACGAGGTATGTATGACTTTGTTATATTATGCTTAACCTATGAGACATCCAGGTTCTAGCTCAGGATCGCTAAATCATTGAAGAGATTGTTTAGGTATGTTGTACATAACTAAGCAGGTATACTAATCCAGGTATGTTTTCCTATGTCATGTTAGGATCCCTTATATAAGTGTACTTGGTATGATTGGTTATGCTTATTCATAAAGTTAGTAATCAAGGGTTTATGCATATCATGTCTCTTATCTTGGTTGATTATTTAACTAACTAGATCAAACAAGAATATGCATGAGTAAAAGAAGACTTCCCTGAAACCTTGAATATTATCTATAATCATGACTATACATATTCAAGATTATTTAGAATTAGAATGTTTTGAGAATATACTAATGAATGTATGTTTGTGTATGAGATCATGAGGATGAAACTAGTGCACACTTGAGCATGCACAGTGGTACAGAATGAATAGAAGTTCAAAAGACATATAGAAGATCAAGCGGGAGGCAACCACACAAACATAAAAGATAAGTATTTGAGTTGTTATAGTAAATGATATTGCTTGTATGCATATTTGTATTCCTAGAATATATCATGCTGAGTGTAAACATTCATAGAGCATTGAACAGTATACTACTAATATGCATATGATTGGTAAGTTGGACAAACATTCCATTGTTGCTTGTCTAGAATTAAACCTCTTTGCTGACATGCTGAGAGTTGTGCACACTCTCAATGGTATGTTCTGGTAGAGATGGAAGGCATCTAGATAGCCACTGTATGCATACAGGATATGGGAAAGTGTTGTGCCAAAGTATTGGTCAAAATAGTTACATAACTATGTAAATGATATCTGTGTGCATAATAGGTTATCATGTCAATATGATTTGATGATTATGAAGTATTACTAATCATGTACTTAATTTTTATTTGTAGGAAAGATCATGATGAATGATGAACACTGAACAAGCGATGGATGTTCAACAAAAGGATTTACAAATCAAACACACTATATAAGGCTTGTGGCTAGAAAATTCTCTTAGGAAGAGGAAGAGAATCATGATAAGATGTTTTCTCCAAGTGGCTAGATAAGACCATTCTCTTAGTGGTGTAATTAAAGAAGAAGTGTGAATCAGGTTCTGTATGGGTACCCAGGATCAATAATCAATTGATGATCTTAATGATCACCATGGGTGATGAGGATCTCAACCTTTGCTACAAGGTTGAATATTGTTTCTATACACATACGACATGGATGCAAGAAGGAACTCACCACAGAGTTCAAATGATATTGAGGCTCATATCAGTAGACCCATCTAACGAGAGATGGCACAGATAGATATGCAGAAGACCATTCAATGCAGAGTGTGAATGATGTTCAGTCACAAAGGGAGAATTGACAGTTTCTTGATAAGCTTGGGCTTTACCAAAAGTAAAGTTGTTCCTAACCTTTACCTTAAGGTTGTGGATGATGAACCTATCATACCATTATTGTATGACGATGATCTCTTTCTGACAAGGAATGAGAAACAGATCATGAAAAGAAAGAAGAAGATGGCTGAAGAAATGAAAATGAAAAATCTCAGATTGATGCATTACTTCCTAGGTCTGGAAGTATGACAAGGCTCAGAAGGAATCTTTCTCAACCAGGGAAAGTATGCTGAGAAATATTAAAAGGACTTGATGTGTTGGAATGGCCACTCTTGAAGTTGTTATCAGATGACTCATCAGAGTTAGTGGATAGAACTCTATACAGACAAAATATTGAGTCATTGATGTGTCTAACAAATACTAGGTCAGATATATGCTTTGCTGTGAACACCTTGTGTCAGTATCTAGTGGAAAAACAGATGTGTTCACCTGTTAGTTGCAAAGCATGTGATGAAATACCTAAAGGATACGATAGATTTTGATCTATGTTATCTTAGAGATCATGAATTCAGATGGCTACATAGATGTTGATTGGGCAGAAATTGTATCAGACAGGAAGAGCACATTGAGAGGATGTTACTGTCTGGGATCAACCATGATCTCATGGTTTAGAAGGAAGCAATATAGTGTGGCTCTTAGCATAAGCAGAATATATGGCTTCTTGCTTTGCTAAGTTATGAAACAATATGGCTTTAGGATTGTTTGACTTAGAGATAGACCCAACTATGATCCTATGTGACAAACAGAGTTGTATCAAGATGGCAGAGAATCTAGTGTTCCAAGATATGGTGCAGAAAGGAACCAAAAGTTTGAATTTGTAACAAGTTACCAATGTACTAACCAAAATTCTACCGATCCGATGTACTAACCAAACCTCTACCTGAAATAAAGTTTTCCGAGACAAACTTAATATAGTTCAGAAGGACCCTCCTCAAAAGGGGGAGTGATGTGATAACTCATGATGAGATTGCCTGCATCGACAGTGAGGTCGATGATGAGGATACCTATATTAATGATGCCGACAGAGAGGTTGGTGGATGGTCCTTAGACAGGGTCAAAGGTGACAAGGGGATTGCATCATCCTTGAACATATGTTCTAAAGAGAGCCGTAGACGTATGTCTTCGAGAATGAAGTTCTTGGTGAACATGTGAGGGGATTGGATCATCCCTAGACTTCAGTCCTAAAGAAGAGCCATAGACGTATGTATTCGAGAATGAAGTTCTTGGTGAACATGTGAGGGGATTGGATCATCCCTGGACTTCAGTCCTAAAGAAGAGCCGTAGACGTATGTATTTGAGAATGAAGTTTTTGGTGAACATGTGAGGGGATTGGATCATCCCTGGACTTCAGTCCTAAAGAAGAGCCGTAGACGTATGTTTTCGAGAATGAAGTTCTTGGTGAACATGTGAGGGGATTGGATCATCCCTGGACTTCAGTCCTAAAGAAGAGCCGTAGACGTATGTCTTCGAGAATGAAGTTTTTGGTTAACATGTGAGGGGATTGGATCATCCGTGGACTTCAGTCCTAAAGAAGAGTCGTAGACGTATGTCTTCGAGAATGAAGTCCTTGGTGGACGGTTGAGGATTAAGTCATCCTCGGACGTAGGTCCTAAATGTACGGTGGAGGATTAAGTCATCCTTGGACGTGGTCCTAAATGTACGGTGGAGGATTAAGTCATCCTTGGACGTGGTCCTAAATGTACGGTGGATGATTAAGTCATCCTTGGATGTGTTCCTAAATGTACGGTGGAGGATTAAGTCATCCTTGGACGTGGTCCTAAATGTATGGTGGAGGATTAAGTCATCCTTGGACGTGGTCCTAAATGTACGGTGGAGGATTAAGTCATCCTTGGACGTGGTCCTAAATGTACGGTGGAGGATTAAGTCATCCTTGGACGTGGTCCTAAATGTACGGTGGAGGATTAAGTCATCCTTGGATGTGGTCCTAAATGTACGGTGGAGGATGAAGTCATCCTTGGATGCGATCCTAAATGTACGGTATGGATTGGATCATCCTTGGACTTTGGTCCTGTGAACTGAGCTGTAGACATGAGGTCTCCGAGAATTGATAGGACTGGATCGTCCCTGGACTTCGGTTCAAAAGGTACATGTTAGGACTGGATCGTCCCTGGACTTCGGATCAAAAGGTACATGATAGGACTGGATCGTCCCTGGACTTCGGTTCAAAAGGTACATGACTGGATTGTATCATCCATGGACCTATGTCCTAAAGAGAGCGGGATTGATCATCCTGTAATATGATCGTGTGTGTTGCAGGATATGCTGCTATGTATTAGTGAGAATACATGCTTTTGATGATAGATGTATTAGTGAGAATACATGCTTTTGATGATGGATGTATTAGTGAGAATACATGCTTTTGATGATATATGTATTAGTAAGAATACATGTTTTGATGATAGATGTATTGGTGTGGATACTAATACAGATGATCCATATGATGTAGATCGTGATGATCCAGATGCTGTAGACCGAGATGATCCAGATGCTGTAGACCGAGATGATCCAGATGCTGTAGACCGAGATGATCCAGATGCTGTAGATCGAGATGATCCAGATGCTATAGATCGAGATGATCCAGATGCTGTAGATCGAGATGATCCAGATGCTGTAGATCGAGATGATTCTGATGCTGATAATCATATGATGACGATGCTGATGATCGTGAGGATCCAGATGTTGATGGTGTTGTAGCTGTTCGGGTGCTGCAGAAGATAAAGACTCAGTACTGAAGATGTTGATGCTCCAGTATTGAAGATATTCCAGTAACTGCTTGAGTTACTGATGATGTTGAGAAAGCTTCCAATGATTTATAGATGTATCATGTATGATGTTGATGACTCCTTGCTCGTGCAGATGCTGTTATAATATCCTTCTCGTTAAGGGGGAGTGTTGAGATATTGTAACTTCAAAGAATATTATATTTGTACTTTATTATTCCGGAGATGTTTCATTCCTCTGTGAAGATCTTATTGTATATCCAGAGATGTTTATTCCTTTGTCGGAATGTGGTAACTCGGGTTATTAGACTTCCCTAGTGGGGGTCGGCCTTGTATGTGTTATGTGGGTCAAAGGGTTATTAGACCACCCTAGAGGGGTCAGCCCAGTCAGTTGTAGTGAGGTATTTAACCCATTGGTTAAATACGAGCCTACGTGTACTTGTGTAAAAGATATGTCAGAGTAGTGTATAAATAGAGGAGGTGTGTTCCTCATTTGCCACTCTCACTCACTTGAGGATAGTGCACTTGTGGAGGAGAGGTCTGCTATTGTGGAGGAGGAGATCATGTCTCAGGGTTTCATCTTTGTATATTGCTGGTCATCTATATTGAGGAAGCTTTGCTGGGTTTTCTACCCCATGAGGGTTTCCCAGGATAAATCTCTGTCCCTTGTGTTTATGCTATGCTTGTTGTTTCTTCAGTGATCCTGTATATTCTATTATTGTGAAATGGAATGTAATGCTGCTATTTTCTGTCTTAGCATATTAAATCTTAACAGACCAAAGCATAAGAACAAAAGTAAGCGAAAGACGGTGGATGGACGCAAAAGACAAACTGTCGAACACCGAGGATGGTGTTATTCTTAAGGGGTGGAGTGTGTAACATCCCTCCAATTTGACCTTATTATTATTATAGTTATTATTATTTTGTAAATGTAATTGTGTAAATGGCCATGGTGAGGAGCTAAAGGCCAAGGCCCCACCAGAGGATCTTGAAACTAGTGTATGATCATAAGTATTATTCTTTGACTTAAGATGACGTAAGCTACTATTCTTTGATTAAACATTATACTAAGTTATATATAGTCCAAGAATTAATTTTATTTAAGGCTATTGAAATTTTAAAACTACCTAAGTGACGAGAAGTAAATCAAGCAACACATATGTAAATATATATATATATTTGTATTATTAAAAGTTATGACATATCAATTTATCAAGTATTTGATGAAATAGATTGAATACATATTTATTTCAGCTTAAACATTTTGAATTCTCACAATATTTTAGATATTTAGTTTGAGAGTGCCTAAAGAGGGCCACTACACTATCACGAAATGAAGGGAGCACTTAATTAATTTTTGGTAGGAAGTAAGGAGTGTTTCCAACAAGTTTGTCTCCCTAATGGAGGGTGGAACTCAAGCGGAGCCACCACTTGCCTCCTCGTTGGAATTATATGCCACTCACCTCACCGACAAACACCATTTTTTTAGTAACCCACTAGCTGCCCCTTAGTATTTTTGAGCACCAACTTTCAGATCATGCGGATTTTGAAAAGGCAGACCTGCCCAGCTCCAAAGTTCGGTTGGGAGGAGTGGAGCATCGAAAATTCTTCACGACGCCACCTGTGCCACCCGTGGAACCCGTAAACCTATCATTGCAATGTGGATTTGTTAAACACTCAGTGGAATGCATCCTCCTGACTGCCTCTTTAATACTTAGCATCACCACCACTTGGGTTGGTGGGGGGGAAAAGGGTTGCATTATGAAATAAGAGGATATTTTCCAAAACGACTGAGAACTTCATTTTTATTTAAGGCCTGGAGGGGGAGGTAGGGAACGCTCGCCAGTGTTGGAGTAGGTTGTAAACTCTGTATTTTTTTTTAAAGAACCATCATAGCCCTAGAGGAGGAGAGGCGATCTAGAAATTCAGAGAATCCCAGTACAGGAAACGAGAGTAGTACCCTCTGCACATTTTATTCCTTACTAATTACGTATGATGGAAAATCTATGAATTAGGGTTTCGTTGTCATGAAGAAGGACACCAGGGTAACCTCATTTATGATCGGAGCATGGTACACACAGATCTACTCTCGGCATTAACAGAGATACGTCATCCCTAATCATGTCGTTGAAGGATCGGTTTGAGTTTTCTTGTTTTGTTCTTAGAACTCAGTGCAAGAACCAGATGTGATTTCCTAAACAAGTCTTGCGTATTTTTCTTCTCACTGCAATTGAGGTATTATGCCCTTACCAAATTATTAATTGGTTAAGCACTGATACATTTTCCTTCTCATTGTTTATGAGGTCTTTTCTCTTACTGAATAATTTCTTGATTTAAAATGCCGATGTATTATGTATACCAGCATCTAAGCTATGATATGTCTTACTTGTATAAACATGTGGATAACACCATTACTATTTCGTATCTATGATATTTGAAGGCTTACTTGAATGAGTGTTGATCTAACACTAATGCCTTCTCTTCCACATCTCTGCGTTAGAATCCGTGATTAACCATGCTAAAATTGATCTCTAGAAAAGAGAGTCTGATTTCTTGCTAGTGGACGGTCAGTATAAAATTGTAAGTTTTTCATTGTTGTTTGTAAATATTTTTATAAGGTGGATTGAAGGAAAATTCACCCTAGGAAAGGAAATATGATCCCAGCTTAGTGTCTTTCAATTTATATATATATATTATTAAGTATTGTATGTCAATGTTATGTTTACGCTGCAATATAGCGCTATCACGGTGGTTTGCAGAGTTAGTAAATTTTCTCTCCAAGTATACGCATGTATATTATGCCCTTGACAGTTTGAATACGATCTGATATGATCATGGTTGTCTATTCATTTATATTTTCGAATCCTTGTACCTGAATCATGCCTTGTTGAAAAAAAATGCGATCTAGTGTTTTTATTTTAGATTAGATATGTGTATAGATTAGACTCTCGATATTTATCTTAACCTGGACCTAGATTGAATTATGGTTGCCATCCTTGTGATTGCTTTGTTCCCTGACTAATTAATGTCCTTGATCAGCGTTGACCTCTTGCTTAAATGACTGAAAATTTTACTATAATAACACCACGTTTTCTGGACCTAGTTCTTATATCTTAACTGAGGCGAATCCGTATGCATTCAGGATCGACTGGTTTATAAGCCCCTTCTGTTTTGAATGCGTATGTACTATGTTATGATTTGTTTTTCCTCTATGATCTGAATGAGTTAGTTTCATCCTGAATCTATTGCTTAAAAGTCACCTAGTATAGGGTCTGCGCAAGGATTGGGTTCCTATATTGATTATGTGTACACATATGTTTGTTAGCAGCTGAGAGCTATGGATATAACCTTGAATCGGTTATGATATAGTTCGTCATAATATACTGGTGTGAATAACAAGATAGGACATAGCCGTTGTTTTGTTTGGGATTATGAACATAAACATAACTATATATATATAATCATATATATAACTGGATAAGGTATGGAATAGGTATTTTGTTAATCCTTAATATGACATTTCCTTGTAGAGATGACCATAGTCTCATTTCTGGAATACTATAAATTAACTTAAAAAAATAGGTTTATATATTTTTCAAGTTGTCTTTTAAAAACAAAATCTCCAATTCCTTCACAATATGGGAATTCTCCACCATTAAAAGTTTAAGGTAAAAAAACCTTGGAGGAAATTAGTCTCCTTCTATTATATCTTTTGTAAGATTAGGAAACTCGCCATGTATAATAGTACAAAGGAAAGTTCAAAACATACTAACCATATCTATGTAGAAAGACCAAGAAAAAGTGGTCACCAACCCTATTGAAAGTAAAGACAACCCTTGGGATGGATAGTTAGTTGTGTCTTTGTCAAACCCTCAATGAGAAGTTCAAAACTAAGCAATAGTTCTACAGGAACAAGATTGCGTTGTTGTAAATTGTAAACATCTCTTGAAATAATATTATAATCCAACCTTTTGTGGACGTATCCCATGATGCGGGTGAACGATGTCAAAATGTTCTCCTTGGTTTTTCTTGTGTGTATATGTCTCTTGATAAATTGTATTTATATGGAATGTGTTTCTTTTTGTGTTTCAAATATATTACATTCAAAGTGTTTAGATTGCATACCTTATCTTGTATCCTTACCTGTCTTAAATCCCATAAACAAAGTGTTGTTTCCTATGATCCACATGGAAATATAAGTTGGAAAAATATATTTAGTGGTTGCTTAATATTGACTTATCTATGCATTTATGTGTTTATTTTAAGAGTGGATGCAAGCGTACTTTAATTACTTGATATTGTGTTGGTGTCTCTTATCGTCTTTTAGTCTCCTTTTGTATGCATTTGTCTCTCATTTACATATATGATTATAATAGTGCAGTTAAGCATGTTTGAATGTATGTTGTGTCAGTTGAGGCTTTGGTGAAATGTGTGTTCTTGGTTGACTATGTTATCCATGGCATAGAAGTGTACTAAAGGTTTCAGCACACACGATTATGTTCACTATTATTAAGTAAAGGTCCCATAAATAGGTTTAAGGTAAAGATGGTAAGACATGTTGATGTGTCATTGATAAAATGTATGCTTAAATTAAAGGCCCTTTTAATAGCAGTCATACATTTTTACCTAGAATGAATGTACTTTATGCAAAGTGAAATAGAGTGAATAATAATTGACAATGGGAATCATTTCACAAACGTTGTCGAAAAACTTTGTATTAGAGTTAATAGCTTAATAATAGTAGAAATGCTTATGTATGTTCCATATCTTTGACGGATAATTAACCAATGTTATGTTGAAAGAGGAATTAGTATGTTTTATATTTTATTGTTATCGTCCATGGTGAAAAGTTTAAATTTTTACCAATTTTTACTAGTTTGGAAATTTGGGTTCGCGACACTCTGTCTTTGGTTCAAACACTTTGAAATTTGATGATGTTGTTGGTGTTATTATTAGCGAGGAAATGCAAAGGAAAAGCACAGGTGAGACATCAGGTAATGCGTTGATAATGGAGAGAAAGGGAAGACAAAGGGAGAGAGGAAAGAGCCCAGGTAATCGCAGCAAGTCTAAAAAGGGAAGATCCATATCTAGATTGGGAAAGATAGAGTGCTTGAACTGTGGAAAGAAAGGACATTTGAAGAAAGATTGCAGATCTCTAAAGAAGAAAGAAGATGGACAAAAAGAGACTACCGAGGAAGTAAATGTAGCGGGTGATGTGTTACAAGATGCTTTGATTCTTGCATTAGATAATACTAGTGATTATTGGGTAGTAGATTCAGGGGCTCATGTCATGCTACACCCCATAGGAAATTCTTTCATGATTATGTTCCAGGCGATTTTGGACATGTTTTATTGGGTGATGATGAGCCATGTAAAATTGTTGGAATGGGTAAGGTACGGATAAAGTTAAAGAATGGTGAATGGCTATTGAAATATGTAAGGATATTCCTACTATGAAAAGAAATATGATCTCAACAGGGAAGTTGGAAGATGGTGGTTGTTTATCTACGTTTGGAGAAATGCGGTGGAAAATCACTAAAGGATCAATGGTGATAGCAAAAGGATACAGGATAGGTACGTTGTATTTATGTCCTCATAATACTGATTGTTCTATCTATTTAGCTTCCATAGGAACAAATACAACATTGTGGCATCATAGGCTTGGGCACATGAGTGAGAAGGGGATGCAGATTCTCCACTCAAGGAAGTTGCTGCCAGATTTGAAGCAGGTAATTTTGTAATTCTATGAGGACTGTGTTTATGGAAAATAGAAGAGAGTCAGATTTCTTAGGGCTGGAAACAAAAGAAGAGTGAAAAGTTAGAGCTTGTGCATACAAATTTATGGGGACCAGCTCAGATACAATCTCTTGGTGGCTCTCATTATTATGTTATATTTATTGATGATGCAACTAGGAAAACTTGGGTTTATTGCATTAGAGAGAAATATGATGTGTTTGCTACTTTTAAGAAATGGAAATATTTGGTTGAGAATGAGACATGAAAAAGCTTGAAGTGTCTCAGATCTGATAATGGAGGTGAATACTGCAGCAAGGATTTTGATAGTTACTATTCATACCATGGGATTCGTAGAGAGAAGAAAGTCCCAGGAACACCACAAGAAAATTGTGTGTCATAAAGGATGAACTGACAATCATGGAGCGTGCAAGGTGTATGAGATTGCATGCAGGGTTTCCCTTACAATTTTGGGCAGATGTTGTAGATATTGTTGTTTACTTAATAAATAGAGGACCTGCAAGTTCTTTGGATGGTGGTATTCCAAATCAAGAGGCATGGACAAGTAAAAAGGTAAACTACTCATTTATAAGAACTTTTGGTTGTGAAGCATTTGTCCATATTGATAAAGAAAATAGAACAAAGCTTGAGGCTAAATCCAAGAAATGTACCTTTATTGGATACGAGGTTGATAATTTTGGTTATCGCTTATGGGATTATGAAAATAACAAAATTATTAGGAGTAGAGATGCGGTATTCAATGAAAAGGTCATGTATAAATATTAGTTGCAAGAAAAGAAATAGGAAAAAGAAAACACAGAGTACACACTCCTTGATGAAATAAAAGAAAATGGAGAACAACAACAATAGGTACCTCGAACTCTTGCAAGCGTTAGAATATCTACCACGTTAAGCAGATCACCTGAACGATTATCTCCTTCACTGTATTATTTATTGATGATCAATTCTGGTGAACCAGAATGTAATGAAGAAGCAATGCAGGTGGAAACTACAAAGAAGTGAGATCAAGGCATGAATGAGGAGATGGACTCATTGGTAATAAACCATACTTGGTATTTTGTTCAGTTTCCTATAGGTAAAAGAGAATTGCAGAATAGATGGGTTTACAGGTTGAAGGAAGAAGATGGAGGAAAGAAGAGGTACAAGGCTAGACTTGTTGTAAAGGGGTTTGCACAGAAGAAAGGTATAGATTTTAATGAAATATTTTCTCTTGTTGTTAAAATGACTTCAATTAGAACTATTTTAATTTTAGTGGTGGTAGAATATTTGCATCTTGAACAGTTAGATGTAAAAACATCCTTTCTCTGTGGGGATTTGGAGGAAGATATTTATATGCAGAAGCCACAGGGGTATGAGGTCAAAGGGAAGGATAATTTGGTATGCAGGTTTAAGAAGAGCTTGTATGGCTTGAAGCAAGCTCCAAGGAAGTGGTATTTGAAATTTGACAGGTGTTGTTCGGTAAAACTACCTATGATTGGGAAGTTCAGAGATCACCAACATACTATTGTTAAGGTACATAATATAGATGGAAAAAAAGTATAGAATACAATACTTCTTTAATCAATAAAGAATTAGGGTTTAAAGCCAAAACACATACCTGGATCAGTGAAGTCTGATCCAAGCTTTAAGCTTTATTCCTCTAATTCACTGTTCCAAATGAAAAACCTGCAATAAACAAGATACCCTTCTCAAAGGTTTTGGATAAACAAAGATGAATAAATTAGCATGAAAAACATATATAAATAAATATGAAAGATTCAATGAAATGGATTCATAAAGTAGAAAAATCTTATAGGAAGGAAAATCTCTTGTATTACTTGCATTAATGGCAACTAGCTTATACCTGATCTATAACCTACACTATCGAAACTTAACCTTGGGCTCCTTAAAATTGACAATATCATCGATTATTTTGATATATACATATGTTTTTTAGTGAGTGCGAGTTCTAACAACATACATTTTATGCAGATGTGGGGCCATCAAGGCGTGCTGGGCATGCCAGGATATATGTGCGACCGACCGAGCCAGGTGGTACTGATGCCATGCTGAGGAGTAGCTGACCCATGACATTCCTACATATTGTATTTTGAGCGAATTCCCATAGATATGTAGGAACATGGGGTAGGGGTGCCCCCTGCATGGATCCAGCTGCTTAAGAAACTAGCCCGGCTGGTGATATGTTATAGGGAGGCCTTAGCAGAGTAGGCTGGTGATATGTGGAAAGTTTCCTGTGTATTTTACAATGCCAATCTAAAATTTAAATCAGATCTGGAATATTATTGGGATGTTTTTATATTACTATATAATTTGGAAGTCGATCGCTTATCTGTCCTCAGGTCACCTACCCTAAATTTGAATATGAAATATGTTTGTGCAGTAGTTCACTTTTTAAATCTTAAATCCATCACAACCTAAAATTTCGTTACCTCCATTTGGAAGTCGATGGCCTATCCAATCTCAAATCATATATTTGTACTTAACTACAATTCATTCTGTACTTCCGATCTGAATCTGTAAATCCGAATGTTCAAACCATATTATGCCTGTCAGAAAACCAATCGAGTGGCCAGACCTCTGATCGCATATTGTAAATCTGTCCGAGAGAATTTATTTGGTGTACCTGCTGATATTAATCATTTGATAAATTATTCAAACCTAAAATCTCTCTTGGTTAAATTTGATGCACTCGCTCAGAATCGGTGGCTGAGTGAATCACAGATCGTATCTCCAATATCAACATCAATTTGGGTATAAAATTCTATCACGAGCTTGGTGATTGATTCAGATCTGGATGGTACAGGTAATCGAAACCCTTCCAGGGAGCTTGCGTGACCCAATAAAAATTCAATTGGATCTCTATGATAATTCACTACTCACTCGCTGGATCGGAAGGCTAATTCATGCTCCTTTTGTTTAAGATCGTTGCATATCACAGCATAAATTGAAATCCTATTTCATCATTTTACTCGATTCCAACTTTAACCTGTACCGTGAAATCGAACATCTATCAAGCGATTCCTCAGACCTCCAATGGGGTAATCTTGTGCTCGTTCTATGAATTATAACTTTTCTCTACTCTTAAAGCGGACCTCTGATGGATTAAAGTTGCGCCTAGCGATCACAAACTCTAGTTCTTTTATTGATTCCTAGGCTTATAGTGGTTCTTGTCTCAGGAATTTCTTTTATTTTTAGGTGTTTAACCACTTAATGTGGGAATGCACATTTGTTCAAATCACTGGAGATAAGATATCTAAATTGTTGTCTTCCCTCAAATTGTATTATATTTCGTGAATTGTGTTTATACATACACTAGTGTGAGATCGTTGGAGCTCACTATTGCAGATCAATGATTAACTTCTCTGAAAGTCTGCTTTACACCTTTCTGATTTCATTTTATGAGAGAAAGTGTGAATGCGCACGGTTACTAGAGATTAGATCTCACAATTCCAGATTGATGATCAGCTTATCAGAAGTCTGGGTTTTTATAGAAAAAAATATAGATTTGATTAATGTTGACCCTATCTACAAAACTCCCATGATAATTAATTAGTTACACGCTATACACCATCATATTCGAGAAGGAAGATTTAGTACTTGAACGAAACCCTTATGCAAAAACAGGAAGTTGGTTGGACTCATACTCTTGCCACCTGTAGAACGCCCTTACTAGTTATTCGTCTTTATACCTTAATGATTAAGAAAGATGCATATATGATAAGATATGCTTTTATAAAAAAAATTATGGAATGTATATTTATTTCAATCATAATTGCATTGAGATTATTGTGACCGTTGTGATTTACATAATGGCATTGGCGTTATCACTTCTCGGGTAGTTCAAAACCTTAATTATAAATTATTCTATCAGATCTGTAGAAGTGTAGTCCTGGAATGTATAAGTTATATTATATAAGTAAATCTTTGTAATACCATGATATTAACTTATAGACGGTAAAAACTATTCTTTTTATTTGACTATTTTCATTATGAAATGAAGGAAATACTAATGAATTTTAGACATGTAAGCTTACAGCCATACCATGTTAAACTGCCTAGTTTGAATTAATAACTATTGATTATGTTGTGATAGCCAATATTACGTATACTTTAGTCTCTCGGGATTCAGCAGTAGAGTATAGATATCCACGAGCTTGCCTTAGCGAACATATAGTTTAAGCAAGATAAAATGATTAGCTCATAACTACATCAAGGAGTATAAATTGCGTACTCTAATGGATAATAGCATATGTAGTAATATAATCTAGAGGCTACACGTGACAACAGTAAGCTCTAATACATACCTTTGTTAATAAGCTATGCACCATGTAATCACTAGAATGAACTCACTTAAGAGTCAAAACGTAAGCTGTAATAATTCAGCATGGCTACTTAGTATGTAATACTCTGTCTAACCACTAGCAAGAGGTATGTTTACAAAAAGTGGGCTTACAACATTCTTAGTTTCATACTTCTTAGTAGTACAATAGTAAAAACAAAGAATGCAATACTTAATGAATTCTGATTGGGAATTTAATGTAAAATGTGATAGACATTAAGATAGGCCTTATCTATTATCTTATTATGTAATGAATGCAATACCATACCAGAATTAATAACCCAATCTAGGCATCGTTCTAAACATAGCATTAATGATTCTAAGAAGTGTTAATTATGATTATGGAAGAATGTTTTAGATTGTGTTAATGGTATAGGTGAATACATGTTAAGAATATTGAATGTGTCTAGATATAATGAGAAGGAAAGGGAAGTAGGTTGTTAGTATAACTTTTTTTATCAAATATAAAATAGAGTTTGATATAAGAAAGGGGAAATTATAGAAATATAAGATGTTGGTTGTTGTTATTATAAATTTATTCTACCAATTATTATGTTATGAAAAAGCAATGTATATATATAAATTGTCTATAGAATTTCTATTTTGAAGAGGAAGAAAATATAAACTTATCTTATCATATGTATATAAAGATGATTAAATTAGGAAAAAGGAAAATTTTATACAGGTTATGATTATAAAATAATCCTTCTGAAAAAGGAGAACCAAAATACATTGATGTATTAAAAATTCATAAATTGAAGAGATGAAGTTTATGCTTTATATTAACTTAATGGTGTAGATTCAGGATTTAGGAGAAAGTAAATGGTGACCGGAGGAACTTAGATGTTAAAAAAAAAAAAAATTACCTTCTCGAAGCGAGTCCCTACATTTGGTATCAGAGCTTGGTTGAAACTAGTTAGGACCTGGGAACCCGTCGCAATTATTAAATCTAAACTGCATAGAAGCTCAATGAGCTAGACATGATGTTAGTGTTGGAAGAACTAGGAGTTAAAGTTTAATGTGTTCGACTAAATCACTAAGTTACGATACTTTCCTAACAAATTGAGAATCAATTTTGTTAGCAATCATGAAATTGGAAGAAGTCTTATGAGGATATTGAATGATTTATACATTGATTAATAAGGGCACATAGTCTCCCTGGAACCTATAACTCGTAGCTAATTACCAACAGTATCGTACTCATGGATATTTGATGTTTATATTTCACCTCATGGGAGAGGATAACCAAATAGATTGGGATTATTAATTAAAAAATTATTGGGTACCGGTTGTGTGACTATTGATGGATCAAGATTATAGTTTAACTGGATATCATGGACCCCTTTGGATAAATAAAGAGACACGGGAAACCAAATTCAGAGGCAACAATTATTTAGAAGAATATTACTAGAGTACAGTAGATAAAATTACCGAAGAAATTGGAAGATGACGACAAAATAAATGAATATGAAAAGAAATTGAAAACGCACCATGGAAGTACATGGGACTCAACTTCGGGACGAAGTTCTATATAAGAGGGGGTGTATGTAACGCCCGCCTCAACACTTTAACTGATTAGACTAATGAGGGCACTAGTTTTGAAATGAACTAGATTAATAAAACACGAACCATGGAATTTACCTTGAATATTATCTTAACGAAATGGAAATGATTGAATGATATATGCTAGATTAAGAAATAATGAAATAGAAATAATCGAATGAAATATGTGCTTGACGGACTGAGAGAATAGGAAATGAAAGTGAATAGATGACATATTCTAGATTAAGAAATGATTGACTGAAAGATATGCTCGATTGACTGAGATATTATGATGAATAATGAAAATGATGAATGATAGATATACTCGACTGACTGAGATATTATGATGACATATGATGAAATAATTTCATAGTGCAACGCTACTAATGTGCGTTTGAGTGTGTGCAGTGACAGGTAAGACGATTTACCGACTAACACACAATGGAATTATAGGGGTCGTAAGAATGGAAAGAACACATAGGGGTACGAAGACAGGCTGTCGACCCTAAATTAGCACTCCACGCACGGGTCGGAAGCTTGCAAGCTGGCCTGGGGAAGCGTGAGCCGTACGGGTGAGGACACAATGAGTTGGTCGCGTACAATGAGTTGAGGGGCGTGCGATAATGAGAGCCTTATCCCTCAGCCACCCTTAGTATCCAAGAAGTGTAGTCGAGAGATTGTAGTAACGAATCCCCAATCACTACATAGTTCTCCCCACAAGAAGAAAGAATTGTCGGAAGGACCTGCCGAAGGGGTACCTAGACAAAAACAGGAAAAGATGATTAGCCATGTAATTATACTTACATAATTGAAATCATATAGATATAGTTTTGAAGAATCCATTTAAAATAAATAGTTTACTTTATATTGTACTTTTTATCATCTTAAGAAAAAGGGAAAATAGGAAATATATATTAGGAAGGTCCATTTAGAAAAAGAAATGTTTGACTCCTTTTCATTTTTATCTTTTATTTTATTATTTTTTTTTAAAAGAAGAATTTTGAAAATAAAAGTTTAGAATTCTAAAGAAATGATTAGTTATCATTTTTATTTTATAATTTTTGAAAAAGAAGAATTGAAAATAAAAGATTAGAATTCTAAAGAAATGTTTATTACCACTTTATTTTATTTTTTTTAAGAAAGAAATTTGAAATAAAGTAGAATTTTAATAAAAGAAATAATCTTTATTTTTATTCTCATTTTATTAGTTTGAAAAGAGAAGAATGTAGAAAACATGGTGTCCATTTACTAGAAGCTAATTAAGAGATCATTGAATAAACTAATTAGAGAGAAAAACATAGCTAGGACTCTAGTGGAGACCACTACACCTACCTCCCACTGATTTAGGGAATTAGGTGCATGCTTAAGATAGAAAGAGACACATGTAATTTGAGAATAAATATTAAGAAAATATTAAATTTAATAAATTATGTGCATGAGTGTTGGCCCGGTTTTGCAACCAGGCTTAGTGCTATGGGCACCTTCTAACTAGTAGCAGCAGTTTCAATAGAATTAAACAAGAAACTAATCTAAACAAAACTAATCATGGATCTATGCAAGAATATAAGCAAATAGTGTAAATATTTAAAAAACAAGAACAAGAAAATATTAAAGAATAAATTTGTATTGAAAAATGGGGGGCAAGCAAGTGCTTGCGATAATACCTTCAATGGTGAAGGTTGATGTTGAGCAACTCCCAAGATGAGTAGCTCCAAGCTCCAAGAGGTCTCCTTCTCCAAGGTTGCTTACAATGGCCAAAATGCTCAAGGAAGATTTTGGCAGCATGAGGATGAGATAATGGATGGATGTGAAATGAGGAGCCCCTACCACCTTTTTATAGGTTTTGGTGGTGGGAAATACCATTTATGGTTTTGTGGAAACCAATGGTATTGACCAACATGGTTTAAGTACTTTTCCCTCCTTTTTTCCTTTTTTGAATAAAATTAATATTTTTATTCCCTTTTTAATATTTTGGGAATTTGGACCCTTTTTGAGGGTTTTTTATGCTTTTTTAGGAAAAATAATATTTTTTAATGGAAAAAGGGGTGCACTCAGGTCTTTTGGTGACCTTTTGTTGGTTGCAGAGGCTCAAATGGTGAAAAAGTGGACAAATGGGTCATGTGAATAGGGAAATGAGCTAGTGAGCACTTTTTGGGTGTTAACAGATTGCCCCCTGATGTGTGAGGGCAGGAGCTCATCGTATGGCCGATAGACATCATAGTTCATTTGTATTTTTCTGGGGTTTTAGGGGAGAGAAGAGACCGGTTGGAGACTGGAGCCACGGCCCTTGGAAGCTGCAAAAACAAAACATATTACATGGCCTCAATATGAATGAGGTATAATCTCTGATAATGGACGAGGCGGGCATTCCCATGCTCCTATCAAGACATATACATAACAATTGGTCCCAAGAAGGGGGATCTAATACATAAAGAATCTATTGGTACATCATAATGGTCCAGGGGAGGACATTATTTTGGGATATACTCTTGATCATAACTGATCTCAGTAAATGATACACTGAAAGAACTGGTGAACTGCTGAAACTGAAGGTGTCCAACATCTGTAGGGACTCAAAGATTATGAGTCATCTATGAGAATTAATGTAACTGTGTACTCAAGGGAGTATGTAACTGGGGTATATTTGAATACTATCGTTATGCGCAACCCAGATATCTATAGAAAAAGTGTAACTGGTTTTGTCCATAGGAAGATTTTCAAATGTGGAGGAGTCAGGAGGTATCAGGGGTCTTCGACTAATAATTGAAAGGATCAATGTCCTGTGTGAGTCTCAACGATGCGATCAAGGTGTTGAAGTCGAGCATGTGAGAAACAACCATTTGGAGAGGCAATGAGGATTCCTCTCGAAATGATTCGTAGGCACTCATCATAAATGGTAATGAGTCCAAGACACAGGGACCTCTAGGTCTATCCTCTAGAATAAATGTGGTTGTCGTTGACAGAGGGAGACTAGCAACTATCAAGGCAATGATTTTTTCTTGATAGGAGCACGAGGTGTAGAACTGAAGTGTTGTAGTACTGATGGCAGGACTGAGATACTTGTGGGGATGGGACATAACTGGGTCATGAAGTGGGTAGACTCAACCTTCCTTTGTTAAGAGCATGATGACATGGTTGACCTGGTAGCGTAGGGAACTGACTTGTCGGTGTGGGGATCATTGCTTTTAATGACTGAATGGTATATATTGACTCTGGTGGGGAGGACGAGCTGATAGGTGCTGTCGAAGGATTTTCAAGGTGACATACTGCAGAATACTCTGAACAAAGGCGGCAAAAATGGGTAAGCTGCCATATGAGTAGATGTGATCGGTCGTGGCGCCAAGAGGCACCATTGATTCCTTCTTCGTATTTTTAATGAGCTCCAAGAGGGGATAAAAGTGTGCTCTGAATTGGTACGGTCCTGTGGATTTTGCGAGCCCAGGACGGCTCATGCTCATGGTTGTTTTCATGTTTAGAGAGTCTGAAAACGGTAAGTGGACTCTATTGGTGTTTCTTTTTCGTAAGTTTAGTCTCCAAGGCTCGAAAAAGCATAAAATGATGCGGATGGAGAACTCTTCTAGCCGATGTGACTAGAGTATACCTTTTTCATAATTAGTCTACGAGGTCCGGAAAAGGGGTAAACTTATACCAGGTAGATGCCCTTTCAGATATGTTTAGCGAGCATGAAAGGAAGCAAGATTGCTCGGCGATCTTTTCATTGTTTTAGGAGTCAAAAAAGAGCTTAACAGAAACTCCCTAAGTGCCTTTTTCGTAAAAGGGGTTGCTCGGCTCGAAAAAGGGATAAAATTATACCGAACAAAAATGGATTGATGAGGGCGAGAAGAGGTCTCAAGCATCATCATCAGTGCGGAAAACTAGATCCAGTGACAGAAAGATTGTCCAAACGGGGCTACGGCCAATGTGGCACACAAAATGCCCAAAAAAGCTGGGCGTGAGAGCGAGGAATGATCTCTAGCATCATCACGGGTGTGGAAAACGGAATCCGGTGATATATGACATGTCGAAAACATAGAACGGTCGATGTGGCACGCAAACCGAGGTGACGGGGGGCATGGAAAAAATGCCCGAAAAATCTAAAAGTGAGAGCGAGAAATGATCTCAAGCATCATCACGAGCGCGGAAAACTAAATCCGGTGATATAAGGCACGTCCAAAACGGAGAACAGCCGATGTGGCACGCAAACCGAGGCTACGTGGGGGGCATGGAAAAAATGCCCTGAAAATCGGGACGTGACAGCGAGAAATGATCTCAAGCATCATCACGAGCGCGGAAAACTGAATCCGGTGATATATGGCACCTCCAAAACGGAGAATGGCCAATGTGGCACGCAAACCGAGGCCACGAGAGAGGCCAAAAAATGGTCAAAAAATAGACCCCGTGAAAACGGGAAAAGGAAAGAACCTGCATGAAGTTCTCGCTGTGCTGATTCCAATGGTACCAACAGTTTGAAAAATGGACATCGTATGATACCGCAATGGTTGTTGGAAAATTGGTGGAATTTCTATAAATAGGGCGTGGGGCCCAAATGACTTGTCATTGTTATGTGCGAGTTTGATAGAGCTGTCAGAGCTATTTCTTGATTTCTAGGAGATTTCACCATTGGTTTTCGATTCAGCGAGTTGCAGGTAACTCTATTTGTCTTAGCCTTGTCAATTATGTCTTTTTTGTTTGGCGGCGGGCCCCTGAAGGCCGCGAAATTCCATGTTGACTCTCCAACGTGGAATATCGCAGGTTTCGGGACTGTTCCCGCGATGAACCATGCGGGTTTCAGGCTGACAGTCGTGATGTTCATCGCGACTGCGAGGTTGGAACCCGCGATGTTCATCGCGAGTTCATGGGAGATAGTCGCAATGTTCATCGCGATTGTCTGGCCAAAATCCGCGATGTTCATCGCGGGTTTTTGCATGGAGGCCGCGATGGTCATCGCGGCTTTTGGTGGAAAAGCTGCGATGGGAATCGCGGCTTTTTGTGGAAAAGCCGCGATGGGATGTTTTCAAATTTTTTTATGCTGGGGCTAAAAATTTCTTCTGTTTTCTGGCAGGATGTTGAGGAGACCATTGTCCTCGTGGCGGGGAGCGGGAGATCGATGATGATATTATGGAGAGGATTCTGACTGATCCGGGGGTGAGACAGACTCTGGCTATGAGCAGAATTTTGAAGTTCGCTCAGATCCCACCTATTCGTTCAGTGAGACGGCTCCTGAACAAGCTTGTGCGTTGGTGGGTGCCGGCGGAGGGTGCATTTATCATTGGGGGTGAGAGGTTAGAGGTCACTCTCACGGATGTATATTTTTTGACTGGGTTGCCTCGTTTGGGTGAGGTGGGCGATCTCTTACCGAGGATCCTCCAGGTGTAGATATGGAGGACCTGTTACAGACTTTCTGTGTTGATGATGCTGTTTTGCAGAACATCTCTATTAGTCTGCGATCCCTATGTGAGTGGGATATGCGAGCTGTTGGGGCATGTGTTCTACGAATATTGGGTGCTGCTGCGCCACATCGTATGTCTGGGGGACAGACGATGATGGTGGACTCCGTTCTTCGGGGGACATATTATGCCTGGGGGCAGATGTTTTTGGCTGGTGTCCGGAGAGATCTGGACAAGGCCATTCGAGAGGGAGGTGAGTTCTGTTATGCCTCTTTTCTCTGCTATTTTTTCTTTGAGCGGGTGCCGACCTTGCGGCCACGGGTACCCATTCGTGCTGGTCTGGTGAGTGAGCCTCGCATGATGCGGTGGGGGCAGATGATGCCTCGTGCCGGCGGTGGTGTCCGTGGTTTCTTCACGGAGGATTTTTATGAGCAGTGGGAGCAGATGCCCCTGGTGATTGAGGACTACCCCTACGCCGGCATGGACTATCGAGGTGACCCAAAGATGCCTCGTGCCCCAGGACAGGACTGGAGTTTAGACGGTATGTTTTGTGTTTTATTTTGATATTATATCATGTGTTGTTTGATTTATCATCGATGATTATAGTTGTATAGTATATGATGGCTTACTTGGTTTTGTGGAGATGTGGGTCCAGTGCCACCGCCCGACTACGTGGCTCGTCAGGGGCGAGCGATGGTGGTCGCCCATCCCCCTGCAGCGGTACCACCTCCGCGTGGTGGAGGATTTGCGGCTCGTGGGCGAGGGGTGGGCCCTCGAGATGACGCCATAGAGGGTGTCAGACAGACCTTTGCCAGGATCTTAGCAGGACTCCCCGAGGCTGGTTGGAGAGACCTGGATCGGGATATTTTGGAGGGTTGCTTTGGTGCGCCGCCTGAGTGGTGGTCGCTCTTGTTAAGGACAACGGTGTTTGTGGCGGAGCACAGGGGCGGTAGACGAGATGATTCGGCAGGGCCGGCTGAGGGGATGAGACGTCTGCGGGATGATCCAGCGGGGCCGGCAGAGCGGAGAGTTCGGGCTCGACCTGACCCGGCGGAGCCAGTAGAGGAGGAGCCGGAGGAGCCTAGGGATCCTGCTGAGTAGATGATATTGTATCTGCCCCCAAATGCTGATGAGCATATGGGGAATCATTTTTGTACGACAGATGTATTTTTGTATATCGGGTGCTGAGGGCACCTATGACATGTTGACTATTATGGTTTATGTATATATGTGGATATATATTTGGATATATTGTCGTGTATGCACGTGGATGCACATTTGTCTTTTGTATATGCCCGTGGAGGCACATATTATGCACGTGGATGCAGTATGTTGTTATTTATGTATGCCCGTGGAGGAACATGTTATGCGCGTGGATGCATTATTTTGTTATTTGTTTATGCCTGTGGAGGCACATGTTATGCACGTGGATGCATTTTGTTTATGGATATGCCCGTGGAGGCACATGTTATGCACGTGGATGCATTTTGTTTATGGATATGACATGATGTGATTGGTGTGCCAGTCGAGGACATTGTTGGCCATATGGTCTGCTACACTGTTGAGGTGTCTTGGGACATGTGTGAATGAAATCGATTCAAACTGTCTAACCATTTGTTTAGTGCGCAGGAATTTTCTGAAAAGACAGGGATCGCGTACCTGGTAATCATTGTTGAGTTGGGAAACTAGGAGCTGTGAGTCCAAGAAAACGTTGAGGTGACTGATGCTCATTTGGAGAGCTGCGGCCAGGAGACCGGTCACGGCATCGTATTCAGCTTGGTTATTGGTGGTGGCACCTAAACATACTCCGTCTATGTGAAATAACTCATGTGAAGGGGAGTATATTACCCAAGCTGCGGAGGCGAGATTGGGAGACCAACTGCTTGCACCATCAGCTAAACCGACATAGCAGAGTGGAAGAGGATCCATCTGTGGTCATGCAGAGAAAAACAAATATTTAGGTTTTTGGATTTTTGTGAAAAAAGAAAGTAAGCCTATACTAGAATGGACGGTGGTGTCCATCATATTTTCTATGGGTAAAATCGTTTAAGGTACAACCCGTTGCATGGGTTGCGTAGGGGATTGCTTTCTGAATCGGTCAGAATGTATGCCCCCTGCCCGAGGTAGGTGTGTACGATGTAGGGGCCTTGCCACATAGATACAAACTTTTCCTTTCCGGTTTTATCATGAGCTTGATCATAAGCGAGGACAAGGTCTCCCTCAGAAAAAGTTCTGGGGTGGATGTGTTTGTCGTAACTTAGTTTGGATCGTTGTTTGGCTGCTTCCATGTTTTGAATGGCTGTGCGCCGATCTTCATCGGCTTGCTCTAGTAGTAGTAGACGTTGCTCAATTGGGGAAGTGTCCAGTAGGAGTTCAACGGCGATATGTAGGGCTGGAATCTGACACTCGATAGGGAGAACGGATTCGACACCGTGAACTAAATGGAAAGGGGTAAAACCGGTGGCAGTTTTGGTTGAGGTGCGGTAAGCCCATAGTGCGAGGAAAAGCATGTGGTGCCAATTGGATTTGTGTTTGTCTACAGTATGTTGGAGGATGGTCTTCAAAATTTTATTGATCGCTTCGACTTGGCCGTTTCCTTGGGGATAGTAGGCGGAAGAGAAAGGTGTTCAAATTTCAACATGGTTGATAATTCTTTCCAGACGGCATCTTCGAAGTGAGAGCCGTGGTCAGAGACTAGTTGCTTTGGCACTCCGAAACGAGCGATAACATGGTTGAAGAAAAACCGTGTTGCAGTGTCAGCTTTGCAATTATAGGTCGGCATGGCTTCTTCCCACTTGGTGAAATAATCTACTGCCACAACGATGTGTTTGTGACCGCCGGTTGACGTGGGGTTGCAGTCGAGGAAGTCGATGGCCCATTTGCAGAATGGTCCAACAGTGATGATTGGATGAAGGGGGGCGGGGGGGGGTTCTTGCTTTGGGGACAAAGAGTTGGCAGTTCTAGCAATGCTTGAATGCATTAATGCAATCAGTAAACAATGATGGCCAAAAATAACCTGCCCGAATGATCTTCTGGGCGGTGGCCATGCCGGAGAAATGGCCTCCGCAAGCACCGCTATGACAATCATTGAGGACTTGACCTGCCTCACTATGGGATAGGCATCGGCGTAGGATGGTATCAATGCCACGTCGGTAAAGTATGTCCCCTAACAAGAGGTATCGGGGGGCGTGGTGTCGTATGCGACGGCGTCCGTCACGATCGATGTGTGGTCGAAATTTTTGTGTACGAAGGTAAGTCAAAATGTCTCCGTACCAAGGGTCGTCAGACGAAATGATGAAGATCTGCTCGTCAATCAGGTCCGTTTGGATAATGGGTGATGTCGAAGAGGATGGGAGGTCAATGATGAGGTGAGCAAGCGCGAGGGCTTTAGTGCTTTTGGGAGTTATGAAAGTGAGGTCATATTCCTGGAGGATAATGACCCATTTAGCAACACGACCTTGTAGGAGCCGCCGGGTTAGGAGATAGACCATAGGGTTGGAGTCAGCCACGACCGTGGTATGACTGAGTAGAATGTAGTGTCACAATTTTTGTACAGAAAAGACTACTGCTAGGGCTAATCTTTCCTCGTATGGGTAACGCAGAGGTGGGCCAGACAAGGTCTGGCTGACGTAATAAATCACATGCTCTTGGTGGGAGGCATCTTCTTGGACCAAAACTCCGGATACAGCATATTCAGATGCCGAGACATAAAGGGTGAAGTCTTGAGAGAAATCCGGTGGGGATATCAAGGGGGCTTGTGTGAGAGATTTCTTGAGGGCTTCGAATGCCGTGTCTGCTTGCTCATCCCAAACAAAGGGTATGTGGGTACGAAGTAAGCGTAAGAACCCGTGGACTTTGGTGGCATAATCAGGAATGAAGCGCCTAAGGAAATTGGACCTCCCTTGTAGACTCTGGAGCTGCCGAAGCGTGCGAGGAGGCAGAAGTTCTAAGATGGCTTTGACTTTCAGGGGATCGACAGTGATTCCGTCTTGGGAAACAATGAAACCCAACAACCGGCCTGCCGGGACGCAAAAGACACACTTGTGTGGGTTCAAGCGGATTTTATATTTGCGACAACGCAGGAAAACTTGTCGGAGGTCGTTAAGGTGGTCTGATCGTTTTTGGGAACGAGCTGTGAGGTCATCAAGGTAGACTCGCAGGATATGGACCAAGTCGTGAAAGCAATAGGTCATGGCCCGCTGGAAAGTGGCACCAACATTTTTAAGGCCAAATGGCATGACGCGGTATGCAAAGGTGCCCCATGGGGTGGTGAAGGCAGTCTTGTACTGATCCTCCTTATGGATGTGAATCTGGTTGTATCCAGAAAACCCGTCCATGAAAGATAGGACCTCATGGCCCGCACACTCATCAATGAGTTGGTCAATGAATGGCGTGGGGAAATTGTCTTTTGGACAAGCGTGGTTTAAGTCACGGAAATCAATGCATACTCTAAGGGTGCCTTTCTTTTTGTTGATGGGAACGGGGTTTGACACCCAAGTGGTGTACGGAATAGGATAAATGAATCCTGCTTTGCGAAGTTTCTCAACCTCAGCTTTAACGGCGGGGAGTTTGGAAGGATGAATGGGTCGCTGTTTCTGGCGAACAGGGGGTACCTTAGGCCATGTATCAATGTGGTGTTCTATGATGGCGGGGTCGAGACTAGGCATCTCGGTATAGGACCAGGAAAAGACTTCACAGAACTCTTGAAAGAGCTTTTTGTACGCTTGAGTTTCTGCTTGAGTGCAAGATGCGCCCAGCGAGATGAGCTCAGGTTTCCTAGGTGTTGTGGAAATGTCTATCTGTATAGTGGGGGAAATGTTGGACATGTTCCCTTCTTCAAAGGCATCTGGTGCTGGGATAGGGCCCTTTAACCAATCAACCTTAGTGGGTATGAAATCTTTTGATTCGACCGATAGATGGTTGGATGCGGTGGATGTAGATGCTTCCGGTAGGAAGTACGAGCGATGATGCATATCATCCCAAGGGTAGTCGGGTGCAGTGAGTGTCTCCAAAATTTGCTCATCATTATTGAAGTAGTCATACCATAGATCAAGGGGTTCTGGTTTGAAAGTTTTTGAAATCATATAGATTGTATTGACTTCTTCCGACGAGGATGATGGCTGGGGGTAGATCTCCTCGATGAGGGGAGGAGATATCTCCAAATCTATGTTGTTTAACTCGTACAATGCTGCTCTATAGTCAGGGAGATCAGGACAATGGTGAGAGTAGTGGCCGTAAACACTACATATGGCACAAGGATGGTTGGTGCGCAGTGATCTGTCGCGAGGATGAGGAGGTAGCTCAAGTCTAACGACTAGGATGCCAGTATCATCGTCCAACATATTCATATGTTCTTGGAGTGCTGGTAGCTGTGGGCATTGATGAGTTGGATGGCCTCTCTCATCACACAAAGAGCATTTAGGAGGAGCGCAAAACACCGATGGGAGTTTGACTTCCTTAGGGGGTGGTATAGCAGTGTATGGTTGTGGACCTCTGCCCCCAGTGGGCTTGACAAGAGGAGGAGGATTCGTTGACGATGAAGGGACCATGAGACCAGGAGATGGTTTCGTCGACGAGGAAGGGATTGTGACACCAGGAGGAGGTTGAGTAGTGGTAACAATAGGTTGTACCAGTTGGAGGATGACATTTGGTGTCAGTGGTGGAATGGGAGGCAAAATATACCACACGGGTAATCCCAATGTTAACCCGGGTAGACTAAGGGTAGCCATAACCGGGGCGCTTACTACACCCGAAGGAGGAAATAGAAAGGGGATGGTGTGGATGGGTGTAACACCGATGTGACTAGGGACCAATGGTGGTTGACTAGCGGGTGTTTGTGTATTCTGTGAAAGAGTACAGAGATTTGCGACGTGGGTCTCTGGTGACGGTGGTGGAATGGCTTGGAATGTAGAGGTCATCGGTGTATCTGAGTAAAGTCCGGGTCCCACAGAAGAAACAAAGGAGGTAGTGGCACTAGAAGCAGGTTGTTCAATCATGGGAAGAACATTTTCGGGTGCTGCAGGGGCATTGGGATCATAGTAGGTGAGTTGGTCGATCTTGACCACGCGTCCCTCGTGGGGGAACATCATGGTACGAAAAACGGATGAGGCAACCGCTTTCATGGCGTACATGTAACTGCGGCCAAGTAAAAGGTTATAATCGAGTTGGGCATTAATGACCTCTATGTCGATGAGCACAGTTTTCCCACCCAATTGGACGGGGACCTTGGGTAGTAGACCTTGAGGTTGAGATGACCGACCGTCGTAGGCCCACAATGCAGTGGTGGATTGCTGGAGAGTAGGGGATCCCAACTTCTGCCAAACAAATGTGGACATGACGCATGTGGAGGCACCCTCCTCGATGATACATCGATGGGTGACAAGATTCCGAATAGAAACAGAAACTTGGACTGCTATGGTGGAAGGCAGACATGGTTCGGATTGGTCCAAATCAAAAGTCATCAATTTCGAATCATTTGGGTCAATCGCCCCAATGGCGGAAAGTAAAGTCTTGTGCTGCGTAGGACAGTTTTTTAAGACTTCTAATTCAGACATGGCTGCGGGGGACTGAGCTAAATCATCGACGATGTTGTAATTTGACGCAGCTCGTGCATTGGGGTTGTTGTTGATATGGCGGAGTGGGAAACGAGGTGCTTTAGAGGCGCCATCGAGTGGAAGCGGTGGTATACGTAACGTTTGATCAATGGGATGAGCGTTAGTATCCTTATCGGCGGGGGGGGCTTCTGAGGTAGGTCCATACTGGTTCCTACGTGTCTGGATGTTGACATCAGCCGTGGACATCATCAATAAGTGGTGAGTACCTGAATCAAACATTGGTTGATCAGGGGCGGTGTAAGTGATCTGTTGTGGTGGCACGTTGCTCTGTGGGGGAGCTAACGGCTGAGTGTTCACCACACCTTGTGCTGGAAAAGGGTTTTGTAGCACCAAAGGTTGTTGTTGAGGTGGTGGAGGGTTGGGTGGCGGCTGAGGAGCCGCTGCCCTTGATGATGGGCGTCATCTGTCCATAGTTGTCGAGCTTGCTCCAGATGTGGGCAAGCGTGGGTATAGTGGCCATAGACCCCGCAAATAGAACAAGGATGGTTTGTTCATAAATTAGCATTTTTGGCTTGCTTAGGTGGCCGATCAGGATTCTGATGAGTAGGCGCCGCGTTATTATTTTGTGGAGGATGGGGAGGTTGTTGACCTTGGTTATGGTTTTGGTTGTTGCCGCGGTTGCGACCTCTTCCACGGTTTGGTTTCCCACCCTGGTTGCGTTGGTTATTTTGGTATTGGGGCTGATGTTGTTGTGGGTACACATGCTCTTAAGCATTGGGGGGATTCTGGGGAGCCGCAGGTGCAGGAGCAGGTTGCGGTGGATAATATGCTGGTGGAGCTGGAGGTGGTCCAGCTGCCTGTTGGGGTTGTTGGTACCCCTGAGCTATTGGATGTGGTGGATTAGCTAGTGCAGCTTGCTGTGGGTACTGCATCTGTTGTGGCGAGAACTGAATGGGGTTCTGTGTAACAGGTTGGATATGGTATGTAGAAGGTACATATGCTGATGGCGCTTGCCCATAGCAATGTTGCGGACAAGAGGGTCCATGAATGTGATGGGTTTGGTTTGTTGGAGCGTAAGAAGTTGTCGCTCTGGAACTGGATGTAGCCCTAGAGAGGTCTGGGGCGGGCATGGTACTCACCATACTGAAAGGTTTAGGTTGCGGTGTGATTTGGCCAATGATGCCATCAGCTGCATGTGATGCCCCCCGTGCGTCACCACGTGAAGAGTCGCCTCGTGGGGCGTCAGGTATGATTGTGTATAGATAACCCGACTGGGCGTAAACGAGATCAAACTGTTGGGCTTTGAGGATGGCCTCTTCTTCAGACTGGGGTCTTTCATATGCCACATCCTTCGCCATAAGAGGGAGGAGGGATTTTAGAAACCAATCTAAGAAGATACGGTCATCTAACTTAATTTTGTAGAGGCTTCGGCGTCGACGCCACTCATGAATGTGGTCAGTGATGTGGGTGGCCGTGGTTTGTCTGCAAGACAGTAGGATCTCGACTCTCGCATCATAGTGGACAGGTAACTGGAAGTATTGCAGGAAAGTCGAGGCAAGGGAGGTAAAGGTGGCATGCGTCCCATGAGGCTGCTCGATATACCATTGGCTGCTCGATATACCATTTAGTTGCAGAGCCAGTGAAGGTGCACTGTAAAAGCCGAAGGCGGATAGAGTCGTCCACTATGGAGTTGGAGGAGCACCATAAATGGAAGGACATAATATGGTTCTGGGGGTCCTCACCTGCCTTGCCCTCAAACTTAGGGATGTTAGAGGGGAGTTTAGTGGGCATGTGAGGCCACGTAGGATCGTGTCTGATGGGGTCATTGGTGAGCCTAGCTAAGTCTGGCAGGTTCAGACTTGCCATGTACGGTAAGCTAGCAGATGTAGTGACTGGAACTGGGACATGCCTAGTCATTGTAGTATGATGTAGGGGTCCAGTAGCGTCTAAAGGTATGCTAGGTATGGAGGGTATGTGCCCTACAATAGGTGTAGTCTGGTATGGGCCAGTGCCTCCAAGTGCAACATGGGTTACACTTGGGTTAGGAATAGCAGTAGGGATTCCTGGGATAGGGTTTGTGGAAACCAGAGGGGGTGTGACCCCTATGTTGGGCATACCCCTAACAGGTGGTGGCCCTGTGTTGGGAATTCCTATAATAGGAGGTGGCCCTGTGTTGGGCATTCCTAAATGTGGAGTGTTGCCCATGTTGGGCATACCCAGGGGGGTGGTCGTTGCCATGGATGGCACCGCCGCAGAAGGGTCTGTGGATGTCTCACCTATGGTGCTGGTAAATAGTGGATCAAATGGTGTTCCATCCATAATGGTGGTTGGTGGTAATACAACGTAGTTTTCAGATTCTGCCTCAGAATCAGATGTGAAGTGAGGCGTGTCAGAATCAGATGATCGTCTGGTTGACCGACGATGTGTCAAATCAAGGGATAAGGCTCTGCGTCGGTGACGTGGAGAGCCAAGTAGGCTAAACTCTGGGAGTTCGCCCTATAGACGACGAGAGCGTCTAAAATTCTCAATGGTGAGAATTAAGTTTTTGTGTAAAAAATCTGTTTAAGTATCAGGTGGTGATATATATATAAAAACTCAAAACCCTAATGCAACCAAGGGTGCAAGAAGGGGAGTGAAAAAGAAGGCTCTCAGGCCAAAAAATCAACCTCAAAAAAGGCACTTATTCTAGCAGTTGTGCTACAATAAGTGGAGGAATGCAACAAATGGTCAGAGTACCAACATGCAAACGGCTTCAAGAAAAAATAGGTGTAACTAGACCAAAGGTGGGTTGAATCATGCAAACACCTAACTAAAAGTATTTTGAGTCAAACAAACGATATCCTCTGCAAGGTGATGAAATCCAAGTCAGACAATATGAGTGTTGAGACAACGGCTAGATATCCCCCTACCGGGAGGGACACCGGGTAATCAATCCTAAAGAAAGGCTACTAGGATACTCCCTTCATGATGCGTCGAGAAAAGTTAAATATGCCGTTTGGTCCTTGATCGCAATATCCCAATACAGGGATATCCCGAGAACTGCGAATGGTAGCCCTTCGGTTACTGAATGGATTTCGGTATTCCACTCAGGCTTCCGGAACCATCCTCGCGACTTCAACCCTCCTAGGGGAGAGGCCTTCCCACAAACCGGTTGTGACCGCGCTAATAAATACTAAGAGATTTTAGCTCCCTAATTGGACAGCTTCTATGTCTCAGATGTAATAACTGAGGGGTGTTATTGGAACACCTATCCCCTCAATACTACCTAGCTACAAAGTTCTTTTAGTGTTCCCCAAGTGGGGTTAAAAGTGTGTTGCAATTATGGTAAGTTTTAAGGCTCAGTTCAATTAAGTGATCGAGTGAGTGCACGTGAGGTATTGTAAACTGAACTTGAAAAAGGTAAATGCTTTACAGGAAATTTTCAAAAAACAAAGGAGCTTTTGAAAATAAAAAAGAAAATATTTATGACTTTTTCAAATAAATGGAAATTAAATGCTTTGCAAATATCAACTCAAAAAACAAAGGATCTTTTGAATTATGAAAGCAAATAATAGACTTCTTTTAAAGAAATAAATGGATTTCTTCTTTCAAGGAAATTGCTAAGGGCAAGATTTTAAAGAAGTAAACAGGAAAATTTTTAATCTAGATAAAAATGCAAAATAAGTCCTTCTTTCACTTTCTTGAAATTTTTTAAAAGACTTCTAGATATGCATTTTAAATAGTAAAATTTTTTCAAGGCTATAAAATATGCAGAATTTAATACTGTAAAAATGTGCTATGTGGGTAGAAAGTACAGTAAAAATTAATTTTTAAAATCGAAATGGCCGAATGAAAAATTCAGCAGCGCGGGTTTTGACAGAAAAGCCGCGATGGACCGCGTGGGTTTCGGTCGCATAGTCGCGATGGACCGCGCGGAAAATGTCCGCGAAGCCGCGATGTGCAGCGCGCAAATAGGCCGCGAAGTCGCGGTGAACCGTGCGGAAAAGGGCCGCGTAGTCGCGATGTGCAGCGCGGTAAATGACCGCGAAGCCGCGATGTGCAGCGCAGAAACCGGCCGTGAAGCCGCGGTGAACCGTGCGGAAAAAATCCCAAAAGCCGCGATGGACTGCGCGACTGTCAGGCTAAAAACCGCGAGGCGAAAGCCGTGCATGGAAGCCGAAAAATGAACCCAAAAATTGAGAATTCCGGGCTGTTAATGGCAATAGATGAGGCCAAAACTTAGAGCAGCAATGGATCTGCTGTCTAAGATGGCAGATCTATGGATCTAAAGGTTAAAAACTAATAAAAAACTAAGATTAAAAGCAAAACTAGAGATCTATTGTTCGAAACCCAGCGGAGTCGCCAAAAACTGTTGGCCCGGTTTTGCAACCAGGCTTAGTGCTATGGGCACCTGCTAACTAGTAGCAGCAGTTTCAATAGAATTAAACAAGAAACTAATATAAACAAAACTAATCATGGATCTATGCAAGAATATAAACAAATAGTGTAAATATTTAAAAAACAAGAACAAGAAAATTTTAAAGAATGAATTTGTATTGAAAAATGGGGGGCAAGCAAGTGCTTGCGATAATACCTTCAATGGTGAAGGTTGATGTTGAGCAACTCCTAAGATGAGTAGCTCCAACTCCAAGAGGTCTCCTTCTCCAAGGTTGCTTACAATGGCCAAAATGCTCAAGGAAGATTTCGGCAGCATGAAGATGAGATAATGGATGGATGTGAAATGAGGAGCCCCTACCACCTTTTTATAGGTTTTGGTGGTGGGGAATACCATTTGTGGTTTTGTGGAAACCAATGGTATTGACCAACATGGTTTAGGTACTTTTCCCTCTTTTTTTCTTTTTTGAATAAAATTAATATTTTTATTCCCTTTTTAATATTTTGGGAATTTGGACCATTTTTGAGGGTTTTTTATGCTTTTTTAGGAAAAATAATCTTTTTTAATGGAAAAAGGGGTGCACTCAGGTCTTTTGGTGACCTTTTGTTGGTTTCAGAGGCTCAGATGGTGAAAACGTGGACAAATGGGTCATGTGAATAGGGAAATGAGCTAGTGAGCACTTTTTGGGTGTTAACAATGAGGAGACACTTGGAATACATACTTTTGTTATAAAGGAAGGGAGGAGAAGGAGAAAAGACTCTCTTGCTCCCTAGTGTTGGATGGGCATCGTAATTGAGAAATTATATTGTGATTCTTGTGAGTTGGGTTGAGCTTGTCTGGGGATTGGGGGATCCCCACGGAAAGCTTTCATTGTGTGTTCTTACGACCCCCAATTGCTCGGGGGTTCGAGGTGAAGGAGAGTAACCCCGATACGGTAGGGAGGTCAACCGAGGGGTCTTCAGTGAATCATGCAAAAATAAAGAGCTGATCGACGACAACTTCACCAGAGACTACATCTACACCGAGAACAACTATTTTCTACAGGTATTGATTTCTTCCTATTTATTTATTTTAAGAAATGCTAGAAGTTTGAAAATGATTCTCGATTTAGAGATTTTAATGTATTGGTATGAAATGTTTTCCAGAACAGAGTATTAGTTATAGTTTGAATCCTAAATTTTACTTACGTTTGGGATTTCCATGTTTTTGTATAAAACGTTTTTCAGGATAGAGTATAATTTTATACCCTGAGTCTTAAATTATTTCCGATTTGAAAGTCGTTGTATTAAGTTACATTTTATCTAAAGCTGATTGCATGTCGTAATGTTATGGTGGGAGTTTTCTGTGTATTTCACCATACAAATCTTATATTCATTTATGATCTGGAAGTCATTGTATTAAGTTACATTTTATCTAAAGCTGATCGCCTTTCGTAATATTATGGTGGGAGTTTTCTGTGTATTTCATCATACAAATCTTATATTCATTTCCAATCTGGAAGTCGCTGTATTAAGTTACATTTTATCTAAAGCTGATTGCATATCGTAATATTATGGTGGGAGTTTTCTGTGTATTTAACCATACAAATCCTATATTTATTTATGTTCTGAAAGCTACTATATCAAGTTACATTTTTATATCTAATTAGAGGATGATCCCATATCGTAAATTTATTGTGGAAATATTCCTGTGTATTTTACAATGCCAATCTAAAATTTAAATCAGATCTAGAAGATTATTGGGATGAGTTTATATTACTACCTAATTTGGAAGTCGATCGCTTATCCGTCCTCGGGTCACCTACCCTAAATTTGAATATGAAAGATGTTTGTGTAGTAGTTCACTTTTTAAATCTTAAATCCATCTCAACTTGATATTTCGTTACCTCCATTTGGAAGCCGATGGCCCAGCCGATCTCGAATCATATATTTGTACTTAACTACAATTCATTCTGTACTTCCGATCTGAATCTGTAAATCTGACTGTTCAAACCATATTATGCCCGTCAGAAAACCAATCGAGTGGCCAGACCTCTGATTGCATATTGTAAATATGTCTGAGAGAATTTATTTGGTGTACCTGTTGATATTGATCATTTGATAAATTATTCAAAACTGAAATCTCTCTTGGTTAAATTTGATGCACTCACTCAGAATTGGTGGCTAAGTGAATCGCAGATCGTATCTCCAATATCAACATCAATTTGGGTACGAAATGCTATCACGATCTCGGTGATTAATTCAGATATGGATGGTACAGGTAATTGAAAGCCTTCCAGGGAGCTTGTGTGACCCAATAAAAATTCAATTGGATCTCTGTGATAATTCACTACTCACTCGCTGGATCGGAAGGCTAACTCATGCTCTGTCCATTTAAGATCGTTGCAGATCACAACATAAATTGAAATCCTATTTCATCATTTTACTCGGTTCCAACTTGACCCTGTACCGTGAAATCGAACATCCATCAAGCAATTCCTCAGACCTCCGATGGGGTAATCTTGTGCTCATTCTATGAATTCTAACTTTGCTCTACTCTTAAAGCGGACCTCTGATGGATTAAACCTGTGCCTAGTGATCACAAACTCTAGTTCTTTTATTGATTCCCAGGATTATAGTGGTTCTTGTCTCAGGAATTTCTTTTATTTTTAGGTGTTTAACCACTTAAGGTGGGACTGCAGATTTATGCAAATCACTGGAGATAAGATATCTAAATTGTTGTCTTCCCTCAAATTGTATTATATTTCATGAATTTTGTTTATACATACACTAGTGTGAGATCTTTGGAGCTCACTATTGCAGATCAACGATTAACCTCTCTGAAAGTCTTCTTTACACCTTTCTGATTTCATTTTATGAGAGGAAGTGTGAATGTGCACGGTTACTAGAGATTAGATCTCACAATTCCAGATTGATGATCGGCTTATCAGAAGTATGGGTTGTTATAGAAAAAAATATAGATTTGATTAATGACGACCTTATCCGCAAAACGCCCATGATAATTAATTAGTTACATGCTATACACCATCATATTCGAGAAGGAACATTTAGTAGTTGAACGAAACCATTAAGCCAAAACAGGAAGTTGGTTGGAGTCATACTCTTGCCACTTGTAGAATGACCTTACCAGTTATTCGTCTTTATACCTTAATGATTAAGAAATATGCATTCTATGATAAGATCCCCTTTTATAAAAATATTATGGAATGCATATTTATTTCACTTGTAATTGCATTGAGAGTATTGTGACCGTTGTGATATACATAATGGCATTGGCGTTATCACTGCTCGAGTAGTTCAAAACCTTAGTTATAAATTATTCTATCAAATCTGTAGAAGTGTAGTCCTGGAATGTATAAGTTATATTATATAAGTAAATCTTTGTATTACCATGATATTAACTTACAGACGGTAAAAAATATTCTTTTTATTTGACTATTTTCATTATGAAATGAAGGAAATACTAATGAATTTTAGACATGTAAGCTTACAACCCTACCATGTTAAACTGCCTAGTGCGAATTAATAACTATTGATTATGTTGTGATAGACAGTATTACGTATACTTTAGTCTCTCGGGATTCAGCAGTAGAGTATAGATATCCACGAGCTTGCCTTACTGAACATATAGTTTAGGCAAGGTAAAATGATTAGCTCATAACTACGTCAAGGAGTACAAATTACGTACTCTAATGGGTAATAGCATATGTAGTAATAAAAGCTCGAGGCTACACGTGACAACAGTAATCTCTAATCCATACCTTTGTTATTAATCTAAGCACTATGTAATTGCTAGAATGAACTCACTTAAGAGTCAAAACGTAAGCTATAATAATTCAGCATGGCTACTTAGTATGTAATACTCTATGTCTAACCACTAGCAAGAGGTATGTTTACAAAAAGTGTATTTACAAAAAGTGGGCTTACAACATTCTTAGTTTCATACTTCTTAGTAGTACAATAGTAAAAACAAAGAATGCAATACTTAATGAATTCTAATCAGGAATTTAATGTAAAATGTGATAGACATTGAGATAGGCCTTATCTATTATCTTATTATGTAATGAATGCAATACCATACAAGAATTAATAAGCCAATCTAGGCATCATTCTAAACATAGCATTAATGATTCTAAGAAGTGTTAATTATGATTATGGAAGAATGTTTTAGATTGTGTAAATGGTATAGGGAAATACATGTTAAGAATATTGAATGTGTCAAGATATAATGAGAAGGAAAGGGAAGTAGGTTGTTACTATAACCTTTTTATCAAATATAAAATAGAGTTTGAGATAAGAAAAGGGAAATTATATAAATATAAGATGTTGGTTGTTGTTATTATAAATTTATTCTACCAATTATAGAAGTGTGTTTAAGTTAGGAAAAAGTAGTGTATATATATTAATTGTTTATAGAATTGTTATTTTGAAGAGGAAGAAAATATAAACTTATCTTATCATATGTATATAAAGATGATTAAATTAGGAAAAAGGAAAAGTTTATATAGGGTATGATTATAAAATAATCCTTATGAAAAAGGAGAACCAAAATACATTGATGTGTTAAAAATTCATAAATTGAAGAGATGAAGTTTATGCTTGATATTAACTTAATGGTGTAGATTCAGGACTTAGGATAAAGTAAATGGTGACCGGAGGAACTTAGATGTTTAAAAAAAAAAAAAATCTACCTTCTTGAAGCGAGTCCCTACAATGCCAACTGTGGAATCAGATGCAGCCAAATATAGAAGAAAATATTGAGTATAATATGGCGGGCTCAACAAGGGGGGTGGCAATAGTTCTTTTTTCAAAGCATCAAATGAGTTTTGTGCAACCTTATCCCAGAAAAAATCGGTATCTTGTTTAAGTAGTCACATGAAAACTTTGGTAATATTTGCGTAATTAATGATAAAGCGTCTAAGAAAATTGGACATTCCTTGTAAACTTTGAAGTTGTTGGATAGTGCGAGGAGGAGGAAATTTGAAAATGGCCTTGACTTTCAATGGGTCGACCATGATCCCTCAATTTGACACAATGGAACCTAGTAATCGTCCAGACTCGACGCAAAATACACATTTGTTGGGGTTTAATTGAATCTTGTAGTATCTGCATCATTCAAACATGATCCGTAAGTGTTCAGGATGATCTCTTCTCTTTTGATATTGCGCAAGTAGATCATCCAAGTAAGGTTCAACTACGTCCTTGATATGATGAAAAGCAAAGTTCATAGCTCGCTGGAAAGTAGCCCCAACATTCTTCAATCCGAATGTCATTTTCCTATAGGAAAAGGTACCCTAGGGACATATGAAAGCTGTCTTGTGCTGTTCTTCGGGTTTGATTTGAATTTGGTTATATCTCAAAAAACCATCCATGAAAGAAAAAATTGCATGGCATGCACATGCATCAATGATTTGGTTAATCTATGGTGCGGTATAGTTGTCTTTTGGACAAGATTTATTGAGATCCATAAAATCTGTGCACACATGTATGGTACCTTGCTTTTTATCGACTAGGACTAGGCTAGACACCCATTCCGTCATGTCGATAGGATAAATGAAGCTGGCCTTAAGGAGATTTTCAACCTCAACCTTGATAGCCGCAACTTTTCTAGGGTTAACTGGACAGAGATTTTTCCTAACTGAGGCGAAAACATCATGGAATTCCTTAAATAAGTTGACGTACAAACTGAACTCTTGCGAGAACAATTTGTGCCACTGAAAATATTTTCCACGACATCTGGTTTGGTGGAAATATTGATTGGTAGAGTTGTTGAAATATTATCCAAATTACCTTCAGCGAAAATACCCTGTTTTGTTAAAGCGTTGATGGACAAGTCAACATTTCCACCAGGTCTCACTGAGAACTCTCCATTTTTTATTTATTTTTAGATCTGGAAGGAGGTAGGATATGTGATGCATATGTTCCCAAGGGTGATCCAGACCCACCATAGCTTCCAGAATAGCTTCATATGATGGTAAAATAGTGTCTAAACAATCGAGGGAATGGATAGAGTCTATTGCCGATGCAGGTGCATAATTGATATCTGACTCCATGGAGATCGAAGGAGTCGATATATAATCCATCTCAGAGTTTTGTGATGCTTTATAAGTCACTTCCACGATGGATAGGGGAACAATTGGTTCCTCTTGAGTAGGAAGAATCCAAGGATCATTTGTTTGAACAACTGTGAAGACCTCCTTAGATGACATGTTAGTGTTACTCATTGAACCAATGTAATTGACAGGAGTAGGTAAATAAAAGGTTCCCATCAATGATGAGTACATACCTACTCCTAAACTCTCACTACACATACAGGCTTGGTCAATCCATGGGATATTCGAATTCGAAGGAGTTGTGTTGTTTTTCCAAGCAAAGGATAGTTGGTCAATTGTGACGATATTTCCTTCATGGGTGAACATAAGTACCCAAAAAACAAATGAAGGAATGGCTTGCATTGCATATGTCCAACTTCTTCCCACCAACAAATTGTAATCGAGAGAAGCATCTACAACTTCCACCTCTACTGACACTACTTTTACCGCTAGTTGGATTTTGAAAGAGGGTAAGATTCCATGCGGACGGACAGATCTCCCATCAAAAGAAGTAAGTAATGTAGTTGAAGGGGATAACTCCGAAGAGCCTAAGGCTTTCAAACAAGAGATAGATATTACACACATTGACGCACCTTCATCCACTACTGTTCGTCCAATTATTTTCGAACCATGGACTACTTCGATTTGGAAGGCCACGTGATAGGGAAACTGGGGTTTGATATTTGACATATCAAATCTAGCCAGCATACTTGATGAATCCATACATCCTATTTCCGCTAAAAGTGAACTTTGCTGCGATGGGAAGCTCTGCAAAAATTCTAGAGCAGACATAGCACACGGCTTTTGGGATAGGTCCTATACAACTGAGTAGTTTGGAGCGACCCATGCATTAGGTTTGTGCATTGCTCGTTTATAGAAACCTTTCAGTTTCTTCAACATAGGATCTGCAGGTCTCTCTATATGAAGATGAACAAATGACTCTAGTATTTCTCTGTATTTCAATGACAAATCCAGGGTATAATTCCTGGCTCTCATTTGCAGTAAAGCATGTGAGTTAACCTTGTTGATGTAGGATTTATCAACCTGTGTAGCACGATGAGTGGCCCCACTATTGGAGCTACCAGAATATGGGCTTTGTCCTTTGGGAAAAGGGTCCTTCAGGATATATGGTTTCTTTTGATTTAAAAGATTCTAGGCTTCATCCATAAGAGGACATTGATGAGTGAGGTGATCTTCTTTACAAAGTTTGCAAGGAAACTTCACCTTCTTCTTTTCTCTCTTTCCCTCCTTGACATTCTCAGTAGTTTTGGGATTTTGTTTGTTTCCTTCCCCTTTCTTTCCCTTTTTCTTATTGTTGGGTTGTTGAGGACCCTTTTGATTTGACTGCACATTTTGTACAATTTCCATTTTCTAAGGGGAGGATGTAACCATATTTTCTTCCGCAACAAAATGCTTTATCGAAAGTGCATGGAATTGCTTAGTCAAAGCTTCTAAAGCAGATTAATCGACTGAACCAACAATGGCATCGACATGTGGTCCAGGTTTAGGTTTACCAAGATCGATGTATGACCCAGGTGCATATGGAATGATTTCATAAAGGATCCCAGACTGAGCATTAATCAAGTCGAGTAGTTGGGTCCTTAAAATGGCTACCTCTTCAGAAGTAACCCTAGAAGTTGACACATCTTTGGAGATGTAGGGTAATAGTGATTTCAAAAACCACTCCAATATAAATTTTGGGGGAATCTCATATTTAATGATCCTTTTCCGTCTTCTCCACTCCTGAATGTGATCAGATATGTGAGTGGATTTGTTTTGTCTAAAAGTATATAGAAGGTATGTACCGACATCATACCGAACGGGAAGATGGAAATGGTTCAATAAGACTGTCGCTAAATCATAAAATTTGTTATAAGTTGTGTCCAGTAACTCGATATACCATTTGGATGCAACACTAGTTAGGGCTCTTTGAAAGAGCCTCAAACGAATCGAGTCATCATTCAGTGAGTTAGAGGAGCACCCCAGATGAAATGTCGTGACATGGTCCCCTGGGTCTGCACTAGTTTTTCCTTGAAACTTTGGAATGTCTGAAGGGAGTTTGGTTGGGACCAGAGGCCAAGCAGGATTATGGCGCACTGGGTCATTCATTAAATTTGAAATATCTAGAAGATTCAAATTTTCCAAAAAAGGTATGCGAGGTCTTACTGATGGCATATGAATTTTAGGGATCTGGTAAGGAGAACCACCTGAACCATGACCCCCATAAGGTTGCTTAGGGTTTCTTCCAGTCGCCGGTTGTGACAAAAAAGAGTTTTGGAAATTGCTCCAACCATAATCCAGTGGATTACTCCCTTGTGGCCCAATCCATTGCGACTGAGTGTAAATACTTCCGAATTTTTGTATGAGTATAAGTATTACTTCCTCCTCCAACAAAAAGTGAGAAGGGAGTACCCCTTATAGGCTCATTGGAAGTTTGAACATTTGAAGAATGTATACTAAATCCTATAAAGGGATTAAAACTCAACATTTGTGCAATAGAAGGGGTAGTCATTGAGCCTATAAATTGTGTAGAAGGAGCAATATGCCCTCCATGCTAAGGGAAACCTTGAAAAAAAGGAGTTGATCTAAGGTTATCCTAGAACTCTTCGATGAACTGGGAATATGTAAATGATACCATAGGTATCCATGAAAAAGGGACATTGCATGAACCAATAGTAGATCCAAAAGGAGTTGATGTCAGTGCAACTTGAGTGATAGATGATCCTAAGGATCCAATATTGAAACTAAAAGAAGTGTTCAGAGCAGAAGTCATCTATAATGAACTCTCAATATCAGGGTATTTATGTGTGGGGGAGACAAAACTCTCATCCTGATAGTCGATGTGGGAGTGTGTTGAACTCCCAATCCATCTCTTGTATTGTCCATATTAAGCACGGTTGTAAATATATATACACTTCACTCGGGTAAACCTAAAGAAACAACTCTTTCTAACAATGGATCGTCCGGTACAATTAACGGAGGGTTGAAGTGTCTTGGAAAGCCTTATGTTGGAAAATATTCAACCTCGATGGTATGTGGGACCGATGAAGTTTGATAAATGAGTTGAGGTTATCTAGGGGTTTCATTTGTGCCAGTTAGTTCAAAAGAACCTCTTGAATATTTTATGCGTTGATGAGGTTGCGGTGAAGGATCCACGACGAGTGGAGGAAGGTTTCTCAACCTTCTTGACCTACGAGGAGGTTGGTTGTCCACAATTACAAAAAAAATATTGTATGTGATAAACCTAGGTGCCACTAGAACAACAATAAACACACAATGCACCACTAAAAAAATTTCCTATAGTAATCCAGACCAAGCAAACATATGATCTCCCAAAGGAAAGTGTGGGATGATTAGGGCCTAGAACAAACTAGTGAAGTAATGAAGAACAATTGTCTGGCATCCTGTTGATGCCTCGATTGTGCAGGTTAGATGAAAAGGTACTGGAATGTTCCAAGGCACTCAACAGAGGAAGAAAACCCAAGTTGAAAGGCTTTGAAAGACCCTGCGCAAGGGAAGTTCTATCCCCAACCTATTTGGTATGGTGATCCTTCATGGATATTAGGCCTCCATTGGCACTCTAAGAGTTGGTGAGTTGATCTATTTGATCAGTTTTCCAGTTAAGGAAAACCAAGGTGTGGATATGGTGATGCTAAGCTAAGTTAACCTATTCTAGAAGAGGAAACTAATATAAGTTAGTCTTATTCTAAAATGAAAGCTTATTTATGTGCAGATTGGTCTTGAGATATGATTAAATAAGTAATTGAACAGCTTCAACAGAAATGTCTTTAGTTGTATTACTTTTTAACTTAAATTATTATCAGTTAATGAAAATTAAATGACAATCTTTCAAGTATTCAGGCTCATTCAAGATCCAGTCTGTAATCACTCTGCTAATTTAAAAATTAACAATGATTATATAAATTCATGTGCACCGAATCATTTGTAGAAATAAAACATGAAAGTACTTGTATAGAAAAAACTCAATGAAGTACTTTGAAACATAAACCAGTCATATAGAGAAATCAATACAATAGATTCATACATTAACAAATGTTTAGCAAAAGATCAGATACATAATAGATGACAATTTGAAGCATAAACCAGAAATTCTCAAAGAAATTTGAGGAACAACAGAAGATAGATTAAAGGATAACTTTACTGTATGAAGAGGTCTTGTACAGAAATTACAAAAAGATCTGCTTAACAGAGTATCTCTAGTCCAGTCTTCTGCTAACTTACAACTCCAAAATTACCAACCCCTAACTACGAGAGGTATCCTTCTTTAATAATAAATTACAGCAGAACAGAAAGATAGACATTTCCCAAAAATAGGGATTACAAAATCGAATCAAAACTACTGATCCGAGAAATCTTGTCATTCCTTGGTCTACATGATTTATACCACCTTTCAAAATAGTTTATCAAAGATACATTCTTTAATAAAAAAGATCCTCATAGCACAACAAGAATTCCACCCCAACTTGCTGATTATCAGCAACAGACGATTTGGCTTGTAGAGAATTTGTTGCGGGAATTTCTGGATCAGAGACTATATTCTCAAAAACAAAAAAATCCATTAAAGGATCTATTTCGGAAGAAGTCGGCGAGACATCATGTTCTTGGTTGATTATATAATCTTGTAGAACAAAGTCGTCGAGGCCAGCCAGTTCCTCGGGAATTTTCTTTCTTTTCTCCTCGGGGAATTGCATGCAGACAGAAAGAGCTTCAAAATCTTCTTCACCGCTATCACTACTTAAATCAGGAACACCTGCATCAAAAGGTGGTGACATAGGTTCTTGATATAGTAAGGGAAAGAGCTCTTCATCTTTAAAATGTGCATCTGGGAAAGCATTGCCTGTTTGCATATTGCTCGTATTAGATACGTCTAGAAGGAAAAATTGCAAGACTATCACACAGAATGTTTCCTCTTAAAGAATGCGAAGGACAAGCTAAAACTTTCATATTTGTTGCTAATTTAAAGCCAACAAATAAGATAACAGACATTGGGCAGGACAAATAACAATGATTGAAGTTATACGGTCAATTCACTGCAATTATCCAAACTGTGATGAAAACGGGCGAGGACATGCATTAGTTGGATAAAACCTGCGTGGAAGTACAAAACTAGTCAAAACTCGCACGTCTTAAATTGGTTTGAAAAGCTCATTATTACGAGTATTTTCACATCAGCAATCATGACTTCGCATTCGTGACCAGAATGAAAATTATGGCTTGAAAACTGACTGTGAAATGACTGAAACAAAAACCTGAGTACACGGACCAGCAACTCTTACGAACCTATCAAGCCGGATTCTGGTGACCGGATTTAACAGAATAACTGGAAGAACCTTTCAAACCGAAACATGCATAACGACGTAAAAACTTGAGGAGTAGAAACAAATAACGGAAACGGTGTCAAAACAAAATCGAAACTGTCAAACACCGAGTGTAGCAAAGGCAGCAATCCAACCAGAAGTAACTGAAAATCAGTTAAAACGTCCTCTAGTAAGGATTCGGCAGTGAAAACCACAGTGCAACGGGATAATTTTTGGGTACTAAAAATGACAAAATAAAACCAAAAAAGCCCCACTTATTATATTTACCAAATTAAAACAAGACCGTCATATCAAAACAAATGGACGGCCGAGATTGACCAGAACCGGGATGCGGGGTCGCGCGAAATCTTTATTCACAAAATTTATTAAGGGATCCCGAAAGCCGCAACCTGACAATTGCGGGTTACGGGTTGTCGGGTCGCGCAAATGGCAAAAGCGGAAAAGAATTCCCGAAAGCTGAAAACCGCAATTGCGGGTTTCAGGAATAATCAGAATCGAAAAATGAGAAACGTGTTCCCGAAAGCCACAACCCGACACTTGCGGGTTGCAGGTTTCAGAAATGACACACTCGTAAACCGAAAAAAACTTTCCGAAAGCCGCAACCCGACAGTTGCGGGTTGCGGGTTTCAGGAATGCGCAACAAAATAAATAAAAAGACAAAGCTCGAAAGCTGAAAGACGCAATTGTGGGTTTTCAGGTTTTGGGTTTCGGGATGATAGTTTCCCAATATTATTACAAGACGAACCTACAACTCGCAACCGTCGGGTTTCTGGTTGGCCAAATTCCAAAATTGCAAAGCAAACACCCCGCAACCCGAAATTGTTGGGCTGCGGGTTTCGGGTCTCCTAACTGTCGGGTTTCGGGTTGATTGAAGAAAAGGGTAAAATACTCAAAATTTGAGGATTTCAACAAAACAGACAGTTAGATATCATCTAGAAAGAGGGGAAACACGCAGGACAAAAGTATGGGTGAGAGATCTAAACAAGTGAAAACCCAACTTCTCATATTTACAGAGTACACTAACCAAAATACCTTTGTGTTTATTCAAAATGGGGTTCCCGTGCTTCAGCTAAGCATGGGATCTGTTGTGGCCACAACACGTCCACAGTACAATCATGATGGGGGAAAGTACTGGAATCAGCCAACTACCTTCCCAAATAGCTGCAGAGGATTTACGCCCATATCTGTCCTAGGTGAAGTGAAAATATCCTTTCACTATCACCTATGTAGAGTCCTAATGGTCAAGATACTAAGGCTACCAACAATGTAGAAAGAGTCTGGGGGGACAGTCGTAGGTCGAACTAAAACGCACGGGCAGGGTAGCTAAACTCTAAATACAAAAGCACCAAATGTACAAGTGGATCCCTGTATGCATATCAGTCCTAGTAGATGTTCAATTGACAAGTGGGGGGGTATCCCCAACTAATCAACCTCACATGACCTCGTTCTTGACTTTGGTTTGACTGGAGCTTCCCGACACACCTTCCACAAAGGTGGATTTACCTAATGATAGTTCACTACGATTTGAGTTTGACTTGTTTTGGATAGTTAAAAGAACCTCATCCAAAACCCTAGCCTAAGCTAGTTGGTGTATGTTACCTAGAAAGAAAAGTTGCTAATAAATTTTAATTTTATTGTTCTTTATAGGGATTTTGTTTACTCAAAACGGAGTGAATGTGTGTGCAAGATGGTTACAACTGAAAAGTAAAATGTATACATGAAAATGCAAGTTCTTTTCACTATTTTTATTTTTGCTTATGTTTGAAAATAAAATTTTTACAAAGTAAACCTAAAATTAACTTAAAATGTTTTTTACTTTTTTAAAGAGTTAGCATATACAACTAAAATATAATTGAAAAAGAAATGCTCTTTCTTAAAACAAATTACTTGCTCTTTTTGGATTTTCCTTTTAATGAAAGAAATGGCAAATAAATATAAACAAGACAAGAACACTATGAAATGCAAGTATAAGTTGACTGTACCTAAACCTATAAAATGCATAAATCTACCCTCAAAAGAAACTGAAGATAAAAAATCCAAGAAGTTTCTTCAAACAAGTATGAAGTAACTAGCTTTGGTATAGAGACACTATGCAATCAACTGACATAAAGGAAAAATCACAGATTCAATCAAGACATCAAACTGCTCTTCCATAAATCAGTGACCAAAAGGAAATATTCCAAGCGTCTACCAAATACAAAATGGACTTGAAAGACCTAGGTACCCTTAACATGCAAATGAAAACCAAGCAAATCCTCAAAAAAGAGCCAAAAGGACTCAGTGAAAACCCACATACAGGTCCAAATGATCCAGAACTAAACAGAGAAAATATTTCATAAACCAAGCAAAGACCCAAAGCTTAAACCCTAGGATAAAATAAAAATTCTTAGGAAAAAACAAAACTGTTAGTACTGCATCATGCGGGTGACCTGCGAGTATAGATATCAGCAACTCGCGGGTGTGGGGAAAAATCTGCGACTGTAACTACCTACAACTCGCGGGTATGCTTTGATAAAAAATAAAAAGACAGAAAATCTCAAGCAATACCAAGTCTGAGTCACAAACAAGGGTGTAGACATCCTCTAAACTCTCCCAGAGAACTAAAGGACTAATTTAAACTGAATAAAACTACCCCAGGATTCCCATAGAAACAACAAGAACTCCCCAATGGAGTCTACAGTTTTGTTGTTCGGTAAAACTACCTATGATTGGGAAGTTTAGAGATCACCAACATATGATTTTTAAGGTACATAATCTAGATGATAAACAAGTATAGCATACAATACTTCTTTAGTCAAGAAATAATTAGTGTTTAAATCCAAAACACATACCTAGATAACTGAAGTCGGATCCAAGCTTTAAGATTTATTCCTCTGATTCACTGTTCCAGATGAAAAACCTGCAATAAACAAGATACCCTTCTCAAATATTTTGGATAGACAAATATGAATAACTTACCATGAAACTCATATATAAACAAATATGAAAGATTCAATGAAATGGATTCATAAAGTAGGCAAATCTTATAGGAAGGAAAATCTCTTATATTACTTACATTAATGGAAACCAGCTTATAGCTGCTTTGTAACCTGCACTGTCGAAACTTGACCCTGAGCTCCTTGCTCCTCTACCTTCAATGGATATTTCTCCATCATTTCCTTACAAAAAATGGTTCTCCCTTTCTCAAGGCCCTCTCCTTGTATTTATAGCAAGGATGAGAGGATAGACTCGAAAGGTAATTGGTTGGGGAGGTTATGGTAATTAGGGTAATTGCCATAACTAATCCTTAATCAATCTTTTAATATTTTTTTCCATGATTTAGGGATACCCGCGAGTGTATCTCTTGCCAACTAGCAAGTGACTCACGAGTTTAGTGTCAAGTAACAGGTGGATGCAACTTTTTGGGTGTTACTCGGGGGTTGTCTTATAGACACCCGCGGTTGACCCGCGATTTGACTAGTATGAGAGTCGCGGTTATGGCTCAGAATAATTCAAAAAATAGTTATGTTGAAGAAGGTGTTGTAATATTTGAGTCCAAAGAATCTATGGTCAATTAGGCACTTCCATCCATAAGGTCCTTTTCTGTGACCGACAATGCAGTGTGGTCATGGACAGAGAAGTGCCAATTTGACTGATAATAACAGGTTTATGATAGAACAAGGTTATAGTAGATGTCATTCTGACCACTATGTTTATTTCAAGAGGCTAGATAATTGAATATATATTATCTTGTTATTGTATGTGAATGACATGCTTGTTGCAAGGTCTAACATGCAGGATATAAATGTGCTCAAAAGGAAGTTAGCTAATTCATTTGCGATGAAGGATTTGGGTGCTTCAAAGAAAATCCTTGGTATGAGAATAACAAGATGTAGTGCCCCTAGACTACTGTAGACATTGAGGGCACCTGCTAAGTGACCCAACTGTTTGAAACATTAATATAATAATCCTTTGATTTTATTTTGAGTATATTTATGATTACGATTGATTGATATATGTGCATTTGGGTAGTTATTGTGAATGGACAATTTCATGTTGTTTAACGATTAACTTTGATATGAAAACTGTACATATGAATGATGCTTAACGACTAGCTGTTCAATTGATTATGTGATTAGACGAAAGAGTAATGATTAAGTAAATTATAGATGCTTAATGAAGCAACAAATTTATAAACCAAATTGTGATTATTGAGGACAGTGCTAGTAATTTACGTTTGTGAGAAATGTGTGTAGCGACAGGTGAAACGATTCACCAACGGACACACAAAGGAATATGAAGGGTCGTAGAGTACGAGTAAATCACACACAGGGAGAGCGACAACGATGTCGACTTCCAATGGAATACCACGCTTGAGCAGATAAGCACTGATCCGCTTGCTCAAGAGGAAAGCGTGAGGGCGTACGAGGTGGGCCACGACGGAGCTGGTCATGTACGAGTTGGGGGGCGCGCAATGAGAACGGACTCACTCCTCAACGCCATTAGTCCCTAATAGCGTGTAGACGGAGGATGAAAGGTAACGGCTCCTGAAATCCCTACATGAAGTTCCCGCAAGTCAAAACGGAAGGATGACGGCAGAAGGGCCCGACGGTGCGGTACCCTACCGAGAACGGAAAGAGTGAATGCAAGGACCCAACGATGTGCTGCCTTGCCGAGGAATGGAAACTATGAATGACTGGACTCGACGGAGTGGTGCCATGTCAGAGAAATTAAATTAAGGAACAAGGAGGCCCAACGGCGCGACACCGGGTCCCTAGTAAAAGTTGATTGCTAAACTTAACTGCGTTGAAACGTATAATTTTGCACCTAGAACTTTACTTAGAAATGCATTTGAGTACTTTAGGCATTTGCACATAAATGATTACTTTGACATTTAAATAATATTAAGTGTTATTTAGGCATTGCACATGAAAGGATATTCCTGATTACTTAAAAATATTATAATTATTTATTTAGGAGCAAAATGGAATCCTAGGCATGGATACCTAGTCAACTCCACCTACACCACAAATCTAGGAGTTAAGTGAAATATCTAGTGGACAAAAATGAGCAAACTTAGGGATGTTGGTGCATCTCCTAGAGAAACTGACACTTGGATGGGTGAGTTGTTTTTCATTAAAGAATTAATTAAATAATTATTTATGCATGAAGCGACATGTGTCGCAGGGGATTTTCCTTTAAAAGGGAGACTTTGGGGATGGGTAAAGGGCCCAGACCCTGGATGACTATCGTAATATTGAGTTACCTCATGACTTGCTGCTATTAAGGGTTTGGCTGGAAATCTTGGTGGGGGGGAATCCCAAACTGGGTTTCTTGATTTTTTTTTGTGTGTGTGAGCTCTATGACCCAAAGCTCGGGGGAGGCCATGCGACTAAAAGCATGAGCCTATGGTTGGGTGGCGAAGCTAACGGTTGCTTCGCCAATGGTTAAACAAGCTTTGCTGGAGGGATCCTACGGAAGACGAAGGCGACAATGGACCAGCCGGATCGGGTTGATAGGTTAAGGTTTTGCTTATTTTTGACTTATTCACGCTTTTTATTTAATTTTTCCAATAACTATGACGGCTAATTTGTTTGTATGAAGTTGTTAAAGTTTCAGGTTCAGTTCAAGGTGTAAAGTTAGTCACAGCAGATCTAATGAACAAATAAATCAGTCACAACAGATGAACATAGAAGATATGGTGCAAAACTGTGCAAAACATGCAGCAGTGCTCTCTATCCCAGAAAGGGTGAATGAATTACAATACAAACTGTTACAATGAACAGAGCAATTCGAATTGCCTAAGGAGGTCATTCGAATCACTGAAATGGAGTAGCTTGACTCAATCTAGGAGTCCTCATCAATCATCGGTGTTGCTCATCAATCACAACAAACAGTCATCCAGGTGTCAAGCTGAGTCTAACTGATCATAATAAATGTAACTAAAGTGTGTAGCACTGATATAGGATCTGGAGGCTCAGTGGGGGCGCATGGGAGGCTAACTGGAGTCAGAGCAAGTCACCTAATCGAACTGGAGGTCAATCGGAGGTGAAACAGTCAGTCAGGAGTGAAATCGGAGTGAAATCAATCAGAATCGGAGCTAACTGAATGTAACTGGAGTGAATCTGCAGTGGTAGGTGAGCAAGTGCGCCCTTCTCAGTCAGTAGGTGAGAAGAGGGCGCCTTTCAGCTTAGGAGGGCTAAAAATCTGTGGAAAGTGGCTCCCGGGTGCTAGAAGAAGGTGGATAAGGTGCTGGAGGCATCAAACTGGTGACTGGACTGCATATCCTGAAATAGATCATGTAAGATCCTGAAGTAGATATGTATCCCGAAATAGATGATCCTGAAATAGATATGTATCCCGAAATAGATGATGGATATCCGAACACCCCCCCTCAAGCTAGACTATGATGTGCCAACTAAAATAATGTGGGGCCCTGGTAACTAAGACCAAAGGTCACCCCAATACAATAATCCAAAAAATGCTGAAAAATAAACTAAGTGAGGAAAGAGGGAAAACCCAGTGGGAAGAAAGCCCCCCCTCAAGTCTAAAGCATAATAATGAATCAATCTGTCTCCACCATGATGGAACTCACCCCCAACAGTGAACGGAGGTAAGAGAACTTCTTCTCAGTGAAGCTCTTGGTGAAGATGTCTGCAATTTGCTCATCAGTAGGGCAATATTGCAGAATGATGGTGCGGTCATGCACCAACTGTCGAATGTAATGCATATGAATCTCAATGTGCTTGGTCCTCTGCCGCTGAACTGGATCTGTGGAGATCTTGATAGCACTTTGATTGTCACAAAATAGGACAGTCGAAGTAGTGCCACCAAAACCAAACTCGGAAAGAATACCTTGCAACCAAACTGCCTGAATGCAGGCATTGACTGCCCCTCGATACTCTGCCTCTGCTGAAGAAAGTGCAATGGCTGCTTGCTTTTTGCTGGACCAGCAAATAGCACCATGACCAATCATGAAAACATAACCGGAAGTGGACTTCCGATCAATGCTATCACCTGCCCAATCTGAATCAGTAAAACCAATGAAATCTAGCTCAGAATCTGCAGCATAATGTATGCCAAACTGTCTCGTACCTTGCACATACTGCAAGATCCGCTTGGCTGCTCGCCAATGAAGCTCATGTGGCTGCTGCATATATCTTGACACGGCACTCACGGCATATGAGATATCAGGCCGTGAATGTGTCAAATAAAGTAGTGAACCAATCAACTGTCGATACATACTGCAATCTGCAAGCGGTGTGGAATCTCCCTCCTCAAGACTGATTCCTGAGAGGAATGGGAACGGGGCTGCCTTACATTCAGCCATATTAAACTTCAATAACAGGTCGGAAGCATATTTTTGCTGAGATATAGTGATCCCATCGAAATTTTGAGCTATCTCCAAGCCCAAAAAGTGACTCAGCAAGCCCAAATCGCTCATGTCAAAAGCTAGATTTAAGGCAGTTTTTAGCTTGTTTATTGAAGTAAGTGTGCTACCAGTAATAAGCAGATCATCAACATAAAGTACAATAACCAACAAATTACCTTTAACTCGCTGAAGATAGACATTCGGATCAGATTTGCATCTTTGGAAATTCTGAGAAAGAAGGAAGGAGTCCATCTTTGCGTACCAAGCTCTTGGGGCCTGTTTTAACCCGTACAAAGACTTCTTCAATCTACAAACCAATGATGGATCTGATGTATAACCCTCTGGCTGCTGCATATAGACCTCTTCAGCAAGGTCTCCATGTAAAAATGCACTCTTCACATCCATGTGATGCACCTCCCAGTGCTTGGATGCGGCAATAGCTAAAACAAGGCGGATGGAATCCATCTTTGCAACCGGTGCAAAGGTCTCTGTGTAGTCCACTCCTTGGACTTGGGAAAAACCTTTTGCCACCAACCTTGCTTTATATTTGCTGATAGTGCCATCAGCAGCAACTTTAGTACGGTAGACCCATTTACACTTCACTAATTTTCTTCCAGGTGGAAGAGAAACTAGCTCCCATGTATTGTTCTTTTGAAGAGAACTGTACTCTTCATCCATGGCATCTTTCCATCTCGGATCTCGATGGGCTGAATAATATGATTGGAGATCTGAACCAGCCATCAAATAACAAATCTCAGGAAGAAATGGATCAGCAATAGAAAGAGCCATACCTGCCCTTTGAAAGTCTCCTCTTGTTCGTCTTGGATCAGCAGGATTTCCAAGACTAGAACCAGCAGATTGTAGAGTATTTTGGGCCCACTTTGGTAACTGAGGGGGATCTGAATGGTCGGATTCCGAACCTGATATGTCATGATCATCATATGCTGCTACAATATCAGAAATATCAGAACTCATACCTTCATTATCGCTGCTCGAATCTTCTTCTGGTGAAGGCGGTGAATCGGCAGTTTTCTCCTCAACTAGTTGCAATTCTTGAAGCGGTTCTTCAAACTGCACACTGCGCTCTATGAATATCTTTTTAGATCTGATATCCATGAGTTTATATGCTTTTGATTCTTCCCCATATCCTATCAATATGCACTCGATACTTTGTGGATCCAAAGCTCGTCTCTTCTCAGAAGGAATTCTAGCCCATGCAGTAGAGCCAAAAACTCTCAAATTTGACACATCCGGTTTGTGACCAAAGAATGCTTCGAAAGGAGTCATACCTTTCACGGATGAATGTGGAACTCGGTTCTGTATATATGCAGCAACATTGATTGCTTCAGCCCAAAGATTTGCAGCCAAACCTTTTGATTCAATCATGCATGTAGCCATCTCTTTCAGTGACCGGTTTTTCCTTTCCGCTACACCGTTCTGCTGGGGTGTGTAGGGAACTGTATGTTGGATCTTGATTCCGCTTTGGGCACAAAGTTGCAGCAACTCGGACTTGATATATTCCCCACCATTATCAGATCTAAGAGCTTTGATCTTGCTCTCAGTGGTGGTCTCAACAGAAGCCTTAAAATCCTTGAATTTTCCAAGCACTTCTGACTTGTTTTTGAGAAAGAATACCCATGTAAAGCGAGAATAATCATCAATAAATGTCAAAACATACCTTGAACCATTTAATGACATATGGGGCAGCGGACCGCTGATATCAGAATGGATCAATCCCAAAATAGTAGAGGCTCTGCTAGCCTTGCCGCGGTCGAATCTGTGCTCGGGGTGCTTCCCAATAATGCAACCGGAGCATATTCCCTTCGAGGAATGGAGTTGTGGAAGCCCATCAACCATGGATTTATTTGATAGCAGAAGCAAATACTTATAATTTAGATGTCCAAATCTTTCATGCCAAAGCCTACTAACCTCATTACCATGTGTGCGAAGAGCAGTGGGCTTTGCAAGCGGAATAAAGTGCGAAAACTCATAACATTTAGCAGTGTGGTTTGCCTTTCCAACCGCAACTAGTCTTCCACTTTTGATATCAGAAATTTCAACTGTATTAGGGCTGAATGTGACTTTCTTTGGATCACCAGTATGTGTCATTTGATACACAGAAAGGAGATTCGAAGCTAAGGAAGGCACATAGAGAACATTCTGAAAGCATCCATGATCTACATGAATCGTACCTTTGCCCTTTGAAGAAATTTTTGAGTCATCTCCCAAATGGATGGGGATGGAGCTGTTTGGATCGAATGAGGAAAAAGAATCAATATTTGCAGCCATATGATTTGATGCACCCGAATCTATCAAGAGAGTGGGCTTCAAAACCGTTGCCATGAGTGCTTGTCCTCTTTCATGATCGTCATTCCGATCCTTCTTCCTTGCACCGTCAGGAAGGGTTATGTTGTTCTTTTCCAAAAGGAGGGCCATTTGATCTATAGTCTTCTTCATACATGAACTTTCGGGATGAAAGCCACGGTTACAATAAGTACATTTAGATTTTTGGTTACCTTCTTTGCTCTTTTGCTTGGATTTCGAACTGGATGGTGCATCCGTTTGCTTGCCTTTGTCTTTTTGCTTGTGAGGCTCGAATTTGGGCTTCTCCTTCTTTGGCTTTCCTTTACCATTCGAAATCTTGGGTCCTTGAACAAATAGGGCTGAATCTTTGGAGCTTATGGACCCCATTTGAATAAACTTGTCATGCTCTTTCGTAACGGACTCAATGAAGGCATTCAAGGTAGGCATCTTCCAATTCGGGGTAGTTAGCCGACCGGAATTGAAAGTGGAGACAAATACCGAATAATCTTTCCCAAGCTTGCTTAGAATGGAGAGGATCAACTGTTTATCCTCTTTGATAACACCACTGTTCTTCAATTGCAAGTTCAAGTTCTTGAATTTTGTGAAGAATTCATTGATGGTCTCGAAATTCTCAGGATTAAGGCCAATCAATTCATTCTCTAATTGAAAAGCCCTAAGCTCATCCTGCTTGCCGAATAGTGTCTCAAGTTGCTCCCATATGGCTTTTGGAGTCTTCAATCCGCTGAGATGGAAGTGAAGATCCTTGGAGATGGAGAGACAAAGAAGACCGTAAGCTTCATCAAGCTTATTGTAGTGTTTGGTTCTTTCTGCCACATTGTTTGGCTCCAATTCAAGACCAAGAGTGACTCGGTAGTATCCTTTTGAACGTAATATGATCTCCATATCATCTTTCCAATCAAAATAATTGAATGGGGTGAGGATAGGCTTTGAAGAAGAGTATTCCATTGCTAGGAGCGAGTCAAAATGATGAAGAAGAAGCTTGCATGCAGACTATAGCGAATGGAGATGCTGTAGGGAAGCTTGCATGCAGAATGTAGCGAGTGCACTTGGAGGAGATAATTAACCTGCAAATCACATAAGAACAATCACAATAAGGTCGAACAATCCACCCTTTGAGAGTTGCATCACACCTGGGATTGGATTTCAAGCAATGTTGAATAGGTCCAATGTATCAGATCCAGGAATTATGTGGTAACTCAAGCTTCTGGAGTGGTATTGGAGTATTTTTCAAGCTTTGCATGCACAGGAGCGAATGCCCTTGAGATATTTCATGCCAAACTTTTTGCAATTTTTAGCAATTCAGTCAAATCTTCTTGTATAAACACCTGTAGAAAAGAGATCTTGTTCCTGCAATGGCTCTGATACCATGTAAAGTTAGTCACAGCAGATCTAATGAACAAATAAATCAGTCACAACAGATGAACATAGAAGATATGGTGCAAAACTGTGCAAAACATGCAGCAGTGCTCTCTATCCCAGAAAGGGTGAATGAATTACAATACAAACTGTTACAATGAACAGAGCAATTCGAATTGCCTAAGGAGGTCATTCGAATCACTGAAATGGAGTAGCTTGACTCAATCTAGGAGTCCTCATCAATCATTGGTGTTGCTCATCAATCACAACAAACAGTCATCCAGGTGTCAAGCTGAGTCTAACTGATCATAATAAATGTAACTGAAGTGTGTAGCACTGATATAGGATCTGGAGGCTCAGTGGGGGCGCATGGGAGGCTAACTGGAGTCACAGCAAGTCACCTAATCGAACTGGAGGTCAATCGGAGGTGAAACAGTCAGTCAGGAGTGAAATCGGAGTGAAATCAATCAGAATCGGAGCTAACTGAATGTAACTGGAGTGAATCTGCAGTGGTAGGTGAGCAAGTGCGCCCTTCTCAGTCAGTAGGTGAGAAGAGGGCGCCTTTCAGCTTAGGAGGGCTAAAACTCTGTGGAAAGTGGCTCCCGGGTGCTAGAAGAAGGTGGATAAGGTGCTGGAGGCATCAAACTGGTGACTGGACTGCATATCCTGAAATAGATCATGCAAGATCCTGAAGTAGATATGTATCCCGAAATAGATGATCCTGAAATAGATATGTATCCCGAAATAGATGATGGATATCCGAACACAAGGGGACCCTAAAGGAGGGGTCTTACATTTGGTATCAGAGCTGTTCGAGCCTTGAGGGCACCGGATTCATAATACCGAGGGGTTGTCGGTATCTTCGTCAAGGTTTGATCTGGACAATCGAATCAGCCACTGCTACAACCATCTACTTAAACTCAAGCTCGAATTCCGAATCAGGTTCATGTTATTATGTATTTCATTAAAGGTCTAATGCCATTCTTCTTTGATTTATATTGTGGAATAACTCACAGAAATTAGTAATTTCGATATGCCAAATAGAATGCGAGTTTTTAAGAGACTGTTGTAATTTGATTGAATCTGGAAACAAAACTTATTTAAATCTATGGAAAAACTATCATATGTCTAGGTAGATTTGAAAGCTACAGACTCTGTCTACAAATTTCTTCTTGAGTTCGAATTGCATTCCCAGATCTAAACTCTGTTATAAGTTTTTGATTCCAAAGCATTTCCAGATCTAAACTCTGTTATAAATCTATCTTGTTGACTCGAATTGCAATCCCAGATCTAAACTCTGTTATAAGTTTTTGGTTCCAAAGCATTTCTAGATCTAAACTCTGTTATAAAACTATCTTGTTGACTCGAATTGCAATCCCAGATCTAAACTCTGTTATAAGTTTTTGATTCAAAAGCATTTCCAGATCTAAACTCTGTTATAAATCTATCTTGTTGATTTTCCCAGATCCAAACTCTGTTGCAATTGTTTGTTGAATTTGATTGCATCTTCAGAACTGAAACCTGTCAGACAGCTAAACCCTTGACGGATTACTTAAAATAGCCTTCAGATGTCTCCAGCGTGGATCGAAACCTTCCTATCTGCGCTTCCTTAGGTTGCATCAACGCATTTGGCATCACTATTAAAATCTGGATCTGAGTCTCTGCTGAGACTGTAATTTTGATTTTATTTTATATTCATGCAATTCGATGTCATACTCTGGTTGCAGCTTATTGTTGATATCTTTAACTCAAATCTTAGAACTTGAACACTGTCAAATTATCCATCAATTGATTGAGCGACCATCTTTCACGCGTAACCTGTGTATTAATCATAGCACATAAGTGACGATCTATCCTTGTAATTGCTCCTATGGAGATATTGTTTCTCCCTTAGAACACCCTCTGTAACTCCTCTAATCGCCCCGAAGCTGGGATCAAGCTTCCGTAACAACTGGGCAAATGCATCAGCATTCAAACAGCTTTTAATTGATGGTTCAACCGCTTATTAAAATTCTGAAACCCACCTATGTTTAACCTCTATCTCAGGATGCCGAAGATCTACATAAATTATTAAGTCTATAAGATCTAATTACTTCTACCTCTGCGAACCATCCAGCTATCGTATGCCAACATCGTACCCATAAATTGAATGTTATTAAGCATTGAGATCGAATTCTTGCCTATCTGTGAGTTACCTTTCAAGTACTCTGTGTTAGGGATTTAAGAACTCTGTATTTGAAATCTGAGTTTTTTTAAATTATTTATGACAAAGCGCCCAGATCTAATAGATGGTACCCTATGCGTTACCACAGAGGATCTCAGAAAATTGTCATTTAAAAGATTCCAAATCTCAGTATTTAATTCAATTCGCCCAAACCGTCCAGGTCCAACAAAACATAAATTATTCTGTGCGTTAGCTCTTAGTAACTCGGTGTATGGTTATTCTAAAACTCTGTAATGATTTCTTGCTCAACGACTCCAGGAAGCATAACAATTCATTTTTGTCTCTTAGATCTCTGTACACATATTCGAATACCCATTTGGCAATAGTCAGATTTTGTTTATGCGAATATTTGTCTCCTATGAATACAGACTTGCGCCTAATTCCCTTGTACTGGAAGAATTGATATCGGGTCAACTTACGCCCTAGATCTCCACCTCCCTGGCAACGTGTAACACCCACACCTGTCGTATGAAAACGCTGCAACGTCTGATGACTAGTCACCTGGAAGACTTTATTTCAAAAAAATAAAAAATAAAATAAAAAATAAAATAAAAAATAAAAATAATTGATTACACTGACCTGGTCGATATCTTCCACTGTCAGTGGCGTGGCGTTACCCTGTGCAACCAGGCAATTACCCCCAACCGCGATTGATGGGCTGCCTTTCAGTTTCCTAAGTGCGTGTCTATCTCTCAACATCCTTTAGTTAAACTGAGTGTCGGGTGTATGAGTGTTGGGAAAACAGTGATGCGAACAGAAGTCTTTATAAGTTGTGATACGTGTAATTACTATCTAGTTCATACATTAATGATTTATGTTAACAATGAGAATTAATATGGTTTGACATTGGTTCTTTTTTATTATTATTAAGAACGAAATGTTTTTTGTTTTTTTTTTAATTGTGAACGAAATGCTTAGCATTTTTTTAGAAATATATTTTTGAGAATCTAAAAGCTCAACATTTTTAGTTGGAAATACAATTTTATTCCATAACTAAATTGCTCGTCATTTTATTGGGTAATACATTTTTATTTAACTAAATGCTCTCCAATAAAACCGACCTGTAGTATGAAAGATGTTAGTGGGCAATGCTTTAAGGCTTCGTTTTGTTTTAGCATTCCATTATATTATATATATATATATATATATTTTTAGAGGGAACTCTTTGTTCTAAATTGCATTGACCAGAAAAGGGGAAAGCTTTTATCGTTTAAATATATTCATTGTGCGTTGGACAGGAATGAGTCCTCTATATTGTTGTTTTATATGTGCAATTGCATGGAATTACACACTATGTATATTAGCTACTGTTTATGTGTGCGTTGCACCCAAATGAGCCATAGATTATTATTGTTTATATATGAGTGTTTCACAAACAAGGATTTGATATTGATATGTTTATTATTGTTGAGAGTTGCGTTTAATAATCAAACTTTATTTTATTGTTTATTATCGTAAAGTGTTGTGTTTTATCACCAAGTTATAACCTGTGAAATTTTGTAATAGAATTGTTTGTTATTTCTAATTATTTTATATGAGATAATTACAAACTATTTTTAGAATAGTTTGTTAGTATTATGGTGATAAGTGACTTAATTTTGTTTAGCATTATTTTGTTATAAATACAAATCGTTTTTAGAATTATTTTGTTTCATGTTACTTTGTTATCCGTTACAAATAAAAGAAGCCAATTTATTCAATTAATTGTTATAAGTAATAACATTTCAAGTACTTCTTTTCAAACGTTTTTGGATTAAGAGTAGTATCAAAACTAGTTAAAATAATTTATTTATTTAATAAAGTTCACAGTTGTGAAATAAGAAAAGTAATTCTTGCTTTTCCTTTATTATTTATTTTATATATTATACAATGGAACCTTGTGTTGGTGAAAGGAGGAAGTTTACATGCAAAATAAAAAAAATAAAAATGATATTTTGAGATTGTAATTGGTATTAGGAATTTTAAATGGATTTAGAAAAGTTATTGAAAAAGGTTTGACCTGAAGTTTTAGAGGTTCAATGTGTGGCTAGTGAAAATGTTCCCTTGATGGTAATAGTAGTTGTAGCTAATAGTATTTATAGTTAGTTTTTGAAGAGGAAATTATATAGAGATATTTATTCATATGTATAAACATATTTATATAAATATGGTTTACAATAAGAAGTGATAAAGTGGTTATAGGTTGTTTTAATATATATATGTGTGTGTTATTAGAATGGAATGATATGGTTCATTGCCTATAAGTTTGGTTGTGAGTGATATTTAGAATTGATAGGCTTATAATCCAATAAGTTTGGCGGTAAAACATAGTTAAAAAAAAAAAAAAAAAAAAAAAAATTACTCATAAATTTTCATATGTTTTTGTTGGGCACTTAGCTATTACATTTATAAAAGAAGAGTTATGAAGAAGTTAGTACCATGGGCAATTGTATTGTTAATATTCAAATGGAAATTGCCATTCTTGAAATTATTGACGACGGGGGAATAGACTTGTGAAACCTTCGATCTATTAAAAATGAGTAAAAAAAAAAAAAAAATCAGATATTGGAATAGTAAGGTAAACATACTATCTCCACAATAGAAGTATAAGTTCAACGTATTTAAGCCATATAAAAATATATTCGCATCTCAATGGTGGGCCTTTCCTTTTGAGGGAATTATTCAAAGGTCGAAAATATTGCTAGGCTACTTCACTTAGATAAATTATTAATGTCTGAAATTATAGTTAAGTTAAGGGTGGAGTTATAGTTGATGTTGAACTAGTCCAATACCACCATTATCTCGCAAGGACCAATCGAAATTAGGTAAGTATGTCAGGATCAGATAATAGAATAATTGATTTAACTAAGAATTGTACTCATATTCAATTAGAAAAGAAAGGTCAAATAAGTATAAGATTGGCCTCTACCATTACTTAACCAATTAATTATAAACATTGGCTTATGAAAAGCTTGAGGCAACCAAGACAACTTGGAAGTTTGATAGTAAAACTGTGATGCCATGATTTCCAATGCCCAATAATGACGAGTATTAATTTCCCTATTATCTAAATTCTCGAGAAGATAAACACAATGGTTTGATTTGGACAAACCCTTTAGGAAGGATGTGAATTGGGGGAAATAATTAAGGATATGGAGTGTTGCAAGTCATATAATAAAGATGTAAGTTTAATAAATTTCAAATGATCTGAAACCGAAGGCTCCTCTTAACGAGACTTCGACAAACATTCGATAGGGTGAAAAAAAAAATTTACAATTTGAAAAACGAGATATCAATGGTATCAGTGTGATGAGCTGAACTCGACGAATTGGATTTTGCATTATGAAAAAAAAAAAAAAAACTTGAAATTTAACCATGATATCGAAATGGTCAATTAAAGACTATTTTAGTAAAATGGAGTATGGAAACGATCAACACGAAAAGTAGAATACATTGAAGCTAACCTTAGGTCATAATCAAACTTGATGAAACAACAACTAGCCCTCGAGATGGAGCTCAATGGGGTTAAGAGAACAGACATTTGGAAGCAGTCTTATGGAATTTGGATTTGGAACAATTTTAGGGTCTCTCATGATATGTTAAAACCGTGATTATATCTTACCGCATATTTTATGATATTTACCTTCTCGTCTTGGAGGAAAGGATAACCAAATAGATTTGAAACCTTGCTTGGATTTGTCATGTTTTCATAAACAAGTAGGTGGCTATTGAAGCAATGCAACTTATTGATAATTTGGACATCATAAACCCTCATGGATGAATAAGAGATATAAGAAATCTAGTTGCAACTGAAAATTATTGAATGTGTTATCGGATGGATATTATACGAAATTACGATTGAGTTCATAAGGATGTATTGGAACCATGTGGATGAAAAAGAAAACTTATGATTAGAACCACTAATGCTTAGGGCCTTGATTGTTGGAGAAAAATATAAGAGAATAGAAAGAAGATGAGAATAGGAAATTAAAATTTAAGCCTAATGTCATAAGTATGAGAACAAAATTTAAACTTCGGGATGAAGTTCTATACAAGAGGGGGTGTATGTAATGCCCCTAAAATGACTGTGGACTTTAAGGGCACCTGTCAAGTGACCCGACGGAACAGACTTCAATAAAGTGGCCCTTCGAGTTAGGATGTGTCTTAATAAGGGAGAATCACCTGATGATGTGCATGACTATAGTTTATAAATGAATTAATGAATTAAATTATATGTGTGGAGCGGGATAATTGATTGATTGGTTCTTTCTTAAATGCTTATCCTTGATTGGTCAAGTCAAAGTACAGCAGGACAGTTACAGTCCTAGTTCTGTCACCGGGGAGGACGCAATTGAGATGCGTCATAGCTATCCACATTTATTCTGAACTTCGGGACGAAGTTCTAAATAAGTAGGGGTGTATGTAGTGCCCCTAGACTACTGTAGACATTGAGGGCACCTGCTAAGTGACCCAACTGTTTGAAAAATTAATATAATAATCCTTTGATTTTATTTTGAGTATATTTATGATTACGATTGATTGATATATGTGCATTTGGGTAGTTATTGTGAATGGACAATTTCATGTTGTTTAACGATTAACTTTGATATGAAAACTGTACATATGAATGATGCTTAACTACTAGCTGTGCAATTGATTATGTGATTAGATGAAAGAGTAATGATTAAGTAAATTATAGATGCTTAATGAAGCAACAACTTTATAAACCAAATTGTGATTATTGAGGACAGTGCTACTAATTTATGTTTGTGAGAAATGTGTGTAGCGACAGGTGAAACGATTCACCAACGGACACACAAAGGAATATGAAGGGTCGTAGAGTACGAGTAAATCACACACAGGGAGAGCGACAACGATGTCGACTTCCAATGGAATACCACGCTTGAGCAGATAAGCACTGATCCGCTTGCTCAAGAGGAAAGCGTGAGGGCGTACGAGGTGGGCCACGACGGAGCTGGTCATGTACGAGTTGGGGGGCATGCAGTGAGAACGGACTCACTCCTCAACGCCATTAGTCCCTAATAGCGTGTAGACGGAGGATGAAAGGTAACGGCTCCTGAAATCCCTACATGAAGTTCCCGCAAGTCAAAACGGAAGGATGACGACAGAAGGGCCCGACGGTGCGGTACCCTACCGAGAACAGAAAGAGTGAATGCAAGGACCCAACGATGTGGTGCCTTGCCGAGGAATGGAAACTATTAATGACTGGACTCGACGGAGTGGTGCCATGTCAGAGAAATTAAATTAAGGAACAAGGAGGCCCAACGGCGCGACACCGGGTCCCTAGTAAAAGTTGATTGCTAAACTTAACTGCGTTGAAACGTATAATTTTGTACCTAGAACTTTACTTAGAAATGCATTTGAGTACTTTAGGCATTTGCACATAAATGATTACTTTGACATTTAAATAATATTAAGTGTTATTTAGGCATTGCACATGAAAGGATATTCCTGATTACTTAAAAATATTATAATTATTTATTTAGGAGCAAAATGGAATCCTAGGCATGGACACCTAGTCAACTCCACCTACACCACAAATCTAGGAGTTAAGTGAAATATCTAGGGGACAAACATGAGCAAACTTAGGGATGTTGGTGCATCTCCTAGAGAAACTGACACTTGGATGGGTGAGTTGTTTTTCATTAAAGAATTAATTAAAGAATTATTTATGCATGAAGCGACATGTGTCGCAGGGGATTTTCCTTTAAAAGGGAGACTTTGGGGATGGGTAAAGGGCCCAGACCCTGGATGACTATTGTAATATTGAGTTACCTCATGACTTGCTGCTATTAAGGGTTTGGCTGGAAATCTTGGTGGGGGGGAATCCCAAACTGGGTTTCTTGATTTTTTTTTGTGTGTGTGGGCTCTATGACCCAAAGCTCGGGGGAGGCCATGCGACTAAAATCATGAGCCTATGGTTGGGTGGCGAAGCTAACGGTTGCTTCGCCAATGGTTAAACGAGCTTTGCTGGAGGGATCCTATGGAAGACGAAGGCGACAATGGACCAGCCGGATCGGGTTGACAGGTTAAGGTTTTGCTTATTTTTGACTTATTCACGCTTTTTATTTAATTTTTCCAATAACTATGACGGCTAATTTGTTTGTATGAAGTTGTTAAAGTTTCAGGTTCAGTTCAAGGGGACCCTAAAGGAGGGGTCTTACACAAGAGATCGAAAAAATCACAAATTGACATTTTCTCAGGGTGAGTACATACAAAATGTGTTAGATAGGTTTAGAATGTAGAAGGAAAAACTAGTTAGTACACCTTTCGCCAGTCATTTCAAACTAAGTAAGGAAATGTGTCCCAAGGCACAGGAAGAGATAGATCACTTGTCCACGGTTCCCTATTCATTAGCAGTTCGAAGCTTGATGTATGCCATGGTGTGTACAAGATGAGATATTCCACATGTAGTGAGAGTTGTGAGCAGGTATATGAACAATCCAGGTAAAGAACATTGGAAGGAAGTATAGTGGATTCTCAGGTATTTGAGAGGTACTACCACTCATGCATTATGTTTTGGAGGTTCATACACTATTCTATAGGGATATGTTGATGCAGATATGGAAAGTGATAAAGATAGCAAGAGGAGCACCACAAGGTATGTTTTTACTGTAGGTGGAACAACAGTAAGTTGGATTTCCAAGTTGCAAAAGGTTGTTGAACTTTAAACAATGGAAGTAGAGTATGTTGTTGCTACAAATTCTAGTAAAAATATGATTTGGTTGCAGAGGTTCATGGAGGAAATGGGTAAGAAGCAGGAGGATAGAAGGTTGTATAGTGACATCCAGAGTTCCATTCATCTTGCAAAGAACTAAGTCTTCCATTCCAAGACTAAACATATACAACTCAAGTACCGTTTCATACGCTCTATTATGGAAGATGAACTATTGAAGCTCGAAAAGATACATACTAGCCAGAATCCTGTAGACATGTTGACAAAGGTAGTAACCAGAGAGAAACTGAGTTCCTGATTGGTTTCAGTTAGCCTTCTAGCATGAAGGTGAAGATGACAAATTTTTCAAATCCAAGGTTCATAGCATAGTCCAACAAGTGCAGAAGCTGTGATCAGTCTCCAAGTGGGACATTGTTGGTTTTGGAGCCTAATCTTCTTAATTCATAGATTTTGTTGTTTCGACTATATTTGTACCTTATTTTTATATGATATATAGGTGGAATATACACTTGCCCTAGTGTGGGGTGGAATCGCCCACCCATGGGGCTTCGAGGGCGAATCCCCTGAAAGAATTTTTTTGGGTTGTTTTGTTGGCCAACATATTACAGGCCCATGGTTTTGGGTATCCCATGGTATTTTCCCATGGTAATTCCCCTTAAAGAGGAATACATTGTAATATGGATGTGTATTGTATTGTACCATTGTGAATATATCTGTGATTGTGTAAGATAGACTGAGAGAGACTGAAGAGGAAGTGGTAGTGGATGTGATGTAGGTTGTATCACTTCATTTGTTGGATGGTATAATAATGAGGACTAGCAATTTCTGTGTGGATGTAACCCATATTGGGTGAACCACGTTATATTGGTGTCTCTCTTCTAATGTGTTTTATGTGATTAATATTTGCATCTTTTTTATTGTTATTGCTCTGCGATCCTGTTTTTCCAACACAATACAACAAGAATATATGTTCATTAAATAAAATATACTCTTCCAACAAGGTACCTTTCAATAAAATTTTCAAAAGAGAAACTTTCAACAAGGTCATAAAGACATTTAGACCACGAAGATACTTTTCTAACAAAGATCATAAATATAATCTTCTAAAAAATATCATAAAGATACTTTTCTAACAAATATCTCAAAGATACCTTTCTAATAAAGATCGCAAAGATCACCCGAACATTTTATGCACTTACTGTAAGAGGTAAGTGAACTTATATGCAACAATTCCAATCTAACTAAGAAACCAAAAAGGGCCATAACAATTGGCAGTTAAACAAAGCATAAGTCTTCTTTAGAGAATAGTCAAAAATCCAATATACATCAACTATTAGTAATTAGTATCAACCAGTAACATCAACCAATATCATTCATACATCATTCATATAGACGTCGGTCCCAAATACATCAATTCATAATACATCAACCATATATAAATCATATGTCACTCATATATAAACCATACACAAATATAAACAAATGACAATCATACATGCATCAACTGACCATACAAACATCAATCATAGTACATCAACCAGAATACACCGACCAAAATGCCTCAACCATAACACATCATCTAGAACACATCAACCAGAACACATCAATCAGAATACACCAAGGAGACACAAAATACATCAACCATAATACATCAAATTAGAATATATCAAGCAGAATACATCAAATCAGAATACATCAACCATACATCGATCATCGATATCAATCAATGACAGCGGATCAAATATCAACAACAACCAAAGGTAACTGTACTTAGATTAATTATACCTCGATCACCCATCAATCACAATGAAAACCAAGAGCAACAAATAATATCCATACATACAATAATGAAAATATCATACATGTATCAACCATTAATCAGTCAATCAAGAACAATCAATAGTATCAAACATACATTGACCATACCAATCATATTGAATAGTTACTATTTATCATAACATTATGTATAATTATTAGCACATGAAGATATATATAATATCCATAAATTAATAATACATATGTACAACCAACATCATCACACAAACACTACTAATACTGCACTTATGTAAACACTCAACATATACACAATCATACATAGTGTTGCTAATTATTTACATGTGTACATTACTTATACCATCAACAAAAGTATATTCATAGTCACCTGAAGAAACCAAACATGCTAGCACCAAAATATTCTAACATTCTGCAATAAAATAATTACTAGCTATACAACACAACATCATACACTCGTACCATACACCATACTTACTATTACCATGTATTATTTCTATACATACGCTCATTTGTCTACATTCATATTATAATTCTTCAATCAATCATATATCATATATTAATCCTATAAACATCAGATTAGTCATATAATCCATATATCCTATATTTTATACAATCATATAATTATTATGTTATACCATAATATCCATACAATTATAGCGGTATGATTACTTAATCCAATGCTATCATATTAGGTACGCATTATAACATATATACTAACATAATACTTCTGATCAAACTATACTTCCTAATACTTCCAAACACTTCCCCAACACTTCCAAACACTTCCCAAAGACTCCCAAACAATTCCAAATACTCCAAAATACTTCCAAACTTTACACTTACCTCATTGCATATGTTCACATCTATACATGATATAGTATATACACAATATCATATACAAGTAATACTAATAATTATTGCATATCTTAAAATACATATTATAGCATATATATATATATATATAATATGCTATATTCAATATCATATACCCCTCATCTATCTTACATCACATATTATGTTATACATATTTAAATTTATGTCATACACTACTATATTGCCTTCTTACACACAAAATAAAATAAAATAAGGAGAATATGAACCATTAATACAAGTGGCCTATTTCCTCCAAAAATAGACAAGGAGTTACGTCTCCACAAATAAAATAAAATAAATAGAAGAGAAGAGAATATGAACCATTAAAGACAAGTGGCCCATTTGATTCCTCCAAAAATAGACAAGGAGTTACATCTCCACAAATAAAATAAATAAAATAGAAGAAAATTTGAACTATTAAAGACAAGTGGCTCATTTCCTCCAAAAATAGACAAGGAGTTACATCTCCACAAATAAAATAAATAAAATAGAAGATAATATGAACCATTAAAGACAAGTGGCTCATTTCCTCCAAAAATAGACAAGGAGATACATCTCCACAAATAAAATAAATAAAATAGAAGAGAATATGAACCATTAAAGACAAGTGGCTCATTTCCTCCAGAAATAGACAATGAGTTACACCTCCACAAATAAAATAAATAAAGTAGAAGAGAATGTGAACCATTAAAGACAAGTGGATCATTTCCTCTAAAAATAGACAAGGAGTTGCATCTCCATAAATAAAATAAATTAAATAGAAGGTAATATGAACCATTAAAGACAAGTGACTCATTTCCTCTAAAAATAGACAAGGAGTTGCATCTCCACAAATAGAATAAATTAAATAGAAGATAATATGAACCATTAAAGACACGTGGCTCATTTCGTCAAGAAAATAGAAAAGGCGTTACTCACATACATTGAAAATAATAAAAGTAATAAAAAGGAAAAGGAAAATCTAAACACTATTAAGACAAGTGACCTATTTACCCAAAATACAGAAGGAGTTACTAATCAATGTAACCACCACCATCCAAGTGGCATAAATAATCCTATAAAAACATACCATTAATAGAAAATCCAAAACCCATATAAGGTATAAATGCCACTTAATAAATCATATTAATATTTAATAATAAAAAAACTATATCATATTTACATATCTTATATAATTAAATATCATATACATATATACATAATTATTTACTTTATAAATTATTTATATATCACACCTTACCATATATATACTAATCTATGTTAATATATTACATATACTAACAAATCCATAACCCCTTGACCTTTAAAATTGAAAAGAAATAAAAATACATTCAAACTTATCTTTGAAGTAGTCATTAGTCAAGGATTTTGATTCTTCTATTAACATAAGGGAGGTTAAAGTTATTTCACAAAGCACATCTATAAATTCCAAATGCATATACTAGTACAAAATGAGAGATCAGTGACCAGGCGACCAAACAATTTGGTCACAAAAGTTTTTTCAAGGGATAAATGACTAACATTGAAAATTTTTAAGTGAGCTAACTATAAATGACCAATCTAGTCATGGGATAAGAACTAATCTAAAAATGACCGAGATAAATGACCAATTTGGTCACGCGATAAGAACTAAACTAAAAGTGACCACATAACGATTGGTCATTTTTAGTTTTATCACTCTGAAAATGGAAATTAATTAAAAATTTTACAATGAATTTGTACAATTTACTAAATTTTAAAAAAGGGGGGGTCTCCGAATCCATCTGCAGTGTTAAAATACCCAAGTATGGGTGAGAGATCTAAACAAGTGAAAACCCAGCTTCTCATATTTATAGAGTACACTCACCAAAATACCTTTGTGTTTATTCAAAATGGGGTTCCCGTGCTTTAGATAAGCATGGGATCTGTTGTGGCCACAACACGTCCACAGTACTGTCATGATGGGGGAAAGTACTGGAATCAGCCAACCACCTTCCCAAATAGCTACAGAGGATTTACGCCCATATCTGTCCTAGGTGAAGTGAAAATATCCTTTCACTATCACCTATGTAGAGTCCTAATGGTCAAGATACTAAGGCTACCAACAATGTAGAAAGAGTCTGGGGGACAGTCGTAGGTCGAACTAAAACGCATGGGCATGTTACCTAAACTCTAAATACAAAAGCACCAAGTGTACAAGTGGATCCCCGTATGCATATCAGTCCTAGTAGATGTTCAATTGACAAGTGGGGGGGTATCCCCAACTAATCAACCTCACATGACCTCGTTCTTGACTTTGGCTTGACTGGAGCTTCCCGACACACCTTCCACAAAGGTGGATTTACCTAATGATAGTTCACTACGATTTGAGTTTGACTTGTTTTGGATAGTTAAAAGAACCTCGTCCAAAACCCTAGCCTAAGCTAGTTGTTGTATGTTACCTAGAAAGAAAAGTTGCTAATAAATTTTAATTTTATTGTTCTTTATAGGGATTTTGTTTACTCAAAACGGAGTGAGTGTGTGTGCAAGATGGTTACAACTGAAAAGTAAAATGTATACATGAAAATGCAAGTTCTTTTCACTATTTTTATTTTCGCTTATGTTTGAAAATAAAAATTTTACAAAGTAAACCTAAAATTAACTTAAAATGTTTTTTACTTTTTTAAAGAGTTAGCACATACAACTAAAATATAATTGAAAAAGAAATGCCCTTTCTTAAAACAAATTACTTTCTCTTTTTGGATTTTCATTTTAATGAAAAAAATGGCAAATAAATATAAACAAGACAAGAACACTATGAAATGCAAGTATAAGTTGACTGTACCTAAACCTATAAAATGCATAAATCTACCCTCAAAAGAAACTGAAGATAAAAAATACAAGAAGTTTCTTCAAACAAGTATGAAGTAACTAGCTTTGGTATAGAGACACTAGGCAATCAACTGACATAAAGGAAAAATCACAGATTCAATCAAGACATCAAACTGCTCTGTAGAGCCCCTCCTTTAGGGTCCCCTTGAACTGAACCTGAAACTTTAAAAACTTCATACAAACAAATTAGCCATTATAGTTATTGGAAAAATAAAATAAAAGAGTGAATAACTTAACAAAAATAAGCAAACCTTAACCTGTCAACCCGATCCAGCTGGTCCATTGTTGTCTGCGTCTTCCGTAGGATCCCTCCAGCAAAGCTCGTTTAACCATAGGCGAAGCAACCGTTAGCTTCGCCACCCAACCATAGGCTCATGCTTTCAGTCGCATCGCCTCCCCCGAGCTTTGGGTCGTAGAGCTCACACAAGTATTTCAGAAATTCAGCTTGGGATTCCCTTCCCACCAGGATTTCTAAGCCAAACCCTTAGATAGCAGCAAGTCTTTGAGGCATTCCAAAATTACGACAATCGTCCAAATTATGGGCCCGTTACCCATTCCTTAAGCCTTCCTTATAAAGGGAAATCTCCTGTGACACATGTCGCTTCATGCGTAATTAAATATTTTTAATTATTTATTTAATTAAAACACTCACCCATCCAAGTGTCAGTTTCTCTGGGAAGTGCACCTACATCCCTAAGTTTGCTCTAGTTTGTCCCCCAGATATTTTAATCAACTCCTAGCTTTTAGTTGACTAGGTGTCTAATCTATTTTTCTCATAAATAATAATTTCTATTAATTTAAATGCTCAACAAAATAACTATTCATGTGCAAATGTCTAAGCTATTGTTATGCATTTGCTAAGTAATAATCTAGAGTTATTCTCCTAAGTTTTTATGTAGTTTAATTTAACAATCAAACTCACTAGGATCACGGTGCTACGTCGTTGGGCTCCTGGTTCCTTAATTTTTTTAATCCCCTGACATGGCACCACTCCGTCGGGTCCAATCATCCATGGTTTCCATTCCTTGGCATGGTACCACCTCGTTGGGTCCTTGCGTCCATTCTTTCCATTCTTGACAGGGTACCGCATCGTTGGGCCCTTCTGCCACCATCTTTCCGTTTTGACTTGCGGGAACTCTTGTAGGGATTTTAGGAATCGTTACCATCCATCCTCCGTCTACATGCTATCTAGGGACTAATGGCGCTGAGGAGTGATTCCGTTCTCACGTCGCGCCCCTCAACTCGTACGTGACCAGCTCCGTCATGGCCCACCTCGTACGTCCTCACGCATTCCTCTTGAGCAAGTGGATCAATGCTTATATGCTCATGCTTGGTATTCTTGTCGGAAGTTGACATCGTCGTTGCTTCCCCTGTGTGTGATTTACCCGTACTCTACGACCCTCCATGTTCCTTTGTGTGTCTGTTGGTGAACCGTCTCACTTGTTTCTACACACACTTCTCGCAACAAATTATTAGTAGCACTGTTCTCAACAATCATCATCTAGTTTCTAACTCTAGCATTGTTAAACATTTATGATTTATTCAAACTGCTCATTCATCTTATCAAATATACATTTCATCGCCAAATACATAATCACCATACAGCTAGTCGTTAAGCATTATCCATCAACATAATTTTCCATAGTCATAGCTAATCATTTAACATATGCTTTTATTCATTTACCTCAACAGTTCAGATACACATACTAAAAAAAAATAAGGTCAAAAGGTTATTTAATTAATGTTTCAATCAGCCGGGTCACTCGGCAGGTGCCCTCAATGTCTACACAAGTCTAGGGGCACTACATACACCCCTACTTAATTAGAACTTCGTCCCGAAGTTAATTTGTTCTTGTAATTTCGAAGCTAGGCTTTATCTTAATTTCTATTCTCATCTTCTTGTTATTCTCTTCTATTTTTCATAAACAATCATGAATCATTAGTTTTCTAATTCATCCCACATGATTTTAATACGTCCTAAGGAACTCAATCGTAATTTCATGTAATGCAAATCCAATAATACATTCAATAATTTCCAGTCCCAACTAGATTTCCTATATCTCCTATCCATTTACAAAGGTTTATGACATCCAATTATCTACAAGTTGCATTGTGTCAATAGCCACCCATTAGTTTATCAAATGATCATTCAACATAACAAATCCGAATGAGATTTCAAATCTAATGGATGTCCTTTCCTCCAAGACGAGGAAGTAAAGATTATACTATCTTCCTTAGAATACAAATGGGTAAGTTATAATCATGAATTAACAAATCAAGAGCGACTACGAAATATTCCAAAATCCAATTCCCAAAAGACTACTTCCAAATCCCTAAAGGTTTTTAGTATGATAGGATTCGAGGCATTGAGACTTAGTGGCTCAGTCGAATGTATCTGAATTTATCACTTAGTCCTTTCATTATTAACATCATGTCCAAGTCAATGAGCTTATCATGTCCTTACCTCATTTCATCATTTATGTTTTTCGTAGGACCACTTCGACATACTCGCCAAGTCGCGCACTATGGGTTTTCTTAACCTCATCGAGTTCCATCTCGAGGGATAGTCATCCTTTCATTAAGGTTTGGTGATGTCCTATTGTTAGCTTCATTGCGTTCAGTTCATTGTGTTGATCATTTCCATGCTTCATTTTACTAAAATCGTCATGATTTGGGACCTTCGGTGGACTTTCACAATTAATAATTCTTTATTTACCGTTGTCATGGTTACGTCGAGTTTTTACTTTTTCATTCTCTCTAACAACATTGTCATGCTGCAAAATTCATTTCCTTGTGTTCAGCTCATCATGTGGGTCACACTGATATCCTGTTTTCCAAATTTTGAGTCTACTTCACCCTCTCAACAATCTATCTGAGTCTCGGTGGAGATATCGTCTTACCATCCCCTTTTAGCGATTCCTTGACATGTGATTGTGTTGTTGCAATCGTAAACATGATATTAGTTCTTCAATGTGGTGAATTTCATACATTAACCAATATATATAGATATGTCTATTTTTATGTTTCATCTATATATAATACTCCACGATTATATAGTCTTTCAAAAATAACGTAACATAAGGAACCCTTTTGAGCAGAAATTACTAAAGTATATAATTCGTGAGACCACTTTATTATATATATTTGTATATTTCTACATTTGCATCATTAAGCAAATGTTGCATAGATATATAATACCATATATCCCCTCTATAAGTATTCATAGTTTTTTTTTTTTTTTTTTACATCATAATTCTAAGAGAATTTCTCTATGAAGAAAGGTAGCTTATAACTTTTATTTATAAGCCAAGTGATACTACCTAAAGATATACATAAGACGATGATGCATTTCATTGTCCTTCATACTAGTGAATGTCTAAACAAATCTTAAGACTCCTATATAACTTGAATGAATGCCTAAGAATGATTGACATACTTCTCCAATTATCTAAGGTTGGCTTCATACAATTTCAAGAGTATAGAGATCATCTTTATAATTGTATTTGAAAGAAAAACATGACATTTATAACATTAATTAAAAGACACTACTTGAATCCATATATATTTTAATTACTGAAGACATTCTCAATAATCTCAAAACACTATAAGATTTTCTAAATCATAATTAAAAGATATAATCAATTAATAAGACATTTTCCATAATTTCCTCAAGGACACATTTCAATGTTTATATAATCTATTTCAAGGATACATTCTTGAGAAAATTAAGAGGGCAATACAATGTTCTCTAAATACAAGGTCATTGCTGTAGCTCCATTACTTTAGTAATTTATTTAAAAGATTGGAACATGAGTAATTCTGGATTGAAGATTCGGTTGGGTTTAAATGACTCAAAATAACATTATTTAATTATGCATATCACTTCAATTCATCTAATTCATCTATGCATAATAATTCAATTCTGTTTGACATATAAAGTTACATAACTTTATTCCTATCCTTTCAATTCTTAATTCTTTTTAAAAATATACCGAAGTATTTCATTTCAGTTCTACTTGGAATATAAAATTGACTTAATTAATTGTAGACATTTCAAATTATACGGTTGAAATATAAACCACTCTTAGTTAAACACAAAGGAAAGGAATAACGATATAATAAAATTACAGTCAAGTTATCCAGTAAGACCCAGCTCATCATCTGGACGCCAAGTCATCGATGGTATTCCATGTTCATGCGCCAATTGGAGTTCTTGACATGTGGCGAACAGGGTTCCCAAAGTTTGTTTTAGTTTATTTCGTTATTAGCAATCTAACCTGCACTCATTCTAATGCCATTTTCAAGGCACTCACAAAAAATGCCAAGGTATCACGTAGCTCCAAGGGAATACCACGTGTCATAGAAATTGCTCAACGCCCATTGGAGGTCATGACATGTGGCGAACATGGTTCCAACTTGTTCCCATTCACAGTTTTGGAATTCGACAACGAGTAGACATCACCCTGCATGCCATGGAAGCAATCACCAAATTGTTGGTGAAGTTGAAGAAAAACATCTCGGTGTGCCAAACGAGGGACAGGGCCGTCGTTTTGGGGATGGACTCATTAAAGTTTTGACATGAAAATAAGATTTGTTTTGGAACTAAAATTTACAATTTACAACATCAAGGTGGAATATTACCTTCTGTAAAACAAATCACTTATAAATTCGAGGGAGAGATACAGAGCATCAAACTTGAAATTATGAACTTGAGACCTTAATCAAACTTGAATCTGCAAAAACAAGACGCCAACTTGAATCAGCGAAACAAGATGCCATTACCTTGAACCCTACGCAGCGACTTCAATATCAGTTCTGTTTTTAAAATGTAAGAAAATCTATCGATTCACAAGGAACGCAGACTTAAAAGAAATTCGTTTCTGAGTATAAAAAAAATAAGTATCAATTCAAGTTGTTCGCAGAGATGAAACAGGCCCTCAATTCGAAATTAGTCGACTGGAGGAGGATTTGGAATACTCTGTTAATCGATTCCAAAGAGGGCAAATGAGTCATGGAGAATTGTATTTGGCTAACAGTAACTTATAACTCGGTGTGTGGAGGCATTTTTTTTTTTTTCTAATACAAGAATTCAATCGAAATTTCTGATAGAGATCAGTTTAAGACTTAATAAAGATGATCGCTGGAAAGGGATCCACTACCTGAGTATGAAGGCGTAATCGACATATATATCAAATAAAGTTATACAGAGGTTAAATGGCAGAGATTCATGCGATCTGGTGTGAAGGAGAAATTCTCAACAAAGATTAAATTCAGAAGTTACCATAGAGTTTAGCCTTAGATCCATGCGTTCAGGGTAAGGTTAGAATATTGACATAGATCGCATTTAACTGTGTACACAGTCAGTTTGCTGGTCCATTTGGAATGACAGAGTATAAACAAGAGCTAAATACCAAAATAAGGAATCGACTCCTCAATCGCTATCAAGTCGAAATTAAAAGAAAATAGACATAATTAAAATATTCCACATGAATTGCTTCAGAATTAGATCTGAAATAGATCTAGAATCGATCCATGAAATAAACAATACAGAGTATGAAAGGAATCGACTTCTCGGTTGATAAAGAGTCGAAAGAGAAAATAGACCGAATTAAAATTTTCCACATGAATTGTAGATCTGGAATAGATCTAGAATCGATCCATGAAATAAACAATACAGAGTATGAAAGGAATCGACTTCTCGATTGATACAGAGTCGAAAGAGAAAATAGACAGAATTAGAATTTTCCCGATGAATTGCTTCCAGAATTAGATCTGAAATAGATCTAGAATCGACTTCATGAAATAAATAATACTTAGTATAAAAAGAATCGACTTCTCGATTGATTCAGAGTCGTAAAAGAAAATAGACAAAATTAAAATTTTCCACATGTATTGCTTTCAGAATTAGATCTGAAATAGATCTAGAATTGACTTCATGAAATAAATATTACAGAGTATAAAAAGAATCGACTTCTCGATTGATACCGAGTTCGAAAAAGAAAATAGACAGAATTAAAATTTTCCACAGGGATTGCTTCAGAATTAGATCTGAAATTAAAAGTAGATCTCTGTAAATGCAAGGCAGTAATGCGATCTGAAATTAAAAGTAGATCTCTGTAAATGCAAGGCAGTAATGCAATCTGATAATTTAAAATGAATCACAGAAAATTTAAAATTTTAATTCAATCCGTGCACTGAATTATTCACTGTATTTTATTGGCAGAACGTTGATCTGAGCGTTTAGATTGAGCTCTGTAATTGAAGTACAGATTCGATCTGAGTACTTAAACTGATTCCAGAAATTATAATATACAAATCAATCGATGCATCTAAAATTATTCACTGAATTTCACACACAAAGACTCGTTCAGAAAGTTTTAGGGACTAAATATGACAGATCAACAATTCAAATTTACAATCATCATAGAACAACAAGTGCAATTTACTAATTAAATTCTCTTCATGGTTAGGTATTGGCATACGCGAGCACAACACCTAAGTTGTGAATCCAGATCTGTGTTTCTACAGGAAGATGCGTAACCTCAAATCTAAACCAAAATACCAAGATGGTGGTATTTACAAAGATCGGAAGGGTTCCAGATCTGCGCTAAGGGTCTTCGAAGTTACGATAGGATCTGACACAGATCCAAATGCATTCATCTGATCCTGGATTATGCAAGGATCTATATCAATGTATAGTGCAATTACAGTAAGATTCAACTGAAAGGAGTTCGTAGTTTCCAGCCATGGAAACCTTGAATCGTTGGACAAACAAAATACACATAGACTCATATAGATAACCATCAGAAATATATAATGTTCAAGCTAACGAAATTTAACAAACGGCTCAAGTTACAAATCGCAGTTTCCAGCCATAATAAAATCTTAAACCACTCAATAAATAAATTCAAATAGATCTAAATATATGAACTTCAGTGATGCAAAATATTCAGAAGAATGAACTTTCAACAGTTAATTCAATGTAACTCATATTCACATTTCCAGCCACGAAAGATTTTAGTAAAAGAAAAATAGACTAGATAGAGAAACCTATTTTTCGACGATCGTACGATGGCGGGCTTATGGAAATGTGTCCAATCCGGATCAGTCTTTAGTTTGATGATTCACCGAAGAACACCTGATTAATATGAGTTCGGTGACCTCAAGGGTCGACCGGCTTTGATACCAAATGTAGAGCCCCTCCTTTAGGGTCCCCTTGAATTGAACCTGAAACTTTAAAAACTTCATACAAACAAATTAGCCATTATAGTTATTGGAAAAATAAAATAAAAGAGTGAATAACTTAACAAAAATAAGCAAACCTTAACCTGTCAACCCGATCCAGCTGGTCCATTGTTGTCTGCGTCTTCCGTAGGATCCCTCCAGCAAAGCTCGTTTAACCATAGGGGAAGCAACCGTTAGCTTCGCCACCCAACCATAGGCTCATGCTTTCAGTCGCATGGCCTCCCCCGAGCTTTGGGTCGTAGAGCTCACACAAGTATTTCAGAAATTCAGCTTGGGCTTCCCTTCCTGTAGGGCCCCTCCTCTAGGGTCTTCGCTGTTTAACCTGAAACTCAACCACTTGATACAAAAGAGATTAGAAAGCATAATGACTAGATAAATAAACTAAATAAATGAATAAACTAGCAAATTAAAACAAACCATAACCATAACCAGCAAAGCTCGTTTGACCATAGGCGAAGCAACCGTTAGCTCCGCCACCCAACCATAGGCTCATGCTTTCAGTCGCATGGCCTCTCCCGAGCTTTGGGTCGTAGAGCTCACACACGTTTTTCAGAAATTCAGCTTGGGCTTCCCCTCCCACCAGGATTTCTTAGCCAAACCCTTAGATAGCAGCAAGTCTTTGAGGCATTCGAAAATTACGACAATCGTCCAAATCATGGGCCCTTTACCCATTCCCTAAGCCTTCCTTATAAAGGAAAATCTCATGCGACACATGTCGCTTCATGCATAATTAAATATTTTTAATTAATTATTTAATTAAAACACTCACCCATCCAAGTGTCAGTTTCTTTGGGAAGTGCACCTACACCCCTAAGTTTGCTCTAGTTTTTCCCCCAGATATTTTAATCCACTCCTAGCTTTTAGTTGACTAGGTGTCTAATCTTAGGATTCTATTTTGCTCCTAAATAATGATTTCTATTATTTTAAATGCTCAACAAAATAACTATTCATGTGCAAATGTCTAAACTATTTTTATGCATTTGCCAAGTAATAATCTAGAGTTATTCTCCTAAGTTTTTATGCAGTTTAATTTAACAATCAAACTCACTAGGATCACGGTGCCACGCCGTTGGGCTCCTGGTTCCTTAATTTTTAATTCCCTGACATGGCACCACTCCGTCGGGCCCACTCATCCATGGTTTCCATTCCTTGGCATGGTACCGCATCGTTGGGTCCTTGCGTCCATTCTTTCCGTTCTCGACAGGGTACCGCATCGTTGGGCCCTTCTTCCACCGTCTTTCCATTTTGACTTGCGGGAACTCTTGTAGGGATTTTAGGAATCATTACCATCCATCCTCCGTCTACATGCTATATAGGGACTAATGGCGCTGAGGAGTGAGTCCGTTCTCACTGCGTGCCCCTCAACTCGTACGTGACCAACTTCGTCGTGGCCCACCTCGTACGCCCTCACGCATTCCTCTTGAGCAAGTGGATCAATGCTTATCTGCTCATGCGTGGTATTCTTATCGGAAGTCGACATCGTCGTCGCTCCCCCTGTGTGTGATTTACCCGTACTCTACGACCCTTCATGTTCCTTTTTGTGTCCTTCGGTGAACCGTTTCACCTATCGCTACAGACATTTCTCACAAACATAAATCATTATTTTATTGATTTACAATCAATCGTAATCATAAATATACTCAAAATAAAATTAAAGTATTAATTAATTAATGTTTAAAATAGTCGGGTCACTAAGCAAGTTCCCTCAATGTCTACAGTAGTCTAGGGGCACTACATACACCCCTACTTATTTAGAACTTCGTCCCGAAGTTCAGAATAAATGCGGAAAGCTATGACGCATCTCAGTTGCGTCCTCCCAAGTCACAAAGCTAAGGTTGTAGCTGTCCTACTATACTTTGACTTGACCAATCAAGGCTAAGCATTTAAGCAAGAACTGATCAATCAATTATCCCAGTCCACACATATAATTAAATTCATTAATTCATTTATCAACTATAGTCATGCACATCATCAGGTGATTCTCCCTTATTAAGACACATCCTATCTCTAAGGGCCACTTTATTGACTGTTCCGCCGAGTCACTCGACAGGTGCTCTTAAAGTCCACAATCATTTTATGGGCATTACAACTGTCGTTCAAGTATTTTCAAAGTAAATTGAAATGGTTCATGTTTTACTTAGCCGGTTCATTTGAAAACTAGTACTTCATTATTCTAAACAGTTAAGGTACCGAGGCGGGCATTACACTTCCCACCAGGATTTCTAAGCCAAACCCTTAGATAGCAGCAAGTCTTTGAGGCATTCGAAAATTACGACAATCGTCCAAATTATGGGCCCCTTACCCATTCCTTAAGCCTTCCTTATAAAGGGAAATCTCCTGCGACACATGTCGCTTCATGCATAATTAAATATTTTTAATTATTTATTTAATTAAAACACTCACCCATCCAAGTGTCAGTTTCTCTGGGAAGTGCACCTACATCCCTAAGTTTGCTCTAGTTTGTCCCCCAAATATTTTAATCAACTCCTAGCTTTTAGTTGACTAGGTGTCTAATCTATTTTGATCCTAAATAATAATTTCTATTAATTTAAATGCTCAACAAAATAACTATTCATGTGCAAATGTCTAAGCTATTGTTATGCATTTGCTAAGTAATAATCTAGAGTTATTCTCCTAAGTTTTTATGCAGTTTAATTTAACAATCAAACTCACTAGGATCACGGTGCCGCGTCGTTGGGATCCTGGTTCCTTAATTTTTTTAATCCCCTGACATGGCACCACTCCGTCGGGTCCAATCATCCATGGTTTCCATTCCTTGGCATGGTACCACCTCATTGGGTCCTTGCGTCCATTCTTTCCGTTCTTGACAGGGTACCGCATCGTTGGGCCCTTCTGCCACCATCTTTCTGTTTTGACTTGCGGGAACTCTTGTAGGGATTTTAGGAATCGTTACCATCCATCCTCCTTCTACATGCTATCTAGGGACTAATGGCGCTGAGGAGTGAGTCCGTTCTCACTGCGCGCCCCTCAACTTGTACGTGACCAGCTCCGTCGTGGCCCACCTCGTACGTCCTCACGCATTCCTCTTGAGCAAGCGGATCAATGCTTATATGCTCATGCGTGGTATTCTTGTCGGAAGTTGACATCGTCATCGCTTCCCCTGTGTGTGATTTACCCGTACTCTACGACCCTCCATGTTCCTTTGTGTGTCCGTTGGTGAACCGTCTCACTTGTTTCTACACACACTTCTCGCAACAAATTATTAGTAGCACTGTTCTCAACAATCATCATCTGGTTTCTAACTCTAGCATTGTTAAACATTTATGATTTATTCAAACTGCTCATTCATCTTATCAAATATACATTTCGTCGCCAAATACATAATCACCATACAGCTAGTCGTTAAGCATTATCCATCAACATAATTTTCCATAGTCATAGCTAATCGTTTAACATATGCTATTATTCATTTACCTCAACAGTTCAGATACACATACTAAAAAAAAATAAGGTCAAAAGGTTATTTATTTAATGTTTCAATCAGCCGGGTCACTCGGCAGGTGCCCTCAATGTCTACACAAGTCTAGGGGCACTACATGCTCTTCCATAAATCAGTGACCAAAAGGAAATATTCCAAGCGTCTACCAAATACAAAATGGACTTGAAAGCCCTAGGTACCCTTAACATGCAAATGAAAACCAAGCAAATCCTCAAAAAAGAGCCAAAAGGACTCAGTGAAAACCCACATACAGGTCCAAATGATCCATAACTAAATAGAGAAAATATTTCATAAACCAAGCAAAGACCCAAAGCTTAAACCCTAGGATAAAATAAAAATTCTTAGGAAAAACCAAAACTGTTAGTACTGCATCATGCGGGTGACCTGCGAGTATAGATATCAGCAACTCGCGGGTGTGGGGAAAAATCTACGACTGTAACTACCTACAACTCGCGGGTATGCTTTGATAAAAAATAAAAAGAAAGAAAATCTCAAGCAATACCAAGTCTGAGTCACAAACAAGGGTGTAGACATCCTCTAAACTCTCCCAGAGAACTAAAGGACTAATTTAAACTGAATAAAACTACCCCAGGATTCGCATAGAAACAACAAGAACTCCCCAATGGAGTCTACAGTTTTGTTGTTCGGTAAAACTACCTATGATTGGGAAGTTCAGAGATCACCAACATATGATTTTTAAGGTACATAATCTAGATGAAAAACAAGTATAGTATACAATACTTCATTAGTCAAGAAAGAATTAGTGTTTAAATCCAAAACACATACCTAGATAACTGAAGTCGGATTCAAGCTTTAAGATTTATTCCTCTGATTCACTGTTCCAGATGAAAAACCTGCAATAAACAAGATACCCTTCTCAAATATTTTGGATAGACAAATATGAATAACTTAACATGAAACTCATATATAAACAAATATGAAAGATTCAATGAAATGGATTCATAAAGTAGGCAAATCTTATAGGAAGGAAAATCTCTTATATTACTTGCATTAATGGAAACCAGCTTATACCTGCTTTGTAACCTGCACTGTCGAAACTTGACCCTGAGCTCCTTGCTCCTCTATCTTCAATGGATATTTCTCCATCATTTCCTTACAAAAAATGGTTCTCCCTTTCTCAAGGCCCTCTCCTTGTATTTATAGCAAGGATGAGAGGATAGACTCGAAAGGTAATTGGTTGGGGAGGTTATGGTAGTTAGGGTAATTGCCATAACTAATCCTTAATCAAACTTTTAATATTTTTTTCCATGATTTAGGGATACCCGCGAGTGTATCTCTTGACAACTAGCGAGTGACTCGCGAGTTTAGTGTCAAGCAACAGGTGGATGCAACTTTTTGGGTGTTACCCGGGGGTTGTCTTATACACTTCCGCGGTTGACCCGCGATTTGACTAGTATGAGAGTCGCGGTTATGGCTCAAAATAATTCAAAAAATAGCTATGTTGAAGAAGCTGTTGTAATATTTGGGTCCAAAGAATCTATGGTCAATTAGGCACTTCCATCCATAAGGTCATTTTCTATGACCGACAATGCAGTGTGGTCATGGATGGAGAAGTGCCAATTTGATTGATAATAACAGGTTTATGACAGAACAAGGTTATCGTAGATGTCATTCTGACCACTGTGTTTATTTCAAGACGATAGATAATTCAATATATATTATCTTGTTATTGTATGTGAATGACATGCTTGTTGCAGGGTCTAACATGCAGGATATAAATGTGCTCAAAAGGAAGTTAGCTAATTCATTTGCGATGAAGGATTTGGGTGCTGCAAAGAAAATCCTTGGTATGAGAATAACAAGAGATCGAAAAAATCACAAATTGACATTTTCTCAGGGTGATTACATACAAAATGTGTTGGATAGGTTTAGAATGTAGAAGGAAAAACTAGTTAGTACACCTTTAGCCAGTAATTTCAAACTAAGTAAGGAAATGTGTCCCAAGGCACAGGAAGAGATAGATCACTTGTCCAGGGTTCCCTATTCATTAGCAGTTGGAAGCTTGATATATTCCATGGTGTGTACAAGACCAGATATTGCACATGTAGTGAGAGTTGTGAGCAGGTATATGAACAATCCAGGTAAAGAACATTGGAAGGAAGTATAGTGGATTCTCAGGTATTTGAGAGGTACTACCACTCATGCATTATGTTTTGGAGGTTCATAAACTATTCTACAGGGATATGTTGATGCAGATATGGCAAGTGATAAAGATAGCAAGAGGAGCACCACAAGGTATGTCTTTACTGTAGGTGGAACAACAGTAAGTTGGATTTCCAAGTTGCAAAAGGTTGTTGAACTTTAAACAATGGAAGTAGAGTATGTTGTTGCTACAGATTCTAGTAAAAATATGATTTGGTTACAGAGGTTCATGGAGGAAATGGGTAAGAAGCAGGAGGATAAAAGGTTGTATAATGACATCCAGAGTTCCATTCATCTTGCAAAGAACTAAGAATTCCATTCCAAGACTAAACATATACAACTCAAGTACCATTTCATACGCTCTGTTATGGAAGATGAACTATTGAAGCTCGAAAAGATACATACTAGCCAGAATCCTGTAGACATGTTGACAAAGGTAGTAACCAGAGAGAAACTGAGTTTCTGATTGGTTTCAGTTAGCCTTATAGCATGAAGGTGAAGATGATAAATTTTCCAAATCCAAGGTTCATAGCATAGTCCAACAAGTGCAGCAGCTGTGATCAGTCTCCAAGTGGGAGATTGTTGGTTTTGGAACCTAATCTTCTTAATTCATAGATTTTGTTGTTTCAACTATATTTGTACCCTATTTTTATATGATATATAGGTGGAATATACACGCGCCCTAGTGTGGGGTGGAATCGCCCCCCCATGGGGCTTCGAGGGCGAATCCCCCGAAAGAATTTTTTTGGGTTGTTTTGCTAGCCAACATATTACAGGCCCATGGTTTTGGGTATCCCATGGTATTTTCCCATGGTAATTCCCCTTAAAGAGGAATACATTGTAATACGGATGTGTATTGTATTGTACCATTGTGAATATATCTGTGATTGTGTAAGATAGACTGAGAGAGACTGAAGAGGAAGTGGCAGCGGATGTGATGTAGGTTGTATCACTTCATTTATTGGATGGTATAATAATGAGGACTAGCAATTTCTGTGTGGATGTAACCCATATTGGGTGAACCACGTTATATTGGTGTCTCTCTTCTAATGTGTTTTATGTGATTAATATTTGCATCTTTTTTATTGTTATTGCTCTGCGATCTTGTTTTTCCAACACAAGATACAACAAGAATAATTGTTCATTAAATAAAATATACTCTTCCAACAAGGTACCTTTCAATAAAATTTTCAAAAGAGAAACTTTCAACAAGGTCATAAAGACATTTAGACCACGAAGATACTTTTCTAACAAAGATCATAAATATACTCTTCTAAAAAATATCATAAAGATACTTTTCTAACACATATCTCAAATATACCTTTCTAATAAAGATCGCAAAGATCACCCGAACATTTTATGCACTTACTGTAAGAGGTAAGTGAACTTATATGCAACAATTCCAATCTAACTAAGAAACCAAAAAGGGCCATAACAATTGGCAGTTAAACAAAGCATAAGTATTCTTTAGAGAATAGTCAAAAATCCAATATACATCAACTATTAGTAATTAGTATCAACCAGTAACATCAACCAATATCATTCATACATCATTCATATAGACGTCGGTCCCAAATACATCAATTCATAATACATCAACCATATATCAATCATATGTCACTCATATATAAACCATACACAAATATAAACAAATGACAATCATACATGCATCAACTGACCATACAAACATCAATCATAGTACATCAACCATAATACACCGACCAAAATGCCTCAACCATAACACATCATCTAGAACACATCAACCAGAACACATCAATCAGAATACACCAACGAGAGACAAAATACATCAACCATAATACATCAAATTAGAATATATCAAGCAGAATACATCAAATCAGAATACATCAACCATACATCGATCATCGATATCAATCAATGACAGCCGATCAAATATCAACAACAACCAAAGGTAACTGTACTTACATTAATTATACATCGATCAGCCATCAATCACAATGAAAACCAAGAACAACCAATAATATCCATACATACAATAATGAAAATATCATACATGTACCAACCATTAATTAGTCAATCAATAACAATCAATAGTATCAAACATACATTGACCATACCAATCATATTGAATAGTTACTATTTATCATAACATTATATATAATTATTAGCACATGAAGATATATATAATATCCATAAATTAATAATACATATGTACAACCAACATCATCACACAAACACTACTAATACTGCACTTATGTAAACACTCAACATATACACAATCATACATAGCGTTGCTAATTATTTACATGTGTACATTACTTTTACCATCAACAAAAGTATATTCATAGTCACCTGAAGAAACCAAACATCCTAGTACCAAAATATTCTAACATTCTGCGATAAAATAATTACTAGCTATACAACACAACATCATATACTCGTACCATACACCATACTTAGTATTACCATGTATTATTTCTATACATACGCTCATTTGTCTACATTCATATTATAATTCTTCAATCAATCATATATCATATATTAATCCTATAAACATCAGATTAGTCATATAATCCATATATCCTATATTTTATACAATCATATAATTATTATGTTATACCATAATATCCATACAATTATAGCGGTATGATTACTTAATCCAATGCTATCATATTAGGTACGCATTATAACATATATACTAACATAATACTTCTGATCACACTATACTTCCTAATACTTCCAAACACTTCCCCAACACTTCCAAACACTTCCCAAAGACTCCCAAACAATTCCAAATACTCCAAAATACTTCCAAACTTTACACTTACCTCATTGCATACGTTAACATCTATACATGATATAGTATATACACAATATCATATACAAGTAATACTAATAATTATTGCATATCTTAAAATACATATTACAGTATATATATATATATATATATATATATAATATGCTATATTCAATATCATATACCCCTCATCTATCTTACATCACATATTATGTTATACATATTTAAATTTATGTCATACACTACTATATTTCCTTCTTACACACAAAATAAAATAAAATAAGGAGAATATGAACCATTAATACAAGTGGCCCATTTCCTCCAAAAATAGACAAGGAGTTACGTCTCCACAAATAAAATAAAATAAATAGAAGAGAAGAGAATATGAACCATTAAAGACAAGTGGCCCATTTGATTCCTCCAAAAATAGACAAGGAGTTACATCTCCACAAATAAAATAAATAAGATAGAAGAAAATATGAACTATTAAAGACAAGTGGATCATTTCCTCCAAAAATAGACAAGGAGTTATATCTCCACAAATAAAATAAATAAACTAGAAGATAATATGAACCATTAAAGACAAGTGGCTCATTTCCTCCAAAAATAGACAAGGAGATACATCTCCACAAATAAAATAAATAAAATAGAAGAGAATATGAACGATTAAAGACAAGTGGCTCATTTCCTCCAGAAATTGACAATGAGTTACACCTCCACAAATAAAATAAATAAAGTAGAAGAGAATATGAACCATTAAAGACAAGTGGATCATTTCCTCTAAAAATAGACAAGGAGTTGCATCTCCATAAATAAAATAAATTAAATAGAAGGTAATATGAACCATTAAAGACAAGTGGCTCATTTCCTCTAAAAATAGACAAGGAGTTGCATCTCCACAATTAGAATAAATTAAATAGAAGATAATATGAACCATTAAAGACACGTGGCTCATTTCGTCAAGAAAATAGACAAGGCTTTACTCACATACATTGAAAATAATAAAAATAATAAAAAGGAAAAGGAAAATCTAACCACTATTAAGACAAGTGACATATTTACCCAAAATACAGGAGGAGTTACTCATCAATGTATGCACCACCATCCAAGTGGAATAAATAATTATATAAAAACATACCATTAATAGAAAATCCAAAATCCATATAAGGTATAAATGCCACTTAATAAATCATATTAATATTTAATAATAAAAAAACTATATCATATTTATATATCTTATATAATTAAATATCATATACATATATACATAATTATTTACTTTATAAATTATTTATATATCACACCTTACCATATATATACTAATCTATGTTACTATATTACATATACTAACAAATCCATAACCCCTTGACCTTTGAAATTGAAAAGAAATAAAAATACATTCAAACTTATCTTTGAAGTAGTCATTAGTCAAGGATTTTGATTCTTCTATTAACATAAGGGAGGTTAAAGTTATTTCACAAAGCACATCTATAAATTCCTGTAAAGTTAGTCACAGCAGATCTAATGAACAAATAAATCAGTCACAACAGATGAATAAGAAGATATGGTGCAAAACTGTGCAAAAACATGCAGCAGTGCTCTCTATCCCAGAAAGGGTGAATGAATTACAATAGATTACAATACAATCCAACACTGTCAATGAGCAATTCGAATTGACTAAGTAGGCCATTCGAATCACTGAATGGAGTAGCTTGACTCTGTCTAGGAGTCCTCATAAATCATCGGTGGTACTCATCAATCACAACAACAGTCATCCAGGTGTCAAGCTGAGTCTAACTGATCATAATAAATGTAACTGAAGTGTGTAGCACTGATATAGGATCTGGAGGCTCAGTGGGGGCGCATGGGAGGCTAACTGGAGTCAGAGCAAGTCACCTAATCGAACTGGAGGTCAATCGGAGGTGAAACAGTCAGTCAGGAGTGAAATCGGAGTGAAATCAATCAGAATCGGAGCTAACTGAATGTAACTGGAGTGAATCTGCAGTGGTAGGTGAACAAGTGCGCCCTTCTCTGTCAGTAGGTGAGAAGAGGGCGCCTTTCAGCTTAGGAGGGCTAAAACTCTGTGGAAAGTGGCTCCCGGGTGCTAGAAGAAGGTGGATAAGGTGCTGGAGGCATCAAACTGGTGACTGGACTGCATATCCTGAAATAGATCATGCAAGATCCTGAAGTAGATATGTATCCCGAAATAGATGATCCTGAAATAGATATGTATCCCGAAATAGATGATGGATATCCGAACACCCCCCCTCAAGCTAGACTATGATGTGCCAACTAAAATAATGTGGGGCCCTGGTAACTAAGACCAAAGGTCACCCCAATACAATAATAATCCAAACTAATAACAGTAAATAAACCAAGGAAATGGGGAAAACCTCATGGGAAAAATACCCCCCCTCAAAATGAACTGTAACACACCAAAAGTTTTAACTACTCCAAACTCAAATAGATATGTCTGGAGGTATCTTACTCTTGGGAGTAAATGGATTATGCTCCAAAAACATGTGCTTTAATTCTCCATCAGTGGATGCAAGCGAATGTGGAGACTTTATGAACTTGCTCTTCATACCGAAAATGGTGAGAACAAATCTGAAAATATGAGGATGATCCTGGAACCTGTGATTCGAACCAAGTGAGGTAGGAATAGCTCCAATCGGATCAAATAGATCTTGAAACTTGAACTTCTTATCAATAGAAGTTAAATCAGCTTCAAAAATAGATGAATGGTTTCTTGAGATCTCCTTTGAACCAACAAGGGTGAGATCAAAACCAAAATCAGCAAAAAGTGCATGAGAATTGAACCCAAGCGAATGGTAGTGCTCTTCATCTTCATTAAAACTCTGAGAAACTTTGCAAATGATAGAACATAAGCCTATAGAAGGCATGCAATCAAGGAGGGCGAATGCTTCACCTCCAAAATTGGATTTTACCTCCAAAACATCAAGTAGATCATTATTCCGCATGCCGACAAACTCATGTGAAAGAGAGGATTCAAGAACCTCTTCGGAATCTAGAGTATGAGCTTGTTTATCTTGCTCAGAATTCGAAATAGAAGACTTTGAGAGAATGAGTGTTGAATCTACAGTTTCTTCTTCATCTTGAACAATTGTTGAGGCCAAAACATGATCGGAAAGAACACATAAGGAGATCTCACTGGGCTTGTTCTCCAAAAGGCTAGCATGATCCTCTTCTTCTTGCTTTCCAAATTCTCTGTCAAGTTGGACCCATAGATCACTTGGATTTTCAGCAGTATTACTGAGGTAGCGCATACAAGGAGACATAGCAAGACATATTGCTCCAAAAGCTCTGTCACAATCATTGAGCCAATCATTCTCCTCTTCATCGGAATCAAAATCTCTTGTATTACCAATGCACATATCAAAAAGACATTGTCTTTTCAAGAATGCAATCATCTTTGGTTTCCATTCATCATAGTTGAATGGAGTAAGAATATTTTGTGAAGAAGAAGTCTCCATCTTTGCATTAGCGAATGCACATGGAGGAAGTAAGAAACCTGCAAATCACAATAAAACAACCACAATAAGGTCGAACAATCCACCCTTTGAGAGTTGCATCACACCTGGGATTGGATTTCAAGCAATGTTGAATAGGTCCAATGTATCAAATCCAGGAATTATGTGGTAACTCAAGCTTCTGGAGTGGTATTGGAATAATTTTCAAGCTTTGCATGCACAGGAGCGAATGCCCTTGAGATATCTCATGCCAAACTTATTGCAATTTTTAGCAATTCAGTCAAATCTTCTTGTATAAACACCTGTAGAAAAGAGATCTTGTCCCTGCAATGGCTCTGATACCATGTAAAATTAGTCACAGCAGATCTAATGAACAAATAAATCAGTCACAACAGATGAATAAGAAGATATGGTGCAAAACTGTGCAAAAACATGCAGCAGTGCTCTCTATCCCAGAAAGGGTGAATGAATTACAATAGATTACAATACAATCCAACACTGTCAATGAGCAATTCGAATTGACTAAGTAGGCCATTCGAATCACTGAATGGAGTAGCTTGACTCTGTCTAGGAGTCCTCATAAATCATCGGTGGTACTCATCAATCACAACAACAGTCATCCAGGTGTCAAGCTGAGTCTAACTGATCATAATAAATGTAACTGAAGTGTGTAGCACTGATATAGGATCTGGAGGCTCAGTGGGGGCGCATGGGAGGCTAACTGGAGTCAGAGCAAGTCACCTAATCGAACTGGAGGTCAATCGGAGGTGAAACAGTCAGTCAGGAGTGAAATCGGAGTGAAATCAATCAGAATCGGAGCTAACTGAATGTAACTGGAGTGAATCTGCAGTGGTAGGTGAACAAGTGCGCCCTTCTCTGTCAGTAGGTGAGAAGAGGGCGCCTTTCAGCTTAGGAGGGCTAAAACTCTGTGGAAAGTGGCTCCCGGGTGCTAGAAGAAGGTGGATAAGGTGCTGGAGGCATCAAACTGGTGACTGGACTGCATATCCTGAAATAGATCATGCAAGATCCTGAAGTAGATATGTATCCCGAAATAGATGATCCTGAAATAGATATGTATCCCGAAATAGATGATGGATATCCGAACAATTCCAAATGCATATACTAGTACAAAATGAGAGATCAGTGACCAGGCGACCAAACAATTTGGTCACAAAAGTTTTTTCAAGGGATAAATGACTAACATTGAAAATTTTTAAGTGAGCTAACTATAAATGACCAATCTGGTCATGGGATAAGAACTAATCTAAAAATGACCGAGATAAATGACCAATTTGGTCACGCGATAAGAACTAAACTAAAAGTGACCACATAACGATTGGTCATTTTTAGTTTTATCACTTTGAAAATGGAAATTAATTAAAAATTTTACAATGAATTTGTACAATTTACTAAATTTTAAAAAGGGGGGGTCTCCGAATCCATCTGCAGTGTTAAAATACCCAAGTATGGGTGAGAGATCTAAACAAGTGAAAACCCAACTTCTCATATTTACAGAGTACACTCACCAAAATACCTTTGTGTTTATTCAAAATGGGGTTCCCGTGCTTCAGCTAAGCATGGGATCTGTTGTGGCCACAACACGTCCACAGTACAGTCATGATGGGGGAAAGTACTGGAATTAGCCAACCACCTTCCCAAATAGATGCAGAGGATTTACGCCCATATCTGTCCTAGGTGAAGTGAAAATATCCTTTCACTATCACCTATGTAGAGTCCTAATGGTCAAGATACTAAGGCTACCAACAATGTAGAAAGAGTCTGGGGGGACAGTCGTAGGTTGAACTAAAACGCATGGGCAGGGTAACTAAACTCTAAATACAAAAGCACCAAGTGTACAAGTGGATCCCCATATGCATATCAGTCCTAGTAGATGTTCAATTGACAAGTGGGGGGGTATCCCCAACTAATCACCCTCACATGACCTCGTTCTTGACTTTGGTTTGACTGGAGCTTCCCGACACACCTTCCACAAAGGTGGATTTACCTAATGATAGTTCACTACGATTTGAGTTTGACTTGTTTTGGATAGTTAAAAGAATATCGTCCAAAACCCTAGCCTAAGCTAGTTGGTGTATGTTACCTAGAAAGAAAAGTTGCTAATAAATTTTAATTTTATTGTTCTTTATAGGGATTTTTTTTACTCAAAACGGAGTGAGTGTGTGTGCAAGATGGTTACAACTAAAAAGTAAAATGTATACATGAAAATGCAAGTTCTTTTCACTATTTTTATTTTCGCTTATGTTTGAAAATAAAAATTTTACAAAGTAAACCTAAAATTAAATTAAAATGTTTTTTACTTTTTTAAAGAGTTAGCATATACAACTAAAATATAATTGAAAAAGAAATGCTCTTTCTTAAAACAAATTACTTTCTCTTTTTGGATTTTCATTTTAATGAAAGAAATGGCAAATAAATATAAACAAGACAAGAACACTATGAAATGCAAGTATAAGTTGACTGTACCTAAACCTATAAAATGCATAAATCTACCCTCAAAAGAAACTGAAGATAAAAAATCCAAGAAGTTTCTTCAAACAAGTATGAAGTAACTAGCTTTGGTATAGAGACACTATGCAATCAACTGACATAAAGGAAAAATCACAGATTCAATCAAGACATCAAACTGCTTTTCCATAAATCAGTGACCAAAAGGAAATATTCCAAGCGCCTACCAAATACAAAATGGACTTGAAAGACCTAGGTACCCTTAACATGCAAATGAAAACCAAGCAAATCCTCAAAAAAGAGCCAAAAGGACTCAGTGAAAACCCACATACAGGTCCAAATGATCCAGAACTAAACAGAGAAAATATTTCATAAACCAAGCAAATACCCAAAGCTTAAACCCTAGGATAAAATCAAAATTCTTAGGAAAAACCAAAACTGTTAGTACTGCATCATGCGGGTGACCTGTGAGTATAGATATCAGCAACTCGCGGGTGTGGGGAAAAATCTGCGACTGTAACTACCTACAACTCGCGGGTATGCTTTCATAAAAAATAAAAAGAAAGAAAATCTCAAGCAATACCAAGTCTGAGTCACAAACAAGGGTGTAGACATCCTCTAAACTCTCCCAGAGAACTAAAGGACTAATTTAAACTGAATAAAACTACCCCAGGATTCGCATAGAAACAACAAGAACTCCCCAATGGAGTCTATAGTTTTGTTGTTCGGTAAAACTACCTATGATTGGGAAGTTCAGAGATCACCAACATATGATTTTTAAGGTACATAATCTAGATGACAAACAATTATAGCATACAATACTTCTTTAGTCAAGAAAGAATTAGTGTTTAAATCCAAAACACATACCTAGATAACTGAAGTCGGATCCAAGCTTTAAGATTTATTCCTCCGATTCACTGTTCCAGATGAAGAACCTGCAATAAACAAGATACCCTTCTCAAATATTTTGGATAGACAAATATGAATAACTTACCATGAAACTCACATATAAACAAATATGAAAGATTCAATGAAATGGATTCATAAAGTAGGCAAATCTTATAGGAAGGAAAATCTCTTATATTACTTGCATTAATGGAAACCAGCTTATACCTGCTTTGTAACCTACACTGTCGAAACTTGACCCTGAGCTCCTTGCTCCTCTACCTTCAATGGATATTTCTCCATCATTTCCTTACAAAAAATGGTTCTCCCTTTCTCAAGGCCCTCTCCTTGTATTTTTAGCAAGGATGAGAGGATAGACTCGAAAGGTAATTGGTTGGGGAGGTTATGGTAGTTAGGGTAATTGCCATAACTAATCCTTAATCAATCTTTTAATATTTGTTTCCATGATTTAGGGATACCCGCGAGTGTATCTCTTGACAACTAGCGAGTGAATCGCGAGTTTAGTGTCAAGCAACAGGTGGATACAACTTTTTGGGTGTTACCCGGGGGTTGTCTTATAGACTCCAGCGGTTGACCCGCGATTTGACTAGTATGAGAGTCGCGGTTATGGGTCAAAATAATTCAAAAAATAGTTATGTTGAAGAAGCTGTTCTAATATTTGGGTCCAAAGAATCTATGGTCAATTAGGCACTTCCATCCATAAGGTCCTTTTCTGTGACCGACAATGCAGTGTGGTCATGGACGGAGAAGTGCCAATTTGACTGATAATAATAGGTTTATGATAGAACAAGGTTATAGTAGATTTCATTCTGACCACTGTGTTTATTTCAAGAGGCTAGATAATTGAATATATATTATCTTGTTATTGAATGTGAATGACATGCATGTTGCAGGGTCTAACATGCAGGATATAAATGTGCTGAAAAGGAAGTTAGCTAATTCATTTGCGATGAAGGATTTGGGTGCTGCAAAGAAAATCCTTGGTATGAGAATAACAAGAGATCGAAAAAATCACAAATTGACATTTTCTCAGGGTGAGTACATACAAAATGTGTTGGATAGGTTTAGAATGTAGAAGGAAAAACTAGTTAGTACACCTTTGGCCAGTAATTTCAAACTAAGTAAGGAAATGTGTCGCAAGGCACAGGAAGAGATAGATCACTTGTCCAGGGTTCCCTATTCATTAGTAGTTGGAAGCTTGATGTATGCCATGGTGTGTACAAGACCAGATATTGCACATGTAGTGAGAGTTGTGAGCAGGTATATGAACAATCCAGGTAAAGAACATTGGAAGGAAGTATAGTGGATTCTCAGGTATTTGAGAGGTACTACCACTCATGCATTATGTTTTGGAGGTTCATACACTATTCTACAGGGATATGTTGATGCAGATATGGCAAGTGATAAAGATAGCAAGAGGAGCACCAAAAGGTATGTCTTTACTGTAGGTGGAACAACAGTAAGTTGGATTTCCAAGCTGCAAAAGGTTGTTGAACTTTGAACAATGGAAGTAGAGTATGTTGTTGCTACAGATTCTAGTAAATGTAAGACCCCTCCTTTAGGGTCCCCTTGAACTGAACCTGAAACTTTAACAACTTCATACAAACAAATTAGTCATTATAGTTATTGGAAAAATAAAATAAAAGAGTGAATAACTTAACAAAAATAAGCAAAACCTTAACCTGTCAACCCGATCCAGCTGGTCCATTGTTGTCTGCGTCTTCTGTAGGATCCCTCCAGCAAAGCTCGTTTAACCATAGGCGAAGCAACCGTTAGCTTCGCCACCCAACCATAGGCTCATGCTTTCAGTCGCATGGCCTCCCCCGAGCTTTGGGTCATAGAGCTCACACAAGTATTTCAGAAATTCAGCTTGGGCTTCCCTTCCCAACAGGATTTCTAAGCCAAACCCTTAGATAGCAGCAAGTCTTTGAGGCATTCGAAAATTATGACAATCGTCCAAATTATGGGTCCCTTACCCATTCCTTAAGCCTTCCTTATAAAGGGAAATCTCCTACGACACATGTCGCTTCATGCATAAATAAATATTTTTAATTATTTATTTAATTAAAACACTCACCCATCCAAGTGTCAGTTTCTCTGAGAAGTGCACCTACATCCCTAAGTTTGCTCTAGTTTGTCCCCCAGATATTTTAATCAACTCCTAGCTTTTAGTTGACTAGGTGTCTAATCTATTTTTCTCCTAAATAATAATTTCTATTATTTTAAATGCTCAACAAAATAACTATTCATGTGCAAATGTCTAAGCTATTGTTATGCATTTGCTAAGTAATAATCTAGAGTTATTCTCCTAAGTTTTTATGCAGTTTAATTTAACAATCAAACTCACTAGGATCACGGTGCCGCGTCGTTGGGCTCCTGGTTCCTTAATTTTTTTATCCCCTGACATGGCACCACTCCGTCGGGTCCAATCATCCATGGTTTCCATTCCTTGGCAATGTACCACCTCGTTGGGTCCTTGCGTCCATTCTTTCCGTTCTCGACAGGGTACCGCATCGTTGGGCCCTTCTGCCACCATCTTTCCGTTTTGACTTGCGGGAACTTCTTGTAGGGATTTTAGGAATCATTACCATCCATCCTCCGTCTACATGCTATCTAGGGACTAATGGCGCTGAGGAGTGATTCCGTTCTCACTGCGCGCCCCTCAACTCGTACGTGACCAGCTTCGTCGTGGCCCACCTCGTACGCCCTCACGCATTCCTCTCGAGCAAGCGGATCAATGCTTATCTGCTCATGCGTGGTATTCTTGTCGGAAGTCGACATCGTCGTCGCTTCCCCTGTGTGTGATTTACCCGTACTCTACGACCCTTCATATTCCTTTGTGTGTCCGTCGATGAACCATTTCACCTGTTGCTACACACATTTCTCACAAACGTAAATTAGTAGCACTGTCCTCAATAATCACAATTTGACTTATAAATCTGCTGCGTCATTAAGCATTTATAATTTACTCAATCATTACTCATTCGTCTAATCACATAATCAATTGCATAGCTAGTCATTAAGCATCATTCATATGTACAGTTTTCATATCAAAGTTAATCGTTAAACAACATGAAATCGTCCATTCACAATAACTACCCAAATGCACATATATCAATCAATCGTAATCATTCATTTACACCAACTGTTCAGATACACATACTCAAAATAAAATCAAGGATTTATTTTATTAATGTTTCAATCGGTCGGGTCACTCAACAGGTGCCCTCAATGTCTACAGTAGTCTAGGGGCACTACATACACCCCTACTTATTTAGAACTTCATCCCGAAGTTCAGAATAAAAATGGAAAGCTATGATGCATCTCAGTTGCGTCCTCCCAAGTCGCAAAGCTAGGACTGTCACTGTCCCACTGCACTTTGACTTGATCAATCAAAGTTGATCATGAAGCAGGATGTAATCAATCAATTATCCCACTCCACACATATAATTTAATTCCTTAATTCATTTATCAATTATTATCGTCATTCACATCTTCAGGTTTTCCTCAATCATTTAATACATATCAAGGATCAAGAGACCACCTTATCGCAGTTGTTCATCTGGGTCACTTAGCAAGTGCCCTTAAGGTCCATATTCATTTTAGGGGCATTACATACACCCTCTTATATAGAACTTCGTCCCAAAGTTAAATTTTTGTTCTAGTACATTCGATGCTAGGCTTTATCTTAATTTCCTTTTCTCATCTTCTTGTCATTTTCTTCTATTTTTCTCAAGCAATCAAGGTCATAAGCACTAGTGGTTATAATCATTAGTTTTCTAGATCTTCTAGAATGGTTCCAATACACCCTCAGGACTTAATCGTATCTTTGTGTAATACAGATCCAATAATTTCTTCATAACTGTCAGTACCAAATTATATTTTCTATATACCTTCTAGTCATCTACAAAGGTTTACAATGTCCAAATTATCTAAAAGTTGCATCGCGTCAATAGCCACCCAATAGTTTATCAAAGCATAACAAATCCGAGCAAGGATTTAAATCTAAATGGTTATCTTCCCTCCAAGACGAGAAGGTAAACAGCCTAAAATATGTGTTTAGATATAATCACGGTAATACCATATAAGGAGAGACCCTCAAATTGTCCCAAATCCAAATTCCATAAGACTGCTTCCAAATCCCCAAATGTCAGTTCTCAATTCAATAGGATTCCTAGAGTCGGAACTTAATGGTTTAGTCAAACATATTAAAATTTATCTCTTAGTCCTTTCATTAGGATCATGACTTGAGGTTAACGAGATTATCACATCCTTACCTCATTTCGTCCTTTCTGTTTTCACAGGATTACTTTGACACACTCATCAAGTTGTACAACGTGTGTTTTCTTAACCTCATCTAGTTCCATCTCAGGTTAGTCGTATTTTCATCAAGGGCTAACCATGGCCAAATGTAGTGTAGTTGTGGTATCCCTCCTTACACCCTATTCTTTATGTAAATTGTAAACAAATATTGTACTTATGTTCTGGTGAGGAGCTCAAGGCAAAGGCTCCACTAGAAAACACAATAAGTTATATGGGTAAATCCCTGACTAGATGAATGGCAACTGCATCCACTAGGGCGTGAGGATGATAACTAAAAACCTTACCATGGGTGTTATCCTAAGCTAGACCACTTATAAGAAGAAGGGTAAAGTAAGTGGTAGTACTATCGGCTAAAACATGGACCTTATATCTACTTACGAGGAACCAATATTACAACTTTAGCATTGGAGCTATGATATGCATGAATATGGATATATTATTTATTGTTTAGGTGTGCGAGAAAACACACCTAAAAGCTGTTGGTCCATCTAACTTTATACACTCCTAGGATTATATGGGAAAGTGAGGTAGAATTAATTAATTGTACGTATATACAATGAATACGATTCACATCTTTTGGTTAAAGGTTAAATATTAAGGAAAACCCAGGCTATCCTTGTATAGAAATTATGGGTAGAGTTGAGCTAAATAGCAAAACTGCTTAGCAGGGATAGAACTTGTTCCTTCTTCCTTTATAAATTTATAAACTAATCTTGATGATCGGCGGACTCAAACCTCATTAGGGGTTAATTTTTAAACTTCTAGTTAGAAGATAGTGGTGTCTTGTCGTTGTTTGGGGAATCCCATGATTAGTGGGCGGACCTCCGAAGAGTAAGCTCACACTTAATTTGAGGAGACTTCGTAACTCATCAAAGGGAGCACTACGGCTCTACATTAAAGGCAATCTGTTGCATCTGAGAGTGGGAGGGGTGGACAACCTCTAAAGTCTAGGTAATCTAACAGTTCAGGGAGATACGAGGGGAGATATTGTTGGAGGTATGGTTTTTGATTTGAGGGTGTCGACCTCTGCATGGAGGGGACACGATAATCCATTTGATAGGGAAATGGATCACTACATGCATGAGGGAGAGAATGATCTCTGTTTTGGGGAACAGAGGAATTTTTTTGAATGGTGATCACGGGATGCTGCGTGGTAATATCACAATCTTGGACAGAGAGTTGATAATGACCTCCTATACAAGGAAGGGATCTCTGCGATTGGGGAGGAAATCGGTTAAGAGGAGCGCCAAGCTTTGTGTGGAAGGAGTTCTGTGACGAAGATTATATATTTAAGTCGGCGTTCAGATTAGGGGGAGATATTTTTTCGATGCTCGGTGGATGGGAAAAATTGATGAAGAGCCTCGGCATTGATCCAACAAATCTCAGTGGGATTGCAACTTCCTCACGGCTCACGAATTGCAAATTAATGAGGGAGGTGAACGCTGCGCAGAGGGAGAGGATGATCCCGAGATGGGGATTAGAGGAGAGTTATGCAGAAAGAGGATGGAACAGTCCTCACTTGCACAGAAAGAGGAGATCTTTTAGGTTTTCTACATTTGAGAAATTCCTGGAGGATGCTGCATGGTAGCACGTTTATGGAGAGTTTCACGTTTTATGACAACGGTGGAGAGTTCTGCATTTTTCTATGATAAGTAAATGCTCCCCAAAACCCTTGAATCGATTGCTGTTAATTCTTGCTTTCTAGTTTTTTTTATTTACTACCAGTGGACTCGGCGAACCCAGAAACGTTCACACTTAAAACTACCAGGTATCATTGCACGAGAATTTTACCTTTGTAGTCCACCTGTGTTTATATTACGCTGTCTATTTGTAGATAATATTATGAGTTCTGCCATGGATGTGAATAAAAGACTTAGATCTCTGTGTATGTTGAATGCAACCGAGGATCAAGGTTATACTGAAATAGTTGTCTGTGCCCCTACATATTTATTTTACTCTAGATAAGAACGTCGAACGTATCCCTTAAAGAGGATTTGAATGCCTGTAATTTTCCTTCTGTGCCTTGATTTGAGGAGAAGGTCGATGTACCTATTTTTTCTTTTACCTTTTTGTTTCTGCTGTGTATTAGTAGAGAAATTTCTGCATATATATAGACATGCTTATTATATTTCCTACGGTTTAAAGAGATGACCTCTCTCCCTATATACATGTATACCTACTGCTGCTTGAGATTGAATTCATGGAACACAGATTCTTTTACTGTGGTACGATTTCTAAGTTAAGTATGCTAATTGCGTTTGAGCATGTAACCTCCGTTTTTTTATTGCAGATTCCTTTATTTATTATATTAATATTTTTGTGATATAATTCTTGCTGCAATTTGAGAAGGGACGGCTTGTACAAAGTCAAAACCCTGTCGGTGGTAGTTTGGTAAAACACGCATATCCTTGTAGGGTTAGCCTGTATTGTATGCAGCCATGAGAGTTGTTTATTTATGTTTTGGTTGTCTCTTATGATTAGGGAATGACCCCAGTTTATCAATATGATGCCGCCTATGATTTAGTAGAGAAACCTCTGATATATATATATATATATAGTTATTGCTTATTCGTGGATAAGAATTCTAGTTCATCCCTGGCTGACGAATAAGAGTCTTAGATCTCTGGATATTTTAAGATTTGAAAATCGTGGTTGTGTGCTCTGCATATTCAGTATTAACTTGATTAGAAAAAAAAAACGATAGATCTATCCCTTGAAACGGAATGGAAAATATAGATCGTTTCCCTGTGCTAAGAATGAAACTGTGGTCTTTGTGCTTTGCGTATTCAACTTATTTGATGCAAACGTTATTTTTGTGGAAATCTTTATACATAATCATGATAGTATTCTTCATTATGACCAAAATTATGTTAAGGAGCAATCGTAGTTTTGGAGACAAAGCCTCTTCCCGATACTTTATTTTCCTCCATAATATTTAAATATATGCACTTTAAATTATCATACATTATGGAATTCATGGAGGTTTTAAGAAGGTCTCTTTATATATGTTCTTAATGTAAGTTTTAAAGAAAAGGGAGATGCCGTGTAGTTTAAATATTGAATATTGTTTATACAAATTCTTAAGAAATAAGAGATGTCCTTTAGTTAAAACATTGAAAGGTAAATATATATATATATTCTTAAATATATGTTGAAAACATGGTAAGATGTCCTTCCTAAATAATGATAGGATACATATTTCTTAATATGTACGTTTTAAGTATGGCGAGAGGTCCTTAGTTTAATTATACATATTCTTAAATATATGTTTGAAGTATGGAAGATGTCCTTTAGTATAAATACTCAAAGGTATACATTTATAGTTTTAATGTAAGATTAACATAAGAGAGATGCCCATTGGATTAAACATTGGATACAATGTATGTTTAGATGTATGGGGAGTTGTTCCTTAGTTAAAATAGTAATTTTATATATGTTTTCTCTTAGTAGAAATCTAGGTTTATATATATTTTATATGACCGATAAAGAAGGGTTAAAGCCTTAGTACTATGAAGGAAACTTCAAGTTTATGTATAAGGTCACTAAGGCTTGCCATGATAATACTTAACCATGAAAGGGTATTCTGGAAGAGAGACTTAGGCTGACGGAAAACAATTTCCGTACTGCCCATACATTGTATTCCTTGATTTGATGAATAATAAAGTATGCACACACGTTTGTGGACTAGCCCGTGTACGGGTGAACCACGTTACTCTTGGTCTCGTATGTTTTCTTATGGTGTTTCTCAATGTGTCTTATGTATGAGTACTTGTTTCTTTCTTAAAATGTTTATGATTACTTTGAAGTATACAATTCAGTTAGAAAGTTGGTTGTTTATATGATGTATAATGCCAATATGTTCCCCTTATGATTATGATTAAGTTGTTACAATTTAGGTTGCTGTATTGGTACATTTAATTGATAAAAGATGTACATGCTTCTTGAAAATGAATCAACATCTTGAAGTGCATTTTATAAATTTGACGAATAACTGAATGAATTGATTAAAAGATATATGGGGCTTAAATATAGTTGTCTATGGATTCTTGGTCTATGGTTTTTAATGTTGTATCTTGTGCACACATATGAAGAGTTAGTTGGTTCAACAGAAGAAAACCATGTGTTTAATTATTTGTAAGCAATATTTAAAGAAAGTAAACCCACACTTTATGTTTCCGCATATATTTTAGTGTCATTTTAGGCACTTAAGAAAAGTTTTTAAATTTTACGTTTTTAAAAATTCACTAAATCCTAACATCACTATTTTGGAGATGTTACATATGGTATCAGAGCATTAGGTTACAACACTAGGGCCTAATGAGCTCAACATGCGATAGGTGAGTATAAAGGTTATTAAGTACTAATCAATTGTTTTCGTTTCATTTGGGATGCATGGACCATACTGGAGGAGGGGAAAATGAATCTCCGAGTTCGACTTCAAGTTTCTTCCGCCAGAACGTAGGTTGCAAACACTCGGGCATAGTTGGGCTCAGTTGAGGAGATAATATAAGCTGGTCAAGGGAACTCCATCGATAAGACGCAAACAAAGGATTTATGTTCCAAAGAATCAGCAAGAGGTAATCGACAAGAGGTCTTTTAAATCGCAAGTAAGTATACTTCACTTGTTGAAGCATTCTAAAGGAAAAGCATTGTCTATATGTGAGCATTTATATGTTTCCTCCCGAAGATTGAATGATCTTCTATTTATAAATACTAGAGTATGAATATCTCCTCATGCTCTACAATTAGTTTCATTAAAGGATAAGAAAGTATTCTTTAAAAATGATTAAAATAGTTGGAATATGTTCCTATATTTACCTTGATGATCTTGTTAATATTTTCATATACGTTGATCTCAATGATAGTAATGAGAATCATAGGAGCGTTTGCATGTTCAAAAGTTCATAAACATATTTAGGATTATGTATCTAATGAAAGATGTACATTCATATCTGGTCGATTGATGCCATTGGTAGGGCTTAAGTACATATATAAGTCAAGTCATAGACATTCATCATAGGTACTTGATTGTTTCAATCATATTTATGAGGATAAGAAAAGTTCTAGGCTTGGAAAGGTGACTATACAAAAGAAGACAGGATAGCAAACATATTGAATCATAAGGATTGAATGAATGATGGTTAGGTCATTATGAGAAGGATGGGAAAATTGTCAGGAAGTACCTAGTTATTGATTTCACGCATTTATGTTGGGACGATTGTATTAAGTATGTGCACGAGATTGTAGGGTGCAGGGATCCTTATCATGTTAGAAAAATGAATAAAGGGTACTAAGGAGTAACTCCTGAAATTCTCCTTATTGGCTAAATGTTATTGAGAGTAGGTGTAGAAGATGTTTGTACATTATATTGAATATTACATGTGATGGTTTCGATATAGAATATTAGTTTTGTGTTCTTCCTTAATTGATATGTGACATGGTAGAAAAGAATGATTAGTTATAAATATATAATCTTCAAGGTTAATGTAAGTAATGTTACTACCCAAACCATAGAGGGTTAGAAGAATTGTAAAACTTTTATGAATGATTAACAAAGGGTCATCCTCAAGGTAAAAGATTGAAAGGATAGGAATTAACTTCATTTGGTTAAATAGACATTCTACTGTGAGAAATTTTTTAGGACTAGGAAATTGCCATCCTTGTGAATGATTTTCATGACCTTCGACTTAACTCTACTTCCAGAAACGAGTATCCTTCGTCATTATAACCTTATCTAAAGATTTCAAGGGATAAAAGAGAATAATTGTTAGGAATCCCCTTGTCTCTTTGCAGTATAGGATTGTATATAATAATGAAGTATACATGTGTATTCAAAGTAGTTAAAAAGATGCTTATGATGAAATGTTATGATCTCATTTTTGTATATTCTATTTTCAGGAATCCTTACTAGGAATGTTGGGATACTGGGAGTGGTTGACAGAAGGATTATACCTTCATGTGGTCAAAGCTTTGTGTTATATGTATGGATACTTGAAAATCCGTTAAAGAATGCATGAGTATCTTTTATATATATACCTCTTACTTCAGTAATTTCTACTAAGATAGACGTGGGAAACAAGGAGTAATAGTGATACCTTTATTTTTACTCAATAATTATGCCGACTTGCTATTCATGTACAGTTATATGTTTTCTCAAATTGATTATTTTGTTAAAACGGATAGATTATTGGAAACCTAGAACCAACATGAAATAAATACAGGTTAGTAGGATGCGGCAATCTTCTGACATCCTTATGTTGCCACAAGGAATGACTGTTTTTATTTATTATGTGTTAAGGAAAACATTGCTGACATGGAATTTGCAGGGTAGATTGGAAATGATCTTTGAGACAATAATCGAGGTAAACTGGACCCTCGGCAGATGAAGGTGAGCTATGCGGTCGCCTTTGCAAAGGTATATGGTTATCATTATAAGGTATGCAAGTATGTTTTAGAAAATTGGTTATTCCTATGTGATATTAGTATATACAAAAGAGAAGTTGTATAACTAAAATAGGAAGTGTGTTTGAATGGTGAAGGATAACATTCGAGGTTAAGAAATCATAATGTCGACGGGTCATCATAGGAATAATATTAATTTTTTTCAAGGGATTATGTAATCCTATTAAGTAAGTGAGTTATGCTTTGGAAGGAGAAAACGTTTACTTCAGATGATCAAGTATGGATATGGTAGTTTGAAGAATGAATGATTTCTTATTTACAATATTTGATTTTGTTATATAAATTGTTACTAACAAGTGAATTTGGCAGATGGCCAAAAACTCGGTGGAACTTGTTGAAAGACAAAAGCTTAATATAATATGCATGGTACAATAAAGGGGTGAGGATGAAAGATCCACATTGCAGCTTTTATTATTGTTAATTGTTGTTGAATAAAGAACTAGACCAAATTGGTCCGAGAAATTGTAAGATTACAAAATGTAATGTGACGAAATAATTGATGAATTTGAATGAGATTTTCCTAGACTCAAGCAAGGCGGCTTGGGAAAATAAATTCCGGGACTCAAGCGAGAAGGCTTGAGGGGAATTGTGTAAAGAATGTTGTAATGGCATTTAAATACTCCCTGAAATCAGGGATTGAACAGCCACTAGGATTCTCGGAGAATCGGCTGGCTGTAAGACCTGGGCAAGCTATAAGAAAATGCATATGCGGGAGGCAGGACGCTGCTTAGTATGCATGAGAGACAGTGTTGCTGCGTGAGCACTATGGTGTTAGGCAAGAGTCTCCGAAAGAATCGCTGTGTGAGCACTGAGGTGTTAGGCGAGAATTTTCGAAGGGATTGCTCTGTGAGCACTCGAGTGCTAGGCAATAATTCCCTGGATCAAATGAATAATGTGTTATAATTAATTAACAATTTACATTCTTGGGAGCACTGGAATTATGTGTGCTTGTGATGATAAAAGCACAAACAAGCACTAAAGTTATTCCATGGATTACAAATGATATATGGCGCATTGTTTATGCTTCTAAAATTGATTATGGGATAAATGATGTGTGTTAGTAAACAATATTTTTTCCAGTTTTGAAGTTGAAAATGAACTGCTGAAATATATGAACACTGAGGACAGTGTTATTTTTAAGGGGAGGAGGATGTGGTATCCCTCCTTTCACCCTATTCTTTATGTAAATTGTAAACAAATATTGTACTTATGTTCTGGTGAGGAGCTCAAGGCAAAGGCTCCACTAGAAAACACAATAAGTTATATGGGTAAATCCCTGACTAGATGAATGGCAACTGCATCCACTAGGGCGTGAGGATGATAACTAAAAACCTTACCATGGGTGTTATCCTAAGCTAGACCACTTATAAGAAGAAGGGTAAAGTAAGTGGTAGTACTATCGGCTAAAACATGGACCTTATATCTACTTACGAGGAACCAATATTACAACTTTAGCATTGGAGCTATGATATGCATGAATATGGATATATTATTTATTGTTTAGGTGTGCGAGAAAACACACCTAAAAGCTGTTGGTCCATCTAACTTTATACACTCCTAGGATTATATGGGAAAGTGAGGTAGAATTAATTAATTGTACGTATATACAATGAATACGATTCACATCTTTTGGTTAAAGGTTAAATATTAAGGAAAACCCAGGCTATCCTTGTATAGAAATTATGGGTAGAGTTGAGCTAAATAGCAAAACTGCTTAGCAGGGATAGAACTTGTTCCTTCTTCCTTTATAAATTTATAAACTAATCTTGATGATCGGCGGACTCAAACCTCATTAGGGGTTAATTTTTAAACTTCTAGTTAGAAGATAGTGGTGTCTTGTCGTTGTTTGGGGAATCCCATGATTAGTGGGCGGACCTCCGAAGAGTAAGCTCACACTTAATTTGAGGAGACTTCGTAACTCATCAAAGGGAGCACTACGGCTCTACATTAAAGGCAATCTGTTGCATCTGAGAGTGGGAGGGGTGGACAACCTCTAAAGTCTAGGTAATCTAACAGTTCAGGGAGATACGAGGGGAGATATTGTTGGAGGTATGGTTTTTGATTTGAGGGTGTCGACCTCTGCATGGAGGGGACACGATAATCCATTTGATAGGGAAATGGATCACTACATGCATGAGGGAGAGAATGATCTCTGTTTTGGGGAACAGAGGAATTTTTTTGAATGGTGATCACGGGATGCTGCGTGGTAATATCACAATCTTGGATAGAGAGTTGATAATGACCTCCTATACAAGGAAGGGATCTCTGCGATTGGGGAGGAAATCGGTTAAGAGGAGCGCCAAGCTTTGTGTGGAAGGAGTTCTGTGACGAAGATTATATATTTAAGTCGGCGTTCAGATTAGGGGGAGATATTTTTTCGATGCTCGGTGGATGGGAAAAATTGATGAAGAGCCTCGGCATTGATCCAACAAATCTCAGCGGGATTGCAACTTCCTCACGGCTCACGAATTGCAAATTAATGAGGGAGGTGAACGTTGCGCAGAGGGAGAGGATGATCCCGAGATGGGGATTAGAGGAGAGTTATGCAGAAAGAGGATGGAACAGTCCTCACTTGCACAGAAAGAGGAGATCTTTTAGGTTTTCTACATTTGAGAAATTCCTGGAGGATGCTGCATGGTAGCACGTTTATGGAGAGTTTCACGTTTTATCACAACGGCGGAGAGTTCTGCATTTTTCTATGATAAGTAAATTCTCCCCAAAACCCTTGAATCGATTGCTGTTAATTCTTGCTTTCTAGTTTTTTTTATTTACTACCAGTGGACTCGGCGAACCCAGAAACGTTCACACTTAAAACTACCAGGTATCATTGCACGAGAATTTTACCTTTGTAGTCCACCTGTGTTTATATTACGCTGTCTATTTGTAGATAATATTATGAGTTCTGCCATGGATGTGAATAAAAGACTTAGATCTCTGTGTATGTTGAATGCAACCGAGGATCAAGGTTATACTGAAATAGTTGTCTGTGCCCCTACATATTTATTTTACTCTAGATAAGAACGTCGAACGTATCCCTTAAAGAGGATTTGAATGCCTGTAATTTTCCTTCTGTGCCTTGATTTGAGGAGAAGGTCGATGTACCTATTTTGTCTTTTACCTTTTTGTTTCTGCTGTGTATTAGTAGAGAAATTTCTGCATATATATAGACATGCTTATTATATTTCCTACGGTTTAAAGAGATGACCTCTCTCCCTATATACATGTATACCTACTGCTGCTTGAGATTGAATTCATGGAACACAGATTCTTTTACTGTGGTACGATTTCTAAGTTAAGTATGCTAATTGCGTTTGAGCATGTAACCTCCGTTTTTTTATTGCAGATTCCTTTATTTATTATATTAATATTTTTGTGATATAATTCTTGCTGCAATTTGAGAAGGGACGGCTTGTACAAAGTCAAAACCCTGTCGGTGGTAGTTTGGTAAAACACGCATATCCTTGTAGGGTTAGCCTGTATTGTATGCAGCCATGAGAGTTGTTTATTTATGTTTTGGTTGTCTCTTATGATTAGGGAATGACCCCAGTTTATCAATATGATGCTGCCTATGATTTAGTAGAGAAACCTCTGATATATATATATATATATATAGTTATTGCTTATTCGTGGATAAGAATTCTAGTTCATCCCTGGCTGACGAATAAGAGTCTTAGATCTCTGGATATTTTAAGATTTGAAAATCGTGGTTGTGTGCTCTGCATATTCAGTATTAACTTGATTAGAAAAAAAAAACGATAGATCTATCCCTTGAAACGGAATGGAAAATATAGATCGTTTCCCTGTGCTAAGAATGAAACTGTGGTCTTTGTGCTTTGCGTATTCAACTTATTTGATGCAAACGTTATTTTTGTGGAAATCTTTATACATAATCATGATAGTATTCTTCATTATGACCAAAATTATGTTAAGGAGCAATCGTAGTTTTGGAGACAAAGCCTCTTCCCGATACTTTATTTTCCTCCATAATATTTAAATATATGCACTTTAAATTATCATACATTATGGAATTCATGGAGGTTTTAAGAAGGTCTCTTTATATATGTTCTTAATGTAAGTTTTAAAGAAAAGGGAGATGCCGTGTAGTTTAAATATTGAATATTGTTTATACAAATTCTTAAGAAATAAGAGATGTCCTTTAGTTAAAACATTGAAAGGTAAATATATATATATATTCTTAAATATATGTTGAAAACATGGTAAGATGTCCTTCCTAAATAATGATAGGATACATATTTCTTAATATGTATGTTTTAAGTATGGCGAGAGGTCCTTAGTTTAATTATACATATTCTTAAATATATGTTTGAAGTATGGAAGATGTCCTTTAGTATAAATACTCAAAGGTATACATTTATAGTTTTAATGTAAGATTAACATAAGAGAGATGCCCATTGGATTAAACATTGGATACAATGTATGTTTAGATGTATGGGGAGTTGTTCCTTAGTTAAAATAGTAATTTTATATATGTTTTCTCTTAGTAGAAATCTAGGTTTATATATATTTTAAATGACCGATAAAGAAGGGTTAAAGCCTTAGTACTATGAAGGAAACTTCAAGTTTATGTATAAGGTCACTAAGGCTTTCCATGATAATACTGAACCATGAAAGGGTCTTCTGGAAGAGAGACTTAGGCTGACGGAAAACAATTTCCGTACTGCCCATACATTGTATTCCTTGATTTGATGAATAATAAAGTATGCACACACGTTTGTGGACTAGCCCGTGTACGGGTGAACCACGTTACTCTTGGTCTCGTATGTTTTCTTATGGTGTTTCTCAATGTGTCTTATGTATGAGTACTTGTTTCTTTCTTAAAATGTTTATGATTACTTTGAAGTATACAATTCAGTTAGAAAGTTGGTTGTTTATATGATGTATAATGCCAATATGTTCCCCTTATGATTATGATTAAGTTGTTACAATTTAGGTTGCTGTATTGGTACATTTAATTGATAAAAGATGTACATGCTTCTTGAAAATGAATCAACATCTTGAAGTGCATTTTATAAATTTGACGAATAACTGAATGAATTGATTAAAAGATATATGGGGCTTAAATATAGTTGTCTATGGATTCTTGGTCTATGGTTTTTAATGTTGTATCTTGTGCACACATATGAAGAGTTAGTTGGTTCAACAGAAGAAAACCATGTGTTTAATTATTTGTAAGCAATATTTAAAGAAAGTAAACCCACACTTTATGTTTCCGCATATATTTTAGTGTCATTTTAGGCACTTAAGAAAAGTTTTTAAATTTTACGTTTTTAAAAATTCACTAAATCCTAACATCACTATTTTGGAGATGTTACAGTAGTGTCTCATCATGTAAGACTTGTCATGTAAGACTTGTCGTTGTTGCTAAATTTTTTTTTATTTTTTTTATTTTTTAAAATATTTATGTCTCTCCTTTGCTTCCTTGATCTACCATCGTGATAAAGGCCATGTAATTAAGGGTCATTTACTGATGTTTTTATCAACAAGTCAAATTCATTCATTAGCCACCTAACATATACTCATACGTATGCTCCGTCACATAATACCTTACTACTAACCCAATTTAGAGTATGCATATGTATTCGTATATTTTATTCATCACAATTCTTATACCATTATCATCTTAAAAAAATATGTGCATAACTATATGCATATTTTCTTATTCCATAGTTCCTTTTCATGCTCTATATATTCATATATTCTATATAAAGTATCCATCCCATAGCAAGGATATGGGTTATATACCAAATGTAAAGCCTCTTCACGCAGCTACAACTTAACCCTTTCTAAAATATCCCAATCCCACGATAAGTTACATTGTAAGTATAATAGCCCTTTAACCTTCCATATTCCTCCATGAAAGAATTATGAGTTAAAAAAAGTCATTAATTTTTCTCATACTTCTAGCTATCTCAAATGCCTTCCCCCTTTTCATTCGATTCATGTTACCATATGACGAAGTATAAGTTAAAATATGACTTGTGGAATATAATGTAATATCTTTTCACTTAGTCCAAATCATTATAATATGAATTATAAATTTATACTTAATAATCTCTTTTCACTAATTCCTATCATCACTTAAAATATATATATAATTAAACACTCTATTTATCTTTTTAACTAAATAATTTAACCCGTAATATCTCTTGAACATCAATAAACCAACATTTACAATTTACATTCCTTATACGCATTATGCGATTAAAATATATCTATATATATATTCTTTTCCATTCTAGGAAAACTATTAAAATGCATTAAACTGTATCCTTATTCTTTTTCCAGAATTATATATAACATCAAAATATAGATTCAATTGATTAGCATCTAGATCCAATAAAGGAATTATACATTCTTTTCTATTCAAAGACAATACAAGGGTTTATTAAATATACATTTTCAAAGATCACTATATCAAATCCGTGAAAGGCATAAATCCAAGGAGTAAGATGCATCTCTAATTACAATATAGAATATAAAAGGTATCCACTGGTCCAATATCTCAGAAGGATGTTCTCCGTTGGAATATAATAAATTACGGTTTATAAGGTAATGTGTAGTATATGTAGGCCAAACTCTACCCTACTCTATGTTATCATATGGTAAAAGTACAAACTAAAACTACCATAGTATAAACCCGAGATGTACGCATATGGCATCCTATGATAAGTTCAGTTAATTAAGTGCAGGACACAAAAGATGCTGAGTAGTTAAATTAACCGAGAAGCTAGCCAAATCGGCGCAAATTCTTATAGAGATCTATGCAGGGAAAAGACCGGCATAGAGGCCTTGAGTTAGATCAATCTTGTGGCTGAGTTCTTGGATTAAGGGTATCATTTGAGTTTGATTTGATTCAGAATTTGATAAAGAGAGGCAATACTTAAATTGGCACGATGGAGGGTAATGGAATAAAATAAAAGAATTGTGGATACCAGAACTCGGATCAGATTCAACCAACAGGTGGATTGACACAAGTATAATGCGTAAAGATCGATTTGATTTGAAGTTGAGATAATATATCAAAAGTAAAGCAGATCACAGAGCATTGGTTATGCAATATTTATGATTCTGGACATTGAGTGCATGTAACAAAAAAGTACAGGGTTCATAGTATCGGCGATCACATACTCAAACTCTTGATTTGGAATTTACGGTTTTAACAGGCATAGGTTGATACATACTCAGAGGTCTTGCGAACATGACTGGAGAGTTTACATCCATTGAAGTTGAAATTACTGTGTGTGGAGTGTTGGTCATAAGCAATGTAAATCTCGAGGTGGGAAATAATGAGGCACCGGGCGGAGGGTCGGTGACTCCCAGACCAGACAACTCAGTTCAAAGAGTAAAGAGTAGAGTCCAAGAACAATCGTTTGCAGAGGGCGTTGTTCGATGGAAATTAGAAATGGAAATATTACAAACTCAAACATGGAGTGAGGTAATACGTCAAGACAGATCCGTGAGGTACTGATCTAACAGGATCCGTATATAAGATTTAATAAAATTTTGGAATCGATAATACTTCATCAATCTGAGATTCCTGAACATAATACGACTATATGAGTTCAGTGTGTTTGGGCTATGACATATCGAAATCGGTGGTTGTACTGGACAGAAGCCCCAATCAGCAAGATTGCACGATCGATGAATGCATCGTTTGATATAAATATCAACACGTGTAGCGTGGATGCCGATTCTTCAGGGCTGCGTGATTCATGGGACAGGTCTGTGGCAATTAGACTAGTTAGATGCAGTTAATAACAGAATGTACCAGTTTATACTTGTTCCAATATTGGGATTGGATATCCTGGCACCGGATTTGTAGGACCCCTCCTTTAGGGTCCCCTTGAACTGAACCTGAAACTTTAACAACTTCATACAAACAAATTAGCCATCATAGTTATTGGAAAAATACAATAAAAAGCGTGAATAACTTAACAAAAATAAGCAAAACCTTAACCTGTCAACCCGATCCAGTTGGTCCATTGTCGCCTTCTTCTTTCGTAGGATCCCTCCAGCAAAGCTCGTTTAACCATTGGCGAAGCAACCGTTAGCTTCGCCACCCAACCATAGGCTCATGCTTTCAGTCGCATGGCCTCCCCCGAGCTTTGGGTCGTAAAGTTCACACACAATTCTCAAGAAACCCAGCTTGGGTTTCCCCCCCACCAAGATTTCCAACCAAACCCTCAATAGCAGCAAGTCATGAGGTAACTCAATATTACGATAGTCATCCAGGGTCTGGGTCCTTTACCCATCCCCAAAGTCTCCCTTTTAAAGGAAAATCCCCTGCGACACATGTCGCTTCATGCATAAATAATTCTTTAATTAATTCTTTAATGAAAAACAACTCACCCATCCAAGTGTCAGTTCCTCTAGGATATGCACCAACATCCCTAAGTTTGCTCATGTTTGTCCCCTAGATATTTCACTTAACTCCTAGATTTGTGGTGTAGGTGGAGTTGACTAGGTGTCCATGCCTAGGATTCCATTTTGCTCCTAAATAAATATTTTTAATATTTTTAAGTAATCAGGAATATCCTTTCATGTGCAATGCCTAAATAACACTTAATATTATTTAAATGCCAAAGTAATCATTTATGTGCAAATGCCTAAAGTACTCAAATGCATTTCTAAGTAAAGTTCTAGGTGCAAAATTATACGTTTCAATGCAGTTAAGTTTAGCAATCAACTTTTACTAGGGACCCGGTGTCACGCCGTTGGGATTCCTTGTTTCTTAATTTAATTTCCCTGACATGGCACCACTCCGTCGAGTCCATTCATCCGTAGTTTCCATTCCTCGGCAAGGCACAACATCGTTGGGTCCTTGCATTCACTCTTTTCGTTCTCGGCAGGGTACCGCATCGTCGGGCCCTTCTGCCGTCATCCTTCCGTTTTGACTTGCGGGAAATTCATGTAGGGATTTCAGGAGCCGTTACCTTCCATCCTCCGTCTACACGCTATTAGGGACTAATGGCGTTGAGGAGTGAGTCCGTTCTCACTGCGCGCCCCCCAACTAGTACGTGACCAGCTCCGTCGTGGCCCACCTCGTACTCCCTCACGCTTTCCTCTTGAGCAAGCGGATCAATGCTTATCTGCTCAAGCGTGGTATTCCGTCGGAAGTCGACATCGTCGTCGCTCTCCCTGTGTGTGATTTACTCGTACTCTACGACCCTTCATATTCCTTTGTGTGTTCGTCGGTGAACTGTTTCACCTTTCGCTACACACATTTCTCACAAACGTAAATTAGTAGCATTGTCCTCAATAATCACAATTTGGTTTATAAATTTGTTGCTTCATTAAGCATCTATAATTTACTTAATCATTACTCATTCGTCTAATCACATAATCAATTGCATAGCTAGTCGTTAAGCATCATTCGTATGTACAGTTCTCATATCAAAGTTAATTGTAATCATAAATATACTCAAAATAAAATTATAGGGTTATTTTACTAATGTTTCAAATAGTAGGGTGACCCAGCAGGTGCCCTCAATGTCTACAGTAGTCTAGGGGCACTACATATACCCCTACTTATTTAGAACTTCGTCCCGAAGTTCAGAATAAATGCATAAAGCTATGACACATCTCAGTTGCGTCCTCCCAAGTCGCAAAGATAGGATTGTAATTGTCCCACTGCACTTTGACTTGATCAATCAAGGCTAATCATTAAGCAAGAAGTAATCAATCAATTATCCCACTTCACACATATAATTTAATTCCTTAATTCATTTATCAATTATTGTCGTCATGCACCTCATCAAGTGTTTCTCGATTATTAAGACACATCCTAACTCGAAGGGCCGCTTTATTGAAGTCTGTTTAGCCGGGTCACTCAACATGTGCCATTAAATTCCACAGTCATTCTAGGGGCACTACATACACCCCCCCTCCTATGAAGAACTTCGTCTCGAAGTTAATTTTTGTTCTTGTACTTTCGACGCTAGGCTTTATCTTAATTTATATTCTCATCTTCAGGTCATTCTATTCTATTTTTCTCCAACAATCATGGCCATAAGCACTTGTGGTTCTAATCATTAGTTTTCTATTTCGTCAGCATGGTCCCAATACCTCCTTAGGAACTCGATCATAATTTTGCGGAATGCAAATCCAATAATACCTTCATAATTGTTATTCCAAATTTAGATTTTCTATACCCTTTTAGTCATCTACGAAGGTTTGCAATGTCTAATATCTACAAGCTGCATTGCATCAATAGCCATCCAATAGTTTATCAAAGCATAATAATCCGAGCAAGGATTTAAATCTATTTGGTTATCCTCCCTCCAAGACGAGAAGGAAAACATCATAAAATATGCGGTAAGATATAATAACGTTTTTAACATATCAGGAGAGACCCTCAAATTGTCCCAAATCCAAATTCCATAAGACTGCTTCCAAATCCCCAAATGTCGGTTCTCAATTTGATAGGATTCCTAGGGTCGGAACTTAACGGTTTAGTCGAACATATTAAAATTTATCCCCTACTCCTTTCATCAGTATCATTATGTCCAGGTTAATGAGCTTGTCACATCCTTACCTCGTTTCATCATTTTTGTGGTCATATGACCCCTTCGGCAAATTTGCCCCATCTCGTCATGTGTGGTTTGTCGTATTCACATCGAGTCGTATCATGGGAATTATTCATCTTTCCATTTAGATTTAATCATGTCAGGTGATTAGCATCATTTTGTTTAGCTCGTCTTGTTTATCGTCTCCATACTTTGTTTGACAAGATCGTCTTCAATTGCCCCTTTCGACAGGTTTTCCAAGTTCTATTTTCCCCATTATCATATCATGGTCAAGTCAAGATTGTAGTTCTTTCTTTTTCTTTTTCTTTTTTTATTTTTTTTATATGTGGCCTTGTCATAATAGAGAATTAATGTCATGTGTTGGCTCGTTCTATTGTTCATCTCCATTTTTATTTTTATTTTTGTTAAAATACGTCAATGTTTGACCCTCTTGCCGCTAGGTGGAAATTACGGCATGAGTCAATGCATCATCTCAATCTAAAATTGCCAATTTTCCACAATTGGTAAATTCACCAAATGCATCCGTTTGACATCATTCTCACTATGTCTAATCCCATAAAGTAGAAAATTCTTCAAATGGGACACTACATAGCCTCTTTCACCCTTTGTTTTGTGAAACATTCATGTAAATAAAATAAGAGAAGTACCACCACTTCACTAGTATAAATAGAATTATTCAACTTATTTTTATGAATAATTAGAAGTACATATATATACACCACATTAGAGTGTTAACATCACCTTGAGAGAAAGTGTATCTTCATGCACTTATCACCTTCAAAAGGCCGGTTTCCTTCTTTTTCCCATTGTCATTCTTTATATCGAGGCTTTTCCATTGACTACTTGCATACCTTTACTAATTGTCTTTAGCATTATGATATTTTTAATAATTATTTATGTTAGATTTATATTACCAACTAAATCAGATATTTTAATAATAATAATTTTAAATTAACTACCAATACCATTATTCTGGTAATTAAAATGATTATAACTATCCTTAAACACAAGTTTATCTCATAGCCTTCCTTTAGCTAATACTTATCCACTTTTTCACATAAATATTGACTATACATTAATTTAGTGATGAAATGATAAAATCATCAACAAAGATAGTATGACATCATTTAAGACATGCAGCACTATAATACATGTATATAATAATAGTAATACACTCCATTAAAATGTTATTGAATAAGCTTTTAAGGTAACGTGAAAACTCATCTCTCCCTTTCCAATACACATTAAAGGTGGGACACGTTATTTCTCTTTTCTTTATATATATATATCCAAATAAATCTGAATAATAACAAAAATAATGAGAAAATTTATGTTAATTATCTATACAACTTTTTTTTATTCTAATAAAATAAAATCTAAATATTGAATTTCAATATTTAATACCAAGCTTTTAAATTAAATGCTTTTACAACGTGTAAAGATAAAATCAAACACTCCAATTTGAAGTTATATACTAAACTTTATATAAATGTCCTACCACCCTTCCTTTACAAGTGAGGATGGAATTACTTTAAGCATCCATAAATATCGAAATATTGCCATTTTCAGGATATAACAATAAACTCGTTATTCATCATGTGCATTCAATTTTATTTATTTTTTTATTTATTTTTTTATTCATGGCGATGGAGAGTGATTATAAAATAATCATAAGCCGGTAGTTATTTATCATTCCACATCATATCTAATTGGTGGGTCGTAAAATTTGCAGTTACTAGATATTTTCATAATCGTTGAAGAATATGTGATGGTATGCGTATAAGGAGGACAGTCCAATATATATAACTGATATCTGCTATCTTCAACGATCGTCCTCAGCATCTAATGTTGACTATAGTAGCCGTTTTACACAACCAAGGTATCGTAGCCTACCAGGTTGATCCTTGTAACTGGTAGGTGGCACATACTATTAATATCTAACAGTGATCCTCCAATCACGCACTCGTTGGCTGTCCATCCAATAACATATATATAAACATAAATTATCAATACGTAATCACAATCCATTTCTAAACTACCTGTTTACGACATTAACATATTCAATCCAAGATTCGCATTCCCTGTAACTCCTCATAAATAAAAGTTTTAAGAATGTAATTAATTTAAAAAGAGTATAACGTTCTCCGTAAATAATCCTAAGTAAACAGGGAGGGCATAAGTTATGCTTTGTCCTCAGATTTGGTTGAATTGCTGCTAACATCCACAAATACAGATATCACATTTCTGTATGATAATGTATATGTGTATTTTATATATATATCTTACGGCGCAGGTCGGCGCTAATGTTCGTGCAACGAACAGAGATCCTGACATGCATTATACTTCGTGGTCACAAATGAATAGATCCAAAGGTCTGACTGAAATGTAAGCGTTTTTTTATTTATTTTTAATTTTATTTATTTATGCTATGGAAAGAATTCTAACAGGCACCATAATATTTAAAACAAACTCGATAGGAGTCAAATCCCCAATCGTTGAACAAAACGTCCAAGAGGTAAATAACACGAAAATAAGGAGGAATCACGCTATATGCTAACCTCCAGATCGAGAGGCAGAGTGATATAAGTATAAAGATAACTCTGGGTAAGATCCAGTTCTATAGTAATTACTAAAACCAAAGGAAAATAGGTTCAGGCTAAGATTTAGGATAGCTAGACAGAAATTCAACGTTTATGGAGAGGGGATCCACACTGGAAATCAGTAGTCTAAAACAAAAGTTAAACGTTGGAAACCCGAGATCTATCACAGTTTTCAGACAATTTTATAAACCTTGCTGAGATGGAATCTTCGCTTACAATCAGTGGATCAAGAACAGAAGTCAACATTAAAGAGAGGAACTCTGTCAAGGACTGTAAAAAGTAGGGCATTGACATTAGATCCCTATCATTTACCAGATTAGATCTCACAATCTGGCTTCCACATAGAGAATACGCCAGTTCAATCGATTTAGGATCGAACACAGCACAGTAGATATAAAACAAAAAGACAGAGACTTCGGATAACTCTTACCGCAGGCACACGCTGTGTATCCGAAGTAACCAAGCCTTGATTAGCAATAGCAGCAATTGTAGACAGCCCTATCTTATTCAATGATCAGAGGCTGAGTTTAAAAAAAACTCGATCCCATTCATTATCGAATAACAGGGTTTAGCAGCTGGTTCGCCTACCATCATGAAGGCATAAAATGGTGTGTGCATCGCTCTCTCTGATGAGGTATAGCGATAGGAAGTTATGAAAGAAGGAGTGATAGCGCTGGAGCTTAACTAAACAAAGTTTCAACCAGGTTTCGACAGAGATATAATTTTATTAAACATTAACAATAAAGACTAGAAGTCCCACACTTCCCTTTCTGCCACGTATACCATAGTAATACAGTAGTTACTAATTCACTGGAGATCGCCATACTTAGCGTCATCAACTTCAGCGTTATCTGTTGTTGGTTCCACCAATTTCGCCATCATGAACTGAAGTAAAAATTAATTTAGCAGTGCTAATTGACACAGCAGAATTTGGAAGCAACTCCGTGATTAATCTCCTTTCCCATAAGTTTCACTAAAAGCAGGACTGGGGCATCAGGAGATTGATTACTATGATTACGGTTTCATATGCACCAGAAGGGCTCGGCATTATCCCTTTTACGATGCTTAGACTAAACTCAAGTCTAAATACGATTTTATGGAGCTCAAGTCAGGCACGGGATGGCGTTAAATGCGTATAACAAAAAGAATTAAATTAATTGCTTTGTTTAACTAATCCCAGATCTACTAATTGGTTTCCCCGAATACAACATGGAACAGGAAGACACTGAATACGCAAGAGAGGGAATAATTTAGTGATTAACTACAGTACACTACATATTCTGGAAAACGCCTTACATATTTTCTAATAATGCATAGAAAAATTAAAGCCATTTTGCAACTCCAGCTTGAATTATGATATAAGTGTCGTTCAGATTTTTAATTGAATATACGGAGAGGTTTGTCCATAACTTCGGAAATGTCGAATATGAAGTCGATGCTCAGAGAATGCAAAAGGAACGGATTCTGGAAATGTCAAGTAGATATACAATAGTTTTTAAGAATCGATACACAGAAAGATTAAAAGTCCTAGCTCGAATTCTGATAATGCCGTTCAGATCTTCAATTTAATATACAGAAAAAGGAAAATGAACACGCAGTGGATTTTTTTTTTTTAAGCAAATATAAGCCTTTTAAAAGATCCGGAGATGCCATTTCGTAAACGCAGATTTTAAGAACAATTTAAAATCAACTCAAGAGGTTTGGAAATTCCATATCAAATTGGATACACACCGAATTAAAAAAAAAATAATCGACTTGTGAGATCTGGAAATGTCCGTAGATTTTAAACAAGGTTTTAAAAGTAAAAGTAGAATCCTAATCGACATCTGACAGAGAAACTGGAAATCACAAATAAATTTAAGATTACACAAAGAATGTAATGTCGGTGTTACCATCAGCCTCAGCCTGGAAATGCCAATAGAAATGCTTACACAGAGATTGGAATTGGATCAAATACGATTTCTAAAATAAAAGTTAAATACTGATCCATAATATGTCATAGAGATATTTAATGGATCAAATATGATTTCTAAAATAAAACTGGAAAGTGCCGATCCATGGAAAAGGAAAAATTTAATTCGTATTTACGAATTCGTAAATATTAAGTAAGAATCGAAATACAGAGAATAAAAGATGATTTCAATCCGTATCGGCAAATTCTGGAAATGTTAAATGACAGATCGGTCAAAAGAAATTAAAAAGTGAATTACAAGTCGTTTTGTGAACTTCGGAAACACTGATAAGGATTGAATCAACGCAGACTTCGATGAACAATTTTAAAAATCAATTCAGGAAATCTGGAAACGCCACATGAGTTGGAACCACTCGGGTTTTAAATCATTTAAAAGAGTTTTGGAAATGTCCCAAGAGCTGCAACAGGGTTTATAATTTCATAGTAAAACAAAGTATATAATATCTCAGAAGGGTGGATCGCTTGACTTTTATTTATTTATTTATTTATGAGAATGGCAGATCGATTTCCAACAGAAAGGATTCGCACGTATTCATATGAATGATAATGAATTATTAATTGAAACAGAGCCATATATCTTCAGAATGGCACATCGATTTCCACCCATTTTATTTTCTTCAATGAAACTAAAATACCAATTCCAATATTGAAAATAAATTAAAAAACGAAATTAGAAAGTCATTGAACCTGATTCGAAAAAAACAAATTGCTGAACTCGATTTGGGTGCTCGAGCTTGAAGACCATTTGTACTAACCGATGATTTGCTTATCCAGAGCAATCCAAGTCCGACGAGATACCGACAACCCGTGGGTAGAAATATGAGTCTTGTGCCCTCAAGGCTCGACCCGCTCTGATACCAAATGTAGGACCCCTCCTTTAGGGTCCCCTTGAACTGAACCTGAAACTTTAACAACTTCATACAAACAAATTAGCCATCATAGTTATTGGAAAAATACAATAAAAAGCGTGAATAACTTAACAAAAATAAGCAAAACCTTAACCTGTCAACCCGATCCAGTTGGTCCATTGTCGCCTTCTTCTTTCGTAGGATCCCTCCAGCAAAGCTCGTTTAACCATTGGCGAAGCAACCGTTAGCTTCGCCACCCAACCATAGGCTCATGCTTTCAGTCGCATGGCCTCCCCCGAGCTTTGGGTCGTAAAGTTCACACACAATTCTCAAGAAACCCAGCTTGGGTTTCCCCCCCCACCAAGATTTCCAACCAAACCCTCAATAGAAGCAAGTCATGAGGTAACTCAATATTACGATAGTCATCCAGGGTCTGGGTCCTTTACCCATCCCCAAAGTCTCCCTTTTAAAGGAAAATCCCCTGCGAACATGTCGCTTCATGCATAAATAATTCTTTAATTAATTCTTTAATGAAAAACAACTCACCCATCCAAGTGTCAGTTCCTCTAGGAGATGCACCAACATCCCTAAGTTTGCTCATGTTTGTCCCCTAGATATTTCACTTAACTCCTAGATTTGTGGTGTAGGTGGAGTTGACTAGGTGTCCATGCCTAGGATTCCATTTTGCTCCTAAATAAATATTTTTAATATTTTTAAGTAATCAGGAATATCCTTTCATGTGCAATGCCTAAATAACACTTAATATTATTTAAATGCCAAAGTAATCATTTATGTGCAAATGCCTAAAGTACTCAAATGCATTTCTAAGTAAAGTTCTAGGTGCAAAATTATACGTTTCAATGCAGTTAAGTTTAGCAATCAACTTTTACTAGGGACCCGGTGTCACGCCGTTGGGATTCCTTGTTTCTTAATTTAATTTCCCTGACATGGCACCACTCCGTCGAGTCCATTCATCCGTAGTTTCCATTCCTCGGCAAGGCACAACATCGTTGGGTCCTTGCATTCACTCTTTTCGTTCTCGGCAGGGTACCGCATCGTCGGGCCCTTCTGCCGTCATCCTTCCGTTTTGACTTGCGGGAAATTCATGTAGGGATTTCAGGAGCCGTTACCTTCCATCCTCCGTCTACACGCTATTAGGGACTAATGGCGTTGAGGAGTGAGTCCGTTCTCACTGCGCGCCCCCCAACTAGTACGTGACCAGCTCCGTCGTGGCCCACCTCGTACTCCCTCACGCTTTCCTCTTGAGCAAGCGGATCAGTGCTTATCTGCTCAAGCGTGGTATTCCGTTGGAAGTCGACATCGTCGTCGCTCTCCCTGTGTGTGATTTACTCGTACTCTACGACCCTTCATATTCCTTTGTGTGTTCGTCGGTGAACTGTTTCACCTTTCGCTACACACATTTCTCACAAACGTAAATTAGTAGCATTGTCCTCAATAATCACAATTTGGTTTATAAATCTGTTGCTTCATTAAGCATCTATAATTTACTTAATCATTACTCATTCGTCTAATCACATAATCAATTGCATAGCTAGTCGTTAAGCATCATTCGTATGTACAGTTCTCATATCAAAGTTAATTGTAATCATAAATATACTCAAAATAAAATTATAGGGTTATTTTACTAATGTTTCAAATAGTAGGGTGACCCAGCAGGTGCCCTCAATGTCTACAGTAGTCTAGGGGCACTACAGGATTCATATAGTCGACCAAATTGGTTGAAACATAAAACAATTAACTTATTATTGGTAAAAGGATTTATGAACTGTGACAAGTAACATAATCCTTGAACAAAAGGGTTCATTGGGCTCGGCGCATAACAACCTGCATGTAGATGTGCATAACCGTTAGTTGAGCACGTGGACGATGCTGCCGTCTCGGTAGAAGGGTTGGCGGTAGTATCTGTTGCTCAAATTTTTAACTCTGCGAGTTTAGCAGAGGGTAAGGACTAATTTTTGATACGCTACCCAGAGATATTAAGAATGAAATATTTCCCGAGAGCAGTTAAGACGACAGGGAATTTTCCCGCTGCTAAAATCAATAAGTTTCAACATCGGTTGATTTGAGAGAATTCGGCATAATAAAAAAAACTAAGTGGTAGATCTTTCATCAAGCCTAGAATGTGCTCCGGATAGTAACGAAGGGAGGATCAACAACTAGACAGTAATTTATCCAAAGAAATGAAGGACTGTCGATCCATCAAAGGCGGTTGTGCTCAGTTGGGTGAAACTGATTGTAGGTTACTGTTCGCGCAGAATTCGAGGTTTAAGAGCAGAGGTCGGATATCGTGGTACAGTGGTCAATATGCTGGTACTCCAATTGATCAGGTTCACAAGATAAACATGGGGTTGAATTAAGAAGAGATAGCTCAACTTAGAGTGTAAGTGAAATGAAGAAAGGAGAACTCTCTTTTTTTTATCTGAGCAATTACATTCCCTGAGATCGAATTAGGAGGTGTGCATAATGTTTTGTGATGGCGAAAAGTGATATCAACAGAGTCTGATTGGATATTCCGAGGCTGGATCACACATGGCATAGATAATAGAAATCTTAAATCGAAAAGTCAGAATAGTTTTACTTATTTTCCAGTTCTTTAAGCAGGGTAACATCATAACAAAATAGAGGTCACAATCGATAGGTCAGAGCTATATTCTCTGGATCTGATTCTTTATGAAGGAGATCTCAACATCATAACAGAGACTACAGACCAGGAAAAAAAAAACCAGAATATATTAAACATAAAGAAATTACAGAAATTCGACAACATTACCCAGGAGCTGGTTTCTAATACAGGGTATTACAATTACAAGTATTGAGAAAAAAAAAACCAGAATAGATTAAACATACAGAAATTACAGAAATTCGACAACATTACCCAAGAGCTGGTTTCTAATACAGGGTATTACAATTACAAGTATTGAGATATGTGAACAAAAATAACGCCAGAATCAGTTTTCCCCCGGCAGTAGATAAAGAAATTCAACGGAAGTATTAAGAGAACACGTAGATCTGTTTTTTTTCAGTGGTGTAAATATGATAGCAGCAGAGATCCATGTAAAATACAAGAAAGGTTCTGGAAGAAGTTCATGGACAGTAAATAAAATATCAATTGGAGTCTAATATCAATATCTCTAAATTAAACAGAAATAAATATAGATATTTTTTTTTCAGTAGTAAGAACCTGTATAAATGGCTGCCCCAGTCGAAGATGTAACTCTATGAAAGTCGCAGTTCCATTCCCGTCATCATTCACCACGGTCATGGACGAACCCACCAAAAAAAACAATTATGAGTTTGGTGCCCTCAAGGCTCGACCGACTCTGATACCAAATGTAAGACCCCTCCTTTAGGGTCCCCTTGAACTGAACCTGAAACTTTAACAACTTCATACAAACAAATTAGCCATTATAGTTATTGGAAAAATAAAATAAAAGAGTGAATAACTTAACAAAAATAAGCAAAACCTTAACCTGTCAACCTGATCCAGCTGGTCCATTGTTGTCTGCGTCTTCCGTAGGATCCCTCCAGCAAAGCTCGTTTAACCATAGGCGAAGCAACCGTTAGCTTCGCCACCCAACCATAGGCTCATGCTTTCAGTCGCATGGCCTCCCCCGAGCTTTGGGTCGTAGAGCTCACACAAGTATTTCAAAAATTCAGCTTGGGCTTCCCTTCCCACCAGGAGTTCTAAGCCAAACCCTTAGATAGCAGCAAGTCTTTGAGGCATTCAAAAATTACGACAATCGTCCAAATTATGGGTCCCTTACCCATTCCTTAAGCCTTCCTTATAAAGGGAAATCTCCTACGACACATGTCGCTTCATGCATAAATAAATATTTTTAATTATTTATTTAATTAAAACACTCACCCATCCAAGTGTCAGTTTCTCTGGGAAGTGCACCTACATCCCTAAGTTTGCTCTAGTTTGTCCCCCAGATATTTTAATCAACTCCTAGCTTTTAGTTGACTAGGTGTCTAATCTATTTTTCTCCTAAATAATAATTTCTATAATTTTAAATGCTCAACAAAATAACTATTCATGTGCAAATGTCTAAGCTATTGTTATGCATTTGCTAAGTAATAATCTAGAGTTATTCTCCTAAGTTTTTATGCAGTTTAATTTAACAATCAAACTCACTAGGATCACGGTGCCGCGTCGTTGGGCTCCTGGTTCCTTAATTTTTTTATCCCCTGACATGGCACCACTCCGTCGGGTCCAATCATCCATGGTTTCCATTCCTTGGCAATGTACCACCTCGTTGGGTCCTTGCGTCCATTCTTTCCGTTCTTGACAGGGTACCGCATCGTTGGGCCCTTCTGCCACCATCTTTCCGTTTTGACTTGCGGGAACTTCTTGTAGGGATTTTAGGAATCGTTACCATCCATCCTTCGTCTACATGCTATCTAGGGACTAATGGCGCTGAGGAGTGATTCCGTTCTCACTGCGCGCCCCTCAACTCGTACGTGACCAGCTTCGTCGTGGCCCACCTCGTACGCCCTCACGCATTCCTCTCGAGCAAGCGGATCAATGCTTATCTGCTCATGCGTGGTATTATTGTCGGAAGTCGACATCGTCGTCGCTTCCCCTGTGTGTGATTTACCCGTACTCTACGACCCTTCATATTCCTTTGTGTGTCCGTCGGTGAACCGTTTCACCTGTTGCTACACACATTTCTCACAAACGTAAATTAGTAGCACTGTCCTCAATAATCACAATTTGACTTATAAATCTGCTGCGTCATTAAGCATTTATAATTTACTCAATCATTACTCATTCGTCTAATCACATAATCAATTGCATAGCTAGTCATTAAGCATCATTCATATGTACAGTTTTCATATCAAAGTTAATCGTTAAACAACATGAAATCGTCCATTCACAATAACTACCCAAATGCACATATATCAATCAATCGTAATCATTCATTTACACCAACTGTTCAGATACACATACTCAAAATAAAATCAAGGATTTATTTTATTAATGTTTCAATCGGTCGGGTCACTCAACAGGTGCCCTCAATGTCTACAGTAGTCTAGGGGCACTACAGTAAAAATATGATTTGGTTGCAAAGATTCATGGAGGAAATGGGTAAGAAGCAGGAGGATAGAAGGTTGTATAGTGACATCCAAAGTTCCATTCATCTTGCAAAGAACTAAGAATTCCATTCCAAGACTAAACATATACAACTCAAGTACCGTTTCATACGCTCTATTATGGAAGATGAACTATTGAAGATCGAAAAGATACATACTAGCCAGAATCCTGTAGACATGTTGACAAAGGTAGTAACCAGAGAGAAACTGAGTTCCTTATTGGTTTCAGTTAGCCTTCTAGCATGAAGGTGAAGATGATAAATTTTCCAAATCCAAGGTTCATAGCATAGTCCAACAAGTGCAGCAGCTGTGATCAGTCTCCACGTGGGAGATTGTTGGTTTTGGAGCCTAATCTTCTTAATTCATAGATTTTGTTGTTTCGACTATATTTGTACCCTATTTTTATATGATATATAGGTGGAATATACACTCGCCCTAGTGTGGGGTGGAATCGCCCCCCCATGGGGCTTCGAGGGCAAATCCCCGAAAGAATTTTTTTGGGTTGTTTTGTTGGCCAACATATTACAGGCCCATGGTTTTGGGTATCCCATGGTATTTTCCCATGGTAATCCCCTTAAAGAGGAATACATTGTAATACGGATGTGTATTGTATTGTACCATTGTGAATATATCTGTGATTGTGTAAGATAGACTGAGAGAGACTGAAGAGGAAGTGGCAGCGGATGTGATGTAGGTTGTATCACTTCATTTGTTGGATGGTATAATAATGAGGACTAGCAATTTCTGTGTGGATGTAACCCATATTGGGTGAACCACGTTATATTGGTGTCTATCTTCTAATGTGTTTTATGTGATTAATATTTGCATCTTTTTTATTGTTATTGCTCTGCGATCCTGTTTTTCTAACACAAGATAGAACAAGAATAATTGTTCATTAAATAAAATATACTCTTTCAACAAGCTACCTTTCAATAAAAATTTTAAAAGAGAAACTTTCAACAAGGTCATAAAGACATTTAGACCACGAAGATACTTTTCTAACAAAGATCATAAATATACTCTTCTAAAAAATATCATAAAGATACTTTTCTAACAAATATCTCAAAGATACCTTTCTAATAAAGATCGCAAAGATCACCCGAACATTTTATGCACTTACTGTAAGAGGTAAGTGAACTTATATGCAACAATTCCAATCTAACTAAGAAACCAAAAAGGGCCATAACAATTGGCAGTTAAACAAAGCATAAGTCTTCTTTAGAGAATAGTCAAAAATCCAATATAAATCAACTATTAGTAATTAGTATCAACCAGTAACATCAACCAATATCATTCATACATCATTCATATAGACGCCGGTCCCAAATACATCAATTCATAATACATCAACCATATATAAATCATATGTCACTCATATATAAACCATACACAAATATAAACAAATGACAATCATACATGCATCAACTGACCATACAAACATCAATCATAGTACATCAACCAGAATACACCGACCAAAATGCCTCAACCATAACACATCATCTAGAACACATCAATCAGAATACACCAACGAGATACAAAATACATCAACCATAATACATCAAATTAGAATATATCAAGCAGAATACATCAAATCAGAATACATCAACCATACATCGATCATCGATATCAATCAATGACAGCGGATCAAATATCAACAACAACCAAAGGTAACTGTACTTACATTAATTATACCTCGATCACCCATCAATCACAATGAAAACCAAGAACAACCAATAATATCCATACATACAATAATGAAAATATCATTCATGTATCAACCATTAATCAGTCAATCAATAACAACCAATAGTATCAAACATACATTGACCATACCAATCATATTGAATAGTTACTATTTATCATAACATTATATATAATTATTAGCACATGAAGATATATATAATATCCATAAATTAATAATACATATGTAAAACCAACATCATCACACAAACACTACTAATACTGCACTTATGTAAACACTCAACATATACACAATCATACATAGCGTTGCTAATTATTTACATGTGTACATTACTTATACCATCAACAAAAGTATATTCATAGTCACCTGAAGAAACCAAACATCCTAGCACCAAAATATTCTAACATTCCGCGATAAAATAATTATTAGCTATACAACACAACATCATACACTCGTACCATACACCATACTTACTATTACCATGTATTATTTCTATACATACGCTCATTTGTCTACATTCATATTATAATTCTTCAATCAATTATATATCATATATTAGTCCTATAAACATCAGATTAGTCATATAATCCATATATCCTATATTTTATACAATCATATAATTATTATGTTATACCATAATATCCATACAATTATAGCGGTATGATTACTTAATCCAATGCTATCATATTAGGTACGCATTATAACATATATACTAACATAATACTTCTGATCACACTATACTTCCTAATACTTCCAAACACTTCCCCAACACTTCCAAACACTTCCCAAAGACTCCCAAACAATTCCAAATACTCCAAAATACTTCCAAAATTTACACTTACCTCATTGCATACGTTCACATATATACATGATATAATATATACACAATATCATATACAAGTAATACTAATAATTATTGCATATTTTAAAATACATATTACAGTATATATATATATATATATATATATATATATATATAATATGCTATATTTAATATCATATTCCTCTCATCTATCTTACATCACATATTATGTTATACATATTTAAATTTATGTCATACACTACTATATTGCCTTCTTACACACAAAATAAAATAAAATAAAGAGAATATGAACCATTAATACAAGTGGCCCATTTCCTCCAAAAATAGACAAGGAGTTACGTCTCCACAAATAAAATAAAATAAATAGAAGAGAAGAGAATATGAACCATTAAAGACAAGTGGCCCATTTGATTCCTCCAAAAATAGACAAGGAGTTACATCTCCACAAATAAGATAAATAAAATAGAAGAAAATTTGAAGTATTAAAGACAAGTGGCTCATTTCCTCCAAAAATAGACAAGGAGTTACATCTCCACAAATAAAATAAATAAAATAGAAGATAATATGAACCATTAAAGACAAGTGGCTCATTTCCTCCAAAAATAGACAAGGAGATACATCTCCACAAATAAAATAAATAAAATAGAAGAGATTATGAACCATTAAAGACAAGTGGCTCATTTCCTCCAGAAATAGACAATGAGTTACACCTCCACAAATAAAATAAATAAAGTAGAAGAGAATATTAACCATTAAAGACAAGTGGATCATTTCCTCTAAAAATAGACAAGGAGTTGCATCTCCATAAATAAAATAAATTAAATAGAAGGTAATATGAACCATTAAAGACAAGTGGCTCATTTCCTCTAAAAATAGACCAAGAGTTGCATCTCCACAAATAGAATAAATTAAATAGAAGATAATATGAACCATTAAAGACACGTGGCTCATTTCGTCAAGAAAATAGACAAGGCGTTACTCACATACATTGAAAATAATAAAAATAATAAAAAGGAAAAGGGAAATCTAACCACTATTAAGACAAGTGACCTATTTACCCAAAATACAGAAGGAGTTACTCATCAATGTAACCACCACCATCCAAGTGGCATAAATAATCCTATAAAAACATACCATTAATAGAAAATCCAAAATCCATATAAGGTATAAATTCCACTTAATAAATCATATTAATATTTAATAATAAAAAAACTATATCATATTTATATATCTTATATAATTAAATATCATATACATATATACATAATTATTTAGTTTATAAATTATTTATATATCACACCTTACCATATATATACTAATCTATGTTAATATATTACATATACTAACAAATCCATAACCCCTTGACCTTTGAAATTGAAAAGAAATAAAAATACATTCAAACTTATCTTTGAAGTAGTCATTAGTCAAGGATTTTGATTCTTGTATTAACATAAGGGAGGTTAAAGTTATTTCACAAAGCACATCTATAAATTCCAAATGCATATACTAGTACAAAATGAGAGATCAGTGACCAGGCGACCAAACAATTTGGTCACAAAAGTTTTATCAAGGGATAAATGACTAACATTGAAAATTTTTAAGTGAGCTAACTATAAATGACCAATCTGGTCATGGGATAAGAACTAATCTAAAAATGACCGAGATAAATGACCAATTTGGTCACGCGATAAGAACTAAACTAAAAGTGACCACATAACGATTGGTCATTTTTAGTTTTATCACTTTGAAAATGGAAATTAATTAAAAATTTTACAATGAATTTGTACAATTTACTAAATTTTAAAAAGGGGGGTTCTCTGAATTCATCTGCAATGTTAAAATTTAGTAAATTGTAACATTGTAAATGGATACAAAGACACGAGCTAGTGTCGAAATGTGACCTCATAGGCTAACCTACTGAAATTTTTTGCAAGATTGTTTAATCTATACTGTCACATCCAGTTTGATGTGTTTATCATGTCCATATCTTATTTCACCATTTTTCTTTCATATTATCCCTTCGACAGATCGGCCAAGTTGCATCATGTGCATCATCATAGTGTCGTTGAGTCGAGTCTTGGATATTTGTTGTCTTTCCCTCTCGGAATTTTCATGTCGTAAATTTGGTGTCATTATGTTTGCCTCATCATTTTGGCCACGCTCATATTTTGTTTGAACAAAACCATCGTCATTTTACCTTTCTCGGAAGTTTGTTAAAGTTTCAGTAAGTTCATGTATTTTGCGTCTTGTTAGCTAAATATTGTCAATTTCACAACCTCGATTAATTCTCTATATGCATCCATTCATAATGGTTCTCTTCACGCCTAAGTTTGGAAAGTTCTAAAGTTCCCCTCGGGTCTCTCCCCTGCAAAAAATCGCCAATATCCCCCATTTTGAAAAGAAAAAAAATTCCTCCCTTTCTTAAAATTCTTTTTAAAAAAGACTTACCATGATTCTAATATTTCCTCAGGTTGACATTGAATAGATAAATTGTTAATGGTGTAAAATAAAACTCTAATGTCTTAACTTAACTCTAAGGTCTTAACTTGTAAAATGGCAATACTATTTTTATCTGTTTTTTTAAATTTAAATTTTATTTTTATTATGAAATTTTTAATTTTATATTATATAAATAAACAACAAATAAAAGTATTTAAAAAACAAACATAAATAAGTTTTCAGATCACTATCTTTTTTGAAATGAAACCTAATAATAACCTCATATACAGAAAAAGAAAAACAATAGCTGAACCTGATTCGGATCGTCGAATTCGAGGTCAAATGTCCGTTGTAGTTGTCGTTGAATCTGTGCTCCAGCCGATCCACTTGACAAAGATACCGACAACCCTTTGGTTGACCTCCCTACCATATTGGGAGTAATCTTATTCCTCCCGAACCCCCGAGCAAGTGGGGTCGTAAGAACGCACTAGCGAGCTTCCCGAAAGGATCTCCCAATCCCTGTTTCAGCTAATCCCAACTCTCAAGAATCATAACATAATCTGAGATTATGATTCCCATCCAACATTAGGGAGCAAGAGATGTCCTTCTCTCCTTCTCCTCCCTCATTATATAGCAAAAGCATGCGTGCCATGTGTCTGTCCATGCACATATTTAATTTAATTTTATATTTTAATTTCAAATATTCTCAATTACATAATTCCCTAAATCAGTGGGATTTAGGTGTAAAAGAGTTCTACTTCTCTTTTGGTTCTTAATTAGTTTACTATATACCTTTTTAGTAAATTTTTTGTTTTCATTTAATTTACTCCTTTTAAATAATAAAACTTTACAAGAGAACTTGTTTCTTTTATTTAATAACATTTACTTCCTTTTAAAAAAAGTTTATAATATATTTATATATATAAATACCTTTTAATTTTTAAATTCTTTATGAAGTAAATATTTCTAAACTCAAATGTTTAAACTATTAAAAGTACTCTATTTCAAGTAGGAATTTACTATAGTATTTCTAGTTTAGTTTTTATTTCTCTTCTTTTCACAATGTAGATAAATAAATAAATTTAGACTAAACCATTTTATTTTTTTTGGTTCTTTCTCCACTTCTAATATTTTTCTTTTCTCTAAAAAAATAAAATAAGGAATATTATTTTATTTTAATTTTCCTTTATAATTTAAAGTCACCTAAATTTATCTTGATGAGTTTTCAATTTCTTCCTTTAAATAACATTATCTTTTCTTGTCTAGGTGCCTCTTCGACAGGCCCTTCTGGCAGTTCCATTCCTTTCTTTTAATGGGGAGTTCTGCGTAGCGACCGGGAATCATTACCGTGATCTCTCAACTATGCATATTGGAGACTAAGGGATGTTGAGGGATAAGGCTCTCCTTATTGCGCGCCCCTCAACTCATCGTATGTGACCAAATCATTATGGCCTTGCCCGTACGACATACGCTTCCCCAGGTGAGCTAAAACAGCTTCACCCCGTGCGTGGATTGCTAATTCAGGGTCGATAGTCAGTCATTGTACCCCTAAGTGTTATTTCTGTTCTTACGACCCCTATAATTCCATTGTGGGTCAGCCGGTAAATCTTCTTACCTGCCACTGCACACACTCAAGCGCACATTAGTAGCACTGCACTATAAAACATTTTTATCATTCTTTTCAGTATCTCGGTTAGTCGAGTCTACTAACCATTCATCATTTTAACATCATGCTTTGGTCAGTCGAGCATGTTCATCATTCGTTATTTTATCTCAGTCAGTCGAGTATAAAACAAATCATCATTTTCATTTCAAGTAATTTCAACATTCATCATTCTCCATTCTAAAGTATTTTCATTATTTTCCATTTTCTCAGTTAGTCGACTATATTCATCAATCATAATTTATCTAACCATTTTCATTTCACATATAAAATTTAAAACAATCATTCATGGTCTAAGTATTTTCATAAATTTGGGTCACTTCAAACCAGTGCCCTCAATAGTCAAATCAGTCGAAGGTCTCAAAATAGTCTGATCAATCATAAGTCTCGAATAATCTAGTCAATCATAAGTCTAAAATAATCAAATCAATCATAAGTGTTGAGGTGCGCATTACATACTTGTATAGGACAAAAAATGTGTAGAAATGGTCATACCTTCCAGTGGTTCTTTCACATATTTCTCAAGAATATGTGCATTGGAATTGTTGTCGACACTATAGCAAGTAGATTCACTTTGCAATGGGACAATGGATCCCGATGCTATATTTTGTTGGAATTTGTTTCCCATCTTAGAGCCTATGGTCAAGTATATTATGAATTTTTTAATATAATTGTTTATTTATTAAAAAATAAATAATAAGTTACCATCATGTTTAAAATATTTACCTGAATTTGTGCCACATATAATATTGTCATTTCTTCTGGTAATGTGGTCTGACTTTGTTTAAAGTGATGTATTGCAACGTCTAAATTTAATACTATTAGCTCCCTACAAATATGGATTGCAACTCGTGCTCAAATAAAGTTAGACAATTTTTAAAGTATAAAAGAAAGGACAATAATTGTTAAAAAAATATTGAAGTTATTGAAATCCCAAACAAAAAAAAATAATGTCTTACTTTGATGGACATCTGCAAATAAACTAAATAACAAAAAAAATCATTTTTATTAACACATCGTTGAAACAAGCCAACTAACACAATCCTAAAAATTAAATAGTATTTATAAACATTATACAAAAATCTTTAACTCATTCATAACAAAATGTCTAACAATGTATATTAAAATATAGAAGGGGCTCTTTGGGAATACTCTGTGGTCAAAAGTTTTACAGGAAAAATATATGAAATCTAATGTTATTTACTGGTTCAAGATGCTACTACATCTTGGACTGCTCAGGATGCTACTGCAACTCATGAATCCAAGGCACACTCTCTTCTTCTATTTAGATTCTTTATAAAATATCTATTTCATGCCTTTTCAAATCTAAAGGCAACATCTCTTCCAAACAAACATGTCCTTTCATTTCTCTACTATTTTAATTATGTTTTATTAATAATTAATTAAATTAATCATCTTCACATGCTTCATCGAATCTTCTATTATTAAACCTTTTAATTCATATTTCTGTCTTTTGCAGATTTTGATTATTTAACCAATTAAAATCCCAATGGACATCTTCAGGGTTTGTTGGCTTCACGCCCTTTCAAATCTCTGTTTTAATGAACTAATTAATTAATTAACTAGTCAATTAATTCATAAATTAACTTTAAGCTTGTAGGCTTCATTTCCTTCAAAACTGCATGCTTAGGCTTTCTACGGGCTTCCTTTCTCCCAAAACTTGGACATGATCTTCTTTAATCTTCTAGCTTCTTCTTATTAAGATCTCCATCTTTATAATATCTGCAGTGATGGTGGAGAAAAACTTGTCACAGAAAAATAGAGCAATTGTCTTTCCCACAAGATCAAATACTGGGACCTGGTCAGCTCTATTGTTTGATCACAAAGTTATGCTCATCAGAAACCAAGAGTAACTCCAGGGTTTGTGATTCTGAGGACATAACTTCCATATTTCCAACAGGGGTGTCTTAAGACATGGGAAAATATTTTAAAAAAAATGCTAGATTGGTCCCAACAGATGTTGTTTGTGTATGCAGAATGCCGAAGCCACCAAACATCTTCTTGTGGACTACGAATTCATGAAAGGTGTTTGGAAATTATGCTGCACAACTCTAAATACTGAGCAGATGTGAGGTGGGGTTCTGAGAATTTTGATATAAATTTGCTTAGCTAGTTTAGAATCTGTAAATCTCACCATTTACTCTCGGTTTAGATTCCAATAATTTTCCTTGAAGCAATTCTGCGATTTTTGCTAACTAGATGTTGGAGAAACTGACTCAGGTGTTTAGAAGACCTCTTTAACTTTTGGAAAGAGCGAATCTGCATTTTTTGTTTGGATTTGTGAGTAGGTGGATTTCTAGTAACGATACATCTGGAAAATTCTGGTAACCCTATTCTAATACTATGAGATTAGGGAATGGAGCAGGTCTGCCCATCTCCTGCATCAACAAGGGTGGAACGACTGGCACCACATGTTTTTTCAAAATTGACTTGGGAGAAAAACGCTACAAGTTGGACTACCTATTTCAAATACACAATTTGATGATATAATGTATTTGAATATCTAGTTCATGAATGGACAAAAACAAGTGACAAGATAACAAAAAATGTTTTTGCAAAAGGCCAATTATCCACAGTAAATGTCATTTGCAAATATGGATTTTAAAATACTATTAAATTTTGAAATACTCATCATAATTCATCTGGCCGGAAAGGGACAATAAGGACAAAACAATAGTATGAGCAATATAGTGCAAAGGGACAATAAAGAAAAAACAAGAGTATGAACAATATAGTACAAACAGTAGTACAAGGCAATGGTACCTCTTTTTGTTTCCACGGGTTAAGATTGCCTGTTGTAAGAGAGATTGCTTCTCATATCCTCTAGTCTTCATAGCTTTCTAACTCCAACGCCAAGCAAAAAATGTTTTCAATTAAAATATTGTTGAATATAGATGAGCTTTGTTCCTATTTATATTACAAAATGAATAAAAATTTGGAGGGAAATCTAAACACTAAAAACAATGGAGGGAAATATAAATCCAAACATTTTTTTCTTGACAATAGATGTTCCTATTTCCATTTATATATGTTGCTATTTTTGCCAAATTATTATATAAAGTACATAAAATACTTAGAAATTAGAAAAAAAACTAGAAAAGTATCACCAAATATTTTATAGTTAGAATTTAAGAATTGGTTGGATTTGCCAAGACTTATACATTTTTAAGTATGGATCTTTAAAATTTTAAGAGGTAGTCATGATGATAGAAGATACACAATCCACTAAAAAATGCACAACTAGAAGAAAAGCATATGGATTTGAAAAAACATAAAGTTAGCATCTTCACATGTACAAGAGTAAAATCATTAGTCAAACAATATAATTTCTCAATCAAACTAATGGTGTGAAAAAAAGTCTGTAATGGTGAGTGTAATGCATTGGTTTTCTATTAATGTTAACCCTTCTCCTACAAAAACTAATGCAACAATCAAATAAATTTGAAATGGACCTACTTAAACTTCATTGCCTACAACACATTCTCACACCATAAAAGAGGTGCAAAGACCTAGTATACCATCTAAGCAAAGACATTTAAAAACATATATATGAACCTCAATGGTGAGGTATGCCTTCAAATATGCAAAAGTTCCTCTAAATATGTGGAAATTCTCGGTTAGTAATGCGAAAGGTCTCTTGAGTAAATTCTCACCATCATCCATGCTAGTGATTTTCTTCCTTGATCAAACATCATGAGTGATGCGTAAGATAAGATCAAACAAAAATGTGTGATCCAAGGTTCTTCTCATGGATTGCAATTATCACTATTCTAAAAATACCCTATCCATTAATATGATTATACATTGAGGAATTAACACCTTTACAAATACCAAAAAAAACCATGCATTTTAACCTTGGTGTTTTCACCTACTATTAGACTATTGTAACCACATAGATGGCTTGAATCAAATGAACCATAATATGGATGCATTCCTCAAACTCATTATTTTTTATGTTTGTAGGATCGGTGATACAATATTCTCCATGGACTGGTAGAATGGTGCATCTCTTCTTGCACTGGAAGAGTGGGTGGACATTATAACAGTTGTGTTGTTATGTGATGATCAGTCCCACTCCCTATCGATGTCGATATAGTGGTTAGAGCCCCTAACGATTCCCACTCCTTGTCGATGAGGACACATTAATGGGTAGTAGCAATGCATTTTCTTATGACACACCCATGATGGCTTACCATGATACATGTTGTGTAGTTTTGCATTATCAAACACCAGTGAGAGGACTAGTCAAAGAGACGGTAGCATTTTCCAACGCCAATGAGCCAGGGGATGGATCCCTAGCCATTTCCACCCTTGTTGATGCAGGAGATGGGCATACCTGCTCCATTCCCTAATCTCGTAGTATTAGAATAGGGTTACTAGAATTTTTCAGATGTATCGTTACTGGAAATCCACTTACTCACAAATCCAAACAAAAAATGCAGATTCGCTCTTTCCAAAAGTTAAAGAGGTCTTCTAAACACCTAAGTTAGTCTCTCCAACATCTAGTTAGCAAAAATCGCAGCATTTCTTCAAGGAAAATTATTGGAATCTAAACCAGGAGTAAATGGTGAGATTTACAGATTCTAAACCAGCTAAGCAAATTTATATCAAAATTCTCATAACCCCACCTCACATCTGCTCAGTATATAGAGCTGTGCAACATAATTTCCAAACACCTTTCATGAATTCGTAGTCCACAAGAAGATGTTTTGTGGTTTTAGCATTCTACATACACAGACAACATATGCTGGGACCAATCCAGCGTTTTTTAAAAATATTTTCCCATGTCTTGAGACGCCCCTGTTGGCAATATGGAAGTTATGTCCTCAGAATTGCAAACCCTGTAGTCACTCTTGGTTTCTGATGAGCGTAACTTTGTGATCAAACAATAGAGGTGACCAGGTCCCGGTATCTGATCTTGTGGGAAAGACAGTTGCGATGTTTTTTTGTGACAAGTTTTTCTCCACCATCACTGCAGATCTTATAAAGATGGAGATATTAATAAGAGGCTAGAAGATTAAAGAAGATCATGCCCAAGTTTTGGGAGAAAGGAAGCCTATAGAAAGCCCAAGCATGCAGTTTTGAAGGAAATGAAGCCTACATGATTGAAGTTAATTTATGAATTAATTGACTAGTTGATTAATTAATTAGTTCATTAAAATAGAGATTTGAAAGGGCATGATGCCAGAAAACCCAAAAGATGTCCATTGAGATTTTAATTGGTTAACTAATCAAAATCTGCAAAAGACATAAATATGAATTAAAAGGTTTAATAATAGAAGATTTGATGAAGCATGTGAAGATGATTAATTTAATTAATTATTAATAAAACAGAATTAAAATAGCAGAGAAATGAAAGAACATGTTTGTTTGGAAGATGTAGTGCCCCTAGACTTGTGTAGACATTGAGGGCACCTGCTGAGTGACCCGGCTGATTGAAACATTAATTAAATAACCTTTTGACCTTATTTTTTTGAGTATGTGTATCTAAACTGTTGAGGTAAATGAATAATTGCATATGTTAAACGATTAGCTATGACTATGGAAAATTATGTTGATGGATAATGCTTAACGACTAGCTGTATGGTGATTATGTATTTGGCGACGAAATGTATATTTGATAAGATGAATGAGCAGTTTGAATAAATCATAAATGTTTAACAATGCTAGAGTTAGAAACCAGATGATGATTGTTGAAAACAGTGCTACTAATAATTTGTTGTGAGAAGTGTGTGTAGAAACAAGTGAGACGGTTCACCAACGAACACACAAAGGAACATGGAGGGTCGTAGAGTACGGGTAAATCACACACAGGGGAAGCGACGACGATGTCGACTTTCGACAAGAATACCACGCATGAGCAGATAAGCATTGATCCGCTTGCTCAAGAGGAATGCGTGAGGGCATACGAGGTGGGCCACGACAGAGCTGGTCACGTACGAGTTGAGGGGCGCACAGTGAGAACGAACTCACTCCTCATCGCCATTAGTCCCTAGAAAACATGTAGACGGAGGATGGATGGTAACGATTCCTAAAATCCCTACAAGAGTTCCTGCAAGTCAAAACGGAAAGATGGTGGCAGAAGAGCCCAACGATGCGGTACCCTGTCGAGAACGGAAAGAATGGACGCAAGGACCCAACGAGGTGGTACCATGCCAAGGAATGGAAACCATGGATGATTGGACCCGACGGAGTGGTGCCATGTCAGGGGATGAAAAAAAATTAAGGAACCAGGAGCCCAACGATGCGGCACCGTGATCCTAGTGAGTTTGATTGTTAAATTAAACTGCATAAAAACTTAGGAGAATAACTCTAGATTATTACTTAGCAAATGCATAACAATAGCTTAGACATTTGCACATGAATAGTTATTTTGTTGAGCATTTAAAATAATAGAAATTATTATTTAGGAGCAAAATAGATTAGACACCTAGTCAACTAAAAGCTAGGAGTTGATTAAAATATCTGGGGGACAAACTAGAGCAAACTTAGGGATGTAGGTGCACTTCCCAGAGAAAATGGCACTTAGATGGGTGAGTGTTTTAATTAAATAAATAATTAAAAATATTTATTTATGCATGAAGCGACATGTGTCGCAGGATATTTCCCTTTATAAGGAAGGCTTAAGGAATGGGTAAGGGCCCCATAATTTGGACAGTTGTCGTAATTTTCGAATGCCTCAAAGACTTGCTGCTATCTAAGGGTTTGGCTTAGAAATCCTGGTGGGAAGGGAAGCCCAAGCTGAATTTCTGAAATACTTGTGTGAGCTCTACGACCCAAAGCTCGGGGGAGGCCATGCGACTGAAAGTATGAGCCTATGGTTGGGTGGCGAAGCTAATGGTTGCTTCGCCTATGGTTAAACGAGCTTTGCTGGAGGGATCTTATGGAAGACGCAGACGGCAGTGGACAAGATGGTATCAAAGACAGGTTATGGTTTGTTTTAATTTGCTAAGTTAATCATTTATTTAGTTTATTTATCTAGTCATTGTGCTTTCTAATCTCTTGTGTATCAAGTGGTTGAGTTTCAGGTTAAGCATGAAGGCCCCTACAGGAGGGGCGCTACATATGGTATCAGAGCCAGTCGAACCTTGAGGGCACCAGAGCAACGATTGGAACGTCAAATAATCAATAACCGTCTAAATAGGTCAGATGTCTTATTTACTGTTATATTTGTATGATAAATGTAAAATGTATTCACTGTTGTTAAAGTTTTGAGAATGTTAATAAAGTTGTAGCCACGGATATCTGGATATACATTTTAAATAAACTATTGTCTGTGCTTAAATTTTATTTAAGAGGTCTCATATTATAGATCGTATTTCCCTGAACAAATAGAATACCTCTGCGTGTTGGGTGTTTTCAAAAATTGTTTTCTGTGAAATTTTATTTAAGGATCTCAGCTATCAGATCGTACTCCTAAGCATACCTACCGTTGAGGTAGAAACTGCGAGGGTATATTTAATTTTTAAGTCAGACTGTGGGTTATAAATTATAAAGGGTTGCGGATCTATGTCCATGCTGCTTATTGTATGACCTCAGATCTGTGTACATTCATTTTGGATCTCAAAATTGTGCGGTAGCATTGTATATTTGTTTGGATTTCAAATCTGTGTGGTATATAGACTAATTGGTCTGTTTCAGATCGGTTCACTAGAAGATTTTAAATCAATACTCTCAATGTATCTCTGTAATTATAGGTTTTTCTTTCTGCATTATTTTGAGTCGATATGCGATCGAAGAGATCTGCGTAACTTGGGTGATTTATATATAGGACATGTTGGTTGTAATTCTTTACAAAGTCGCTGGAATTTATGCATGAATTAGAATGTGCACCACCATTTTTTCTGGTCTACGGTTGTTGATATGGGCCGGAAATGGAATAAGACGTATGGGTATAACTGGTTAACCTCTGTGTGCTTATATACGACCGCGCAATTCTGTAAACCATTGGGGAGAATTATTTAGGCTAGAAGTAGGTCTATATTGAGACCCCAGAGAACAGTCTGCTTAATAGAATGCTTCCTAAGCGATCTTAGTGACCACGACTTGACATTTCCTTGCATATTTCAGTTGTTGTGGTATGTGATCCTCGGATTGATCCCGGATTTGGCTATCTAAAGAAATTATTGCCCTGCTTGCTTAGATGCTGCTGTATGGGATCCATTATTTAATTTCTTTGTTGGTCGGTTCATGATATCGGTAGCTTGAATGCCTCTCACATGTCATATGTCTAATCATTCTTCTCTTTTCTGCAATAAATTCCACTGGATCTTACATTGTCTCTACGATTCATCCAAACCCTGGGATCTATCCCTGTCATGACCGTGTTTTCTTCCTCTGACGAGTTGTTATCCTTTATTTTTTTCACCAATATGGATCGGTGCTGCGATCAAACGTGGTAATGCCAGAATTGGCGAATCGAATCCATGTAACTAGGTCTGTACGAAAGTATATTATTTTAACGTTTGTGCACCATGATTTGTTATTAGAGTGGACTGAACGAATCCTGGAATCTCAGTATAGGCCTTAATGGTAGATCTGTAATTTGATTGTTAAGGCATTATCAAATTTTTGTAAATAATAAACCTTGTGCACCCACGTGGTGGCGAATCCTTGCCATTCTCATTCATTCATATCGGTATCGGTCGATTTCTTCATATCCATATCACAGCTGACCCGGCCATGGAGACATCTCTCATCACATCTTTAAGATCTCTAAAATTCAATCCCCAGCGCAGAATTGGATCTCTTTAATCCATCTCAGAATTGGATCGTATCCTGAGTTTAATCCCTATCACTGCGTGTTGTTGATTTCGACTATTGTTTCTAACATTTAAATTTCATTTAAAACAATCACAGATTGAGATTGTATTCTAATGTTAAACTCCATACCTCGCCGTGTCAACGATTTCGACCACTGTTTTCCACATTTACTTTTCATTTAAAAATACCACTGATTTTGGATCGTGTTCTAAATTTGTTGTGGTATTATCGGAGAATAGGACAGCTGAGATATGCCAATCCCAGATATTTAAATCATTTTTGCGTATGGTCATACAGTATGGATCTGTATTGGTGACGTTTTTATATCTTCCTAAATCGTGTTAATCCCTGGATTAACAACTCTATCTGAAATTGATTAGTGTTAACTCCGTAAACGAGTTTGGTATTCGAGCTTGATTCCTGAATCCACAACTTTGTTGCTTTTTTTTTTTTTTTTCATTATAGATCTCCCTAATCTGTGTTAATCTAGATCTGCACACCATGGCACTGGTGGGAAATCACAATGGTGATCTTCTTGGGTTCGAGGTAGTGCTGGGTTAGGTTTTGATTCTCTGGTATTTGATAGAATTTATTGTATATTATGTGTTAATATTCTAGATCTGCGTACAGTAGCACTGGTGGGAAGTTATGTTGCACAGATTTCCTTGGTTTATTTATTATTGCATGTCCTGTGTGGAAAGGTATGTTGCACAGATTTCCATATTTTATTGGATGCATCACAGATCCCTCTTGAATTTATGACACTTGAATCTCTGTCTTAAACTTCAGATCTCCAGCGCGGATCTCTTGGTAGTAAAAGCGTTTTATAAGTCTTTGTATTTGCATACTGTCAAACGTGATCTCTACATGATAGGTAGAACGTTAAGACCCTATTGTATTTCTATGCATTCGCATACTTTCAACGAGATCTCTGCATGTTAGGTAGAGTGTTAAATTTCTGAATATTTTGGTAATATCCAGCTGGAGAATAACTCACATCGTGAGCTTGATCATAATTTTTATACTGAAATTGGATATATCTCTGGTATGATTGTATAATCCTTCCTGAGACGTGAGCCTTTTTGGTATGACTGTTTAATCCTTCCCGAGGCATGAATCTCTTTTATGGTTGCGAAATCCTCTATGAGGCATGAGCTTTTCTTGTGTGAATGCCCAGGTTTGTGTTCATGTAATATGTTATATATATATGTCGGATCTGTACTAGCTATCTGATAATAGGACCATTGTGTTAATTTGCTTATCGCTAGTGGTTTAAGGGAAAGGCGATCAGATCAAAGCCTTGATCTAAGTTTTTGTTATATTCATATAACACTAACTTGGTTTCTAGATTTGGGTATGTTACATTATCTATGATGCTATCGGTATATATATATAATTCCAGTAAGGCTCTAACCACCATACTTATTATGCTTACTGTATATTAAGTCTTGATACTACCTATATGTGTAACTTGATCACCCACCGTAATCCTGATAACGCACATGTACACTGTACACACCCATGATAACGTCTATGTGTAATCCTGTGATCTCATGTCTGCCATATTCTGCAATTTTAACTATGATGAAGTAGTGTCTCTGTATTCCAACGTCCGGAACAACCCATCGCCATGTCATCGAACTCCCAACTCGCCTCAGTAAATATTGATGGGGAATTTCAGCGAGACACTGCATTAAAATGCCTCTCTCCAAGTCGGCGTAGAAGCGTTGAACACGCAGTAAACCTAGTCAACCGAGATCAACACTTATTAACTACTGTGTAACTGACATTTAAGTCTAGAACGTGTTGCTGTTGTAGCTGAGACACCCGAATCCTCAACGCCTAGTACAGTAATGACCCTGCCAGTTCAGCCGACTCACCGACTATTGAGTAGGGAAAACGACTGGAGTTTTGTCCAACACGTAATACTGTATTACATTACTTCCCATGAGCAGTGATGCCTTGGCCTTGTTTGTACATGCAGCAGACTGAGAGTAATGCTGGGAAACCCTTAATACTCAAACATCTGGTAGGTGACCCATCTATGCGCACAGGTGTCATAACACTCACACTTCAGTTAGAGAGTACTGCAAATTTGAGGTGGGTTGTTGATTGTGCCTTGCCCAACGAGTCTGGTGGGTAGGTGTCGAGTAGGTACCTTGGGTGTCAACTCAGCTGGAAGGTGTAGTATTACTTCAAGTCGACTGGATGAGGCAGTTCTTACATCTATTTCGGATTATTGTTATATGAGAGAGTCACTGTTCACACTTTGATCGTAGATAAGAAGTTTCGTTGTATTATCCGCTATATTATTCTATATTTAATGCTAGGCATAAGGTGGGAACCTTCAAGTATTGTGTTAGTTGGCTAAGAATGGAAAGTATATCTAATTTGTAATTATTTGTAGGATTAATTTCTGCATATAAATAAGGTCTCCTATAGTTAACCCTCATGTACAGAGTGCTGGCTATTTATGGTAACTTTTTAGTTGATTGCTTGTGATAAACAGTCTATATGATTGCTACAATATTTATGTTTCCCGAGTTGGATTATGAACAATTTCCCAATGTACTAGTATAGTAACCCTATTGCCTCAAACATAGAATTTCATGTGCATTTTATGATAGGATTTAAGAGGCTTATTGATCTCGCTAGAGACCGGTAGATAAGAACCAAATTTGTTTTTATTTTTTTTTGGATAGATGTTGTTGTTGTATTTATCGGCCCGTGTATCTCTTGTAGGGATGGATCACTGTACTTTGTGTTTCCTAATCTAAAATGTTTTCACACTTGAAAGCTCTTACTTCACCTCTATATATATATAAGTTTTTATAGTTGCTTTAAGAGAATGTTTATGTACATATAATGTGGATTTGAGAAATTATAAATATATAGACTATGAATTATAGGTAAATATTATTATATATATGTGTGTATATGTAGTACTTAATGGGGTTGATTTAATATGTGAAACTTGAGGTTGTATGGAATCGTTTACATGGACATCTTATTGGATGGGACAAGGAATTTACTACATGTGTATTGTATTGTATATATCAAGGATTGATTATATGTATATTAAAACGTGGATTCAAAAATTACTTACATCTGTAGTACATTCGTACATATTATATTTAATGTATATAAAAAAAGCTATGGATATCTTGTTGGTAAGAAATAACAATTATTGATAAATACATATAGAGGAGATATACGGTATTATATACATTTATTTGAAGATACAAATTTAGGCATATATAAATAAATGTAATATTGATGATCCTCTTTATTTATACTGATAGACATGGGAAGAAGACATTTTGTTGCATGACAATGTTGTTAAAGAGAATGAAGAAGTACAAAATCGACATGACCAGTACAACTGTAAAATAAGATTTCTCAATTAGGAAAGACCACCGAAGGGGCCAAACGATGACGATTTTAGTAAAATGATGTATGAATTTGATAAACGCAGTGAACTAAATGTAATGCAGCTAGCCAAAGGACATGGAAAAACCTTGATGAAAAGTGGAATAACCCTAGATATGGAATACAATACTTAGCGTGACTTGATGAGTTTGTCGAAGTGGTCATATGGCAATGGAAATGATGTAATGAGGTAGGAATGTGATAAGCTCATTGACTTGGACATGATGTTAATAATGAAAGGACTAAGTGATAAATTCAGATACGTTCGACTGAGCCACTAAGTCTCAATGCCTCGAATCCTATCATATTAAAACCTTTAGGGATTTGGAAGTAGTCTTTTGGGAATTGGATTTTGGAATATTTCGTAGTCGCTCTTGATTTGTTAATTAATGATTATAAATTACCCATTTGTATTCTAAGGAAGATTGTATAATCTTTACTTCCTCGTCTTGGAGGAAAGGACATCCATTAGATTTGAAATCTCATTCGGATTTGTTATGCAAAAAGATGATTGGATAACTAAGGTGTGGCTTTTGATGCAATATAACTTGTGGTTAGATCAGATACCATGAGTCTTTGAAGATGAATAGGAGATATAGTCCAAATCTAAGTAGAGAATGACAGTTATTAAAAGAATTATTAAATTTGCATTACGCAAAGCTTATGATTGAAATTCCTGAGGAGGTATTGGAACCGTGTTGGATGAACAAATTATTAGAACAACTTGTGCTTATAGCTATCATTGTTGGAGAAAAATAGAATAGAATGACAGAAGATGAGAATAGAAATTAAGATAAGGCCTAGCATCGAAAGTACAAGAACACAAATTAACTTCGGGACGAAGTTCTATTTAAGAGGGGGTGTATGTAATGCCCCTAGAATGACTGTGGACCTTAAGGGCACCTTTCGAGTGACCTGACTGAACAACTTCGATATAATGGTCTCTTGAGCCTTCTTATGCCTTAAATGATTGAGGACAACCTGAAGATGTAAATGAAGACAATAATTGATAAATGAATTAAGGAATTAAATTCTATGGGTGGAGAGGGATAATGGATTGATTACATCTTGATTAATGATTAGCTCTGATTGATCAAGTCAAAGTGCAGTAGGACAATTACAGTCCTAGCTCTGCGACTTGGGAGGATGCAACTGAGATGCGTCGTAGCTTTCCATTTTTTTATTCTGAACTTCGGGACGAAGTTCTAAATAAGTAGGGGTGTATGTAGTGCCCCTAGACTTGTGTAGACATTGAGGGCACCTGCTGAGTGACCCGGCTGATTGAAACATTAATTAAATAACCTTTTGACCTTATTTTTTTGAGTATGTGTATCTGAACTGTTGAGGTAAATGAATAATTGCATATGTTAAACGATTAGCTATGACTATGGAAAATTATGTTGATGGATAATGCTTAACGACTAGCTGTATGGTGATTATGTATTTGGCGACGAAATGTATATTTGATAAGATGAATGAACAGTTTCAATAAATCATAAATGTTTAACAATGCTAGAGTTAGAAACCAGATGATGATTGTTGAGAACAATGCTACTAATAATTTGTTGTGAGAAGTGTGTGTAGAAACAAATGAGACGGTTCACCAACGGACACACAAAGGAACATGGAGGGTCGTAGAGTATGGGTAAATCACACACAGGGGAAGTGATGACGATGTCGACTTCCGACAAGAATACCACGCATGAGCAGATAAGCATTGATCCGCTTGCTCAAGAGGAATGCGTGAGGGCGTACGAGGTGGGCCACGACAGAGCTGGTCACATACGAGTTAAGGGGCGCGCAGTGAGAACGAACTCACTCCTCAGCGCCATTAGTCCCTAGAAAGCATGTAGACGAAGGACGGATGGTAACGATTCCTAAAATCCCTACAAGAGTTCCTGCAAGTCAAAACGGAAAGATGGTGGCAAAAGGGCCCAACGATGCAGTACCCTGTCGAGAACGGAAAGAATGGACGCAAGGACCCAACGAGGTGGTACCATGCCAAGGAATGGAAACCATGGATGATTGGACCCGACGGAGTGGTGCCATGTCAGGGGATGAAAAAAATTAAGGAACCAGGAGCCCTACGATGCAGCACCGTGATCCTAGTGAGTTTGATTGTTAAATTAAACTGCATAAAAACTTAGGAGAATAACTCTAGATTATTACTTAGCAAATGCATAACAATAGCTTAGACATTTGCAAATGAATAGTTATTTTATTGAGCATTTAAAATAATAGAAATTATTATTTAGGAGCAAAATAGATTAGACACCTAGTCAACTAAAAGCTAGGAGTTGATTAAAATATCTGGGGGACAAACTAGAGCAAACTTAGGGATGTAGGTGCACTTCCCAGAGAAACTGACACTTGGATGGGTGAGTGTTTTAATTAAATAAATAATTAAAAATATTTATTTATGCATGAAGCGACATGTGTCACAGGAGATTTCCCTTTATAAGGAAGGCTTAAGGAATGGGTAAGGGCCCCATTATTTGGATGGTTGTCGTAATTGTCGAATGCCTCAAAGACTTGCTACTATCTAAGGGTTTGGCTTAGAAATCCTGGTGGGAAGGGAAGCCCAAGCTGAATTTCTGAAATACTTGTGTGAGCTTTACGACCCAAAGCTCGGGGGAGGCCATGCGACTGAAACCATGAGCCTATGGTTGGGTGGCGAAGCTAACGGTTGCTTCGCCTATGGTTAAATGAGCTTTGCTGGAGGGATCCTACGGAAGACGCAGACGGCAGTGGACAAGATGGTATCAAAGATAGGTTATGGTTTGTTTTAATTTTCTAAGTTAATCATTTATTTAGTTTATTTATCTAGTCATTGTGCTTTCTAATCTCTTGTGTATCAAGTGGTTGAGTTTCAGGTTAAGCATGAAGGCCCCTACAGGAGGGGCGCTACAGAAGAGATGTTGCTTTTAGATTTGGAGAGGCATGAAATAGATATGTAATAAAGAATCTAAATAGAAGAAGAGAGTGTGCCTTGGAGTCATAAGTCGCAGTAGCATCCTGAACTAGTTAATAACATTAGATTTCATATATTTTGCCTGTAAAACTTTTGACCACAGAGTATTCCCAAAAAGCCCCCTCTATATTTTAGTATACATTGTTAGACATTTTGTTATGAATGAGTTAGAGATTTTTGTATAATGTTCATAAATACTATTTAATTTTCAGGATTGTGTTAGTTGGCTTGTTTCAATGATGTGTTAATAAAAATGATTTTTTTTGTTATGCAGTTTATTTGCAGATGTCCATATCAAAGTAAGACATTTTTTTTTCTTCTTTGGGATTTCAATAACTTCAATATTTTTTTATCAATTATTGTCCTTTCTTTTATACTTTAAAAATTGCCTAACTTTCTTTGAGCAAGAGTTGCAATCCATAGTTGTAGGGAGCTAACAGGATTAAATTAAGACGTTGCAATACATCACTTTTAACAAAGTCAGGCCGCGTTACCAAAAGAAATGACAATGTTATATGTGGCACAAGTTCAAGTAAATATTTTAAACATGATGGTAACTTATTATTTATTTTTTAATAAATAAACAATTATATTAAAAAATTCATAATTTACTTGAACATAGGCTCTAAGATGGGAAACAAATTCCAACAAAATATAGCATCGGTATCCATTGTCCCATTACAAAGTGAATCTACTTGCAATAGTGTCGACAACAATTCCAATGCACATATTCTTGAGAAAGATGTGAAAGAACAACTAGAAGGTATGATCATTTCTAAACATTTTTTGTCCTATACAAGTATTTCAAGATTTCATATTAACAATGTTATATTGTCGTTGTCTCAAGAGGGGTAATGGTTTGTTTTTCCAGAAAATTTTCAACAGGAACCACCACAACAAGATCATGTTTTGGAGGAGGATCCACCACAACAAGAGCATGTTTTGGATTAGGATCCACCACAACAACAGCATGTTTTGGATCATGATCCACCACAACAAGAGCACGGTTTAGAACATGCAAATGCAGCTACTTAAGCTAGTATTGCAATAAATGTGAAAAGAAGGAGTAGAGGACCAACCAAATGTCTCTTTGGAACCACTATAGAGGGAACTGCATTTCCTGAAATTCAATTTAATGAGAGGGGCCAGCCAATTGGTCCACATTCAAAGAAATTCTCCTCATTTTTAGGTGTTCTTGCAAGGAAAATTCTAGGCATCAAGCACATGGAATGGAAAAAAGTGTTTGAAGTGAAAACGAAAGACATGTGGAGTGCAATCAATGTGAGAATCAACTGATTCTAAACTTTATTGATGCATATTGAGCATGTGTGTGATAGCTTTAGTTTCAAATGACGCTTGTATCTAATAATGGATTGTTTACCTATTGTAGCATACCTATCAAATAGATCCGTCAGCAGAGCAATGGTGTCATAAAGCAATATCTCAGTGCTTGATAACCTATAGATATAATTTGTATAAGAAATACTATTTGAAATACGAAACATATGAGGAGAGGATTGCAAACCTTCCTATTGGAGTAAATGAAACTGATTGGATTGAATTTGTTATATTACGATCTAACCCTAAATTCAAGGTAAAAATGAAAGACAGATTTGAATGTTATCATCATTGATTTTGAATCCTCTCATACAATCAACTATAATCTTAGCATCTATTTTTTTATTGAGTTGTAGGAGAGGTAAAAAACAAATAAGGAAAATAGGGAATTAGAACAAGAGACTCACACTTCTGGCCATAGAGGTTACTTTATGGTTGAAGATGACCTCGTAAGTTGTAACAAATTCTATTATTTGTTCACAATTAACAACTTTAAATATAGTTAACTAGATTGTTGTATTTTTTGATACTAGAATCAATCTCATGGTCCAAGTGATAAGCCGATAACTAGGGCTGATGTGTGGATGAAATTCCATCAAAAGAAGGATGGCACTCCAATGTCATCATTCATTGCGGAGAAAATAGTAAGTTCCGAACCTATTCTTCTATCATTTATGCTTTTTTAAGAGTTAATGATGTTTCTTATATGAGTTTGTTGAAATGGTGACATTGTTAGAATCAAATTGAATCGGCACAAAATGATTCAGTGTGTCCTGCATATGCTACAAAGCAAGATGCCCTTGCTATAGTTTTGGGGCCTAAGAGGAGGGGTCATGTACGTGGGGTTGGATTCGAAGTCACTCCAACTGTATTATTTGGAAAAGAGTGTTCCTACAAGAAGAAATTTCATAATACTAAAGATAAATTAAGAAAAAAGAAAAGAACTCGGAAGATTGAAAAAAGTTGTTGAAGAATTAATGGAATGGAAAGATGCCATGGAGGTGGGGAAATAAAGTGGCAGATTTGTTCCAAAATCCAACAATGTAAGGATTGCATGTGTAGACTTTAATTTTTTATGTAGGCCATCTTTGAAGTTGGGGATTTCAAAATCATAATGCTAACATGAACATGATCGTATTGTTGTAGGGTGTGTAATATATGAATTATTGTTTTTGCATCCTAACCCATTATCTTATGATTTCATGATATCTAATGCAAACTATTATATTGGCAGAGTAATATTGCCAAGTCAGATGTTGAATCAAATCGAGGACCTCTGCAACTATCCCCTCTTAATCCAGTCACCCCAATCCATGTAGAGAATAACGAACCCCAATCATATGCACAAGAGGAAGACCAATTTGATAGAACATGATGAGAACATGACTCTCTCATATATATTATAGAGGTCTAGGGGTAAGCCACCAATAAGTATATGATCCCACACAAGACCGAAGTCATACCCTAGGTGAAGGCATACTTGATGGGAGACCATGATTTACACATCAAAGAATACCCGAGTTAGTGTTAAAATGCAGTTGCACTCTCCGTTTCAAAATGCACAACTAAGGGTAGCTATAGCAACAATAAGTGAAACAAAGCTATATTATATTGGTATTATAATATAGGTGGTTCTTTCACAACTATATTAATGCAAAACAACATGCTTATGTTCCAACTTCATCCCTATATATGAGTGTAGATATAGCAATAGTAAGCAAATTATAGGATCACATGTATATATAAAATACACAACTACTCAACAATATGTATCGTGGCAAGCCCTCATGGGGGAGAAAACCCAATTACAACCTTTCACTGTGATAGAATCCGCAAAATCAAGAGTCATGCATGACTTCACAATGTATTAGCTAGCCATAAACCCTAGGCGAAGGCATATCTGGTGGGAGACCATGCGTTGCACATCAAAGAATACCCGAGTATAACTGCTCTACTACAGAAGGATAGGGAGGTAGAGAATAACGATCCCCAATCATACGCACAAGAGGAAGACCAATTTGATAGAACATGATGAGAACATGACTCTCTCATATATATTATAGAGGTCTAGGGGTAAGCCTCCAATAAGTATATGATCCCACACAAGATCGACTTAACCAACAAGTTAAGTTAGGGGTCACACATCATGACCAATATTCCAACATTAGGTGAGGGGCTCACAACCACATAAGGAATTCTCTATACCTATGACACATGGAACACCCATCAAGGAAACCAACTCAATCCACCATCATTAAGTACGGCTACCACCATCAAGGGATAAAATAACTGAGGGACAACTATTTGCTGAGGGATCCATCCCCTGGCTCATTGGCGTTGGAAAATGCTACCGTCTCTTTGACTAGTCCTCTCACTGGCGTTTGATAATGCAAAACTACACAACATGTATCATGGTAAGCCATCATGGGTGTGTCATAAGAAAATGCATTGCTACTACCCATTAATGTGTCCTCATCGACAAGGAGTGGGAATCGTTAGGGGCTCTAACCACTATATCGACATCGATAGGGAGTGGGACTGATCATCACATAACAACACAACTGTTATAATGTCCACCCACTCTTCCAGTGCAAGAAGAGATGCACCATTCTACCAGTCCATGGAGAATATTGTATCACCGATCATACAAACATAAAAAATAATGAGTTTGAGGAATGCATCCATATTATGGTTCATTTGATTCAAGCCATCTATGTGGTTACAATAGTCTAATAGTAGGTGAAAACACCAAGGTTAAAATGCATGGTTTTTTTTGGTATTTGTAAAGGTGTTAATTCCTCAATGTATAATCATATTAATGGATAGGGTATTTTTAGAATAGTGATAATTGCAATCCATGAGAAGAACCTTGGATCACACATTTTTGTTTGATCTTATCTTACGCATCACTCATGATGTTTGATCAAGGAAGAAAATCACTAGCATGGATGATGGTGAGAATTTACTCAAGAGACCTTTCGCATTACTAACCGAGAATTTCCACATATTTAGAGGAACTTTTGCATATTTGAAGGCATACCTCACCATTGAGGTTCATATATATGTTTTTAAATGTCTTTGCTTAGATGGTATACTAGGTCTTTGCACCTCTTTTATGGTGTGAGAATGTGTTGTAGGCAATGAAGTTTAAGTAGGTCCATTTCAAATTTATTTGATTGTTGCATTAGTTTTTGTAGGAGAAGGGTTAACATTAATAGAAAACCAATGCATTACACTCACCATTACAGACTTTTTTTCACACCATTAGTTTGATTGAGAAATTATATTGTTTGACTAATGATTTTACTCTTGTACATGTGAAGATGCTAACTTTATGTTTTTTCAAATCCATATGCTTTTCTTCTAGTTGTGCATTTTTTAGTGGATTGTGTATCTTCTATCATCATGACTACCTCTTAAAATTTTAAAGATCCATACTTAAAAATGTATAAGTCTTGGCAAATCCAACCAATTCTTAAATTCTAACTATAAAATATTTGGTGATACTTTTCTAGTTTTTTTTCTAATTTCTAAGTATTTTATGTACTTTATATAATAATTTGGCAAAAATAGCAACATATATAAATGGAAATAGGAACATCTATTGTCAAGAAAAAAATGTTTGGATTTATATTTCCCTCCATTGTTTTTAGTGTTTAGATTTCCCTCCAAATTTTTATTCATTTTGTAATATAAATAGGAACAAAGCTCATCTATATTCAACAATATTTTAATTGAAAACATTTTTTGCTTGGCGTTGGAGTTAGAAAGCTATGAAGACTAGAGGATATGAGAAGCAATCTCTCTTACAACAGGCAATCTTAACCCGTGGAAACAAAAAGAGGTACCATTGCCTTGTACTACTGTTTGTACTATATTGTTCATACTCTTGTTTTTTCTTTATTGTCCCTTTGCACTATATTGCTCATACTATTGTTTTGTCCTTATTGTCCCTTTCCGGCCAGATGAATTATGATGAGTATTTCAAAATTTAATAGTATTTTAAAATCCATATTTGCAAATGACATTTACTGTGGATAATTGGCCTTTCGCAAAAACATTTTTTGTTATCTTGTCACTTGTTTTTGTCCATTCATGAACTAGATATTCAAATACATTATATCATCAAATTGTGTATTTGAAATAGGTAGTCCAACTTGTAGCGTTTTTCTCCCAAGTCAATTTTGAAAAAACATGTGGTGCCAGTCGTTCCACCCTTGTTGATGCAGGAGATGGGCAGACCTGCTCCATTCCCTAATCTCATAGTATTAGAATAGGGTTACCAGAATTTTCCAGATGTATCGTTACTGGAAATCCACCTACTCACAAATACAAACAAAAAATGCAGATTCGCTCTTTCCAAAAGTTAAAGAGGTCTTCTAAACACCTGAGTCAGTTTCTCCAACATCTAGTTAGCAAAAATCGCAGAATTGCTTCAAGGAAAATTATTGGAATCTAAACCGAGAGTAAATGGTGAGATTTACAGATTCTAAACTAGCTAAGCAAATTTATATCAAAATTCTCAGAACCCCACCTCACATCTGCTCAGTATTTAGAGTTGTGCAGCATAATTTCCAAACACCTTTCATGAATTCGTAGTCCACAAGAAGATGTTTGGTGGCTTCGGCATTCTGCATACACAAACAACATCTGTTGGGACCAATCTAGCATTTTTTTTAAAATATTTTCCCATGTCTTAAGACACCCCTGTTGGAAATATGGAAGTTATGTCCTCAGAATCGCAAACCCTGGAGTTACTCTTGGTTTCTGATGAGCATAACTTTGTGATCAAACAATAGAGCTGACCAGGTCCCAGTATTTGATCTTGTGGGAAAGACAATTGCTCTATTTTTCTGTGACAAGTTTTTCTCCACCATCACTGCAGATCTTATAAAGATGGAGATCTTAATAAGAAGAAGCTAGAAGATTAAAGAAGATCATGTCCAAGTTTTGGGAGAAAGGAAGCCCGTAGAAAGCCTAAGCATGCAGTTTTGAAGGAAATGAAGCCTACAAGCTTAAAGTTAATTTATGAATTAATTGACTAGTTAATTAATTAATTAGTTCATTAAAACAGAGATTTGAAAGGGCGTGAAGCCAGCAAACCCTGAAGATGTCCATTGGGATTTTAATTGGTTAAATAATCAAAATCTGCAAAAGACAGAAATATGAATTAAAAGGTTTAATAATAGAAGATTCGATGAAGCATGTGAAGATGATTAATTTAATTAATTATTAATAAAACATAATTAAAATAGTAGAGAAATGAAAGGACATGTTTGTTTGGAAGAGATGTTGCCTTTAGATTTGAAAAGGCATGAAATAGATATTTTATAAAGAATCTAAATAGAAGAAGAGAGTGTGCCTTGGATTCATGAGTTGCAGTAGCATCCTGAGCAGTCCAAGATGTAGTAGCATCTTGAACCAGTAAATAACATTAGATTTCATATATTTTGCCTGTAAAACTTTTGACCACAGAGTATTCCCAAAGAGCCCCTTCTATATTTTAATATACATTGTTAGACATTTTGTTATGAATGAGTTAAAGATTTTTGTATAATGTTTATAAATACTATTTAATTTTTAGGATTGTGTTAGTTGGCTTGTTTCAACGATGTGTTAATAAAAATGATTTTTTTTGTTATTTAGTTTATTTGCAGATGTCCATCAAAGTAAGACATTATTTTTTTTTGTTTGGGATTTCAATAACTTCAATATTTTTTTAACAATTATTGTCCTTTCTTTTATACTTTAAAAATTGTCTAACTTTATTTGAGCACGAGTTGCAATCCATATTTGTAGGGAGCTAATAGTATTAAATTTAGGCGTTGCAATACATCACTTTAAACAAAGTCAGGCCACATTACCAGAAGAAATGACAATATTATATGTGGCACAAATTCAGGTAAATATTTTAAACATGATGGTAACTTATTATTTATTTTTTAATAAATAAACAATTATATTAAAAAATTCATAATATACTTGACCATAGGCTCTAAGATGGGAAACAAATTCCAACAAAATATAGCATCGGGATCCATTGTCCCATTGCAAAGTGAATCTACTTGCTATAGTGTCGACAACAATTCCAATGCACATATTCTTGAGAAATATGTGAAAGAACCACTGGAAGGTATGACCATTTCTACACATTTTTTGTCCTATACAAGTATGTAATGCGCACCTCAACACTTATGATTGATTTGATTATTTTAGACTTATGATTGACTAGATTATTCGAGACTTATGATTGATCAGACTATTTTGAGACCTTCGACTGATTTGACTATTGAGGGCACTGGTTTGAAGTGACCCAAATTTATGAAAATACTTAGACCATGAATGATTGTTTTAAATTTTATATGTGAAATGAAAATGGTTAGATAAATTATGATTGATGAATATAGTCGACTAACTGAGAAAATGGAAAATAATGAAAATACTTTAGAATGGAGAATGATGAATGTTGAAATTACTTGAAATGAAAATGATGATTTGTTTTATACTCGACTGACTGAGATAAAATAACGAATGATGAACATGCTCGACTGAACAAAGCATGATGTTAAAATGATGAATGGTTAGTAGACTCGACTAACCGAGATACTGAAAAGAATAATAAAAATGTTTTATAGTGCAGTGCTACTAATGTGCGCTTGAGTGTGTGCAGTGGCAGGTAAGAAGATTTACCGGCTGACCCACAATGGAATTATAGGGGTCGTAAGAACAGAAATAACACTTAGGGGTACAATGACTGACTATCGACCCTGAATTAGCAATCCACGCATGGGTGAAGCTGTTTTAGCTCACCTGGGGAAGCGTATGTCGTACGGGCAAGGCCATAATGATTTGGTCACATACAATGAGTTGAGGGGCGCGCAATAAGGAGAGCCTTATCCCTCAACATCCCTTAGTCTCCAAGATGCATAGTTGAGAGATCACGGTAATGATTCCCGGTCGCTACGCAGAAGTCCCCATTAAAAGAAAGGAATGGAACTGCCAGAAGGGCCTGTCGAAGAGGCACCTAGACAAGAAAAGATAATGTTATTTAAAGGAAGAAATTGAAAACTCATCAAGATAAATTTAGGTGACTTTAAATTATAAAGGAAAATTAAAATAAAATAATATTCCTTATTTTATTTTTTTAGAGAAAAGAAAAATATTAGAAGTGGAGAAAGAACCAAAAAAAATAAAATGGTTTAGTCTAAATTTATTTATTTATCTACATTGTGAAAAGAAGAGAAATAAAAACTAAACTAGAAATACTATAGTAAATTCCTACTTGAAATAGAGTACTTTTAATAGTTTAAACATTTGAGTTTAGAAATATTTACTTCATAAAGAATTTAAAAATTAAAAGGTATTTATATATATAAATATATTATAAACTTTTTTTAAAAGGAAGTAAATGTTATTAAATAAAAGAAACAAGTTCTCTTGTAAAGTTTTATTATTTAAAAGGAGTAAATTAAATGAAAACAAAAAATTTACTAAAAAGGTATATAGTAAACTAATTAAGAACCAAAAGAGAAGTAGAACTCTTTTACACCTAAATCCCACTGATTTAGGGAATTATGTAATTGAGAATATTTGAAATTAAAATATAAAATTAAATTAAATATGTTCATGGACAGACACATGGCACGCATGCTTTTGCTATATAATGAGGGAGGAGAAGGAGAGAAGGACATCTCTTGCTCCCTAATGTTGGATGGGAATCATAATCTCAGATTATGTTATGATTCTTGAGAGTTGGGATTAGCTGAAACAGGGATTGGGAGATCCTTTCGGGAAGCTCGCTAGTGCGTTCTTACGACCCCACTTGCTCGGGGGTTCGGGAGGAATAAGATTACTCCCAATATGGTAGGGAGGTCAACCAAGGGGTTGTCGGTATCTTTGTCAAGTGGATCGGCTGGAGCACAGATTCAACGACAACTACAACGGACATTTGACCTCGAATTCGACGATCCGAATCAGGTTCAGCTATTGTTTTTCTTTTTCTGTATATGAGGTTATTATTAGGTTTCATTTCAAAAAAGATAGTGATCTGAAAACTTATTTATGTTTGTTTTTTAAATACTTTTATTTGTTGTTTATTTATATAATATAAAATTAAAAATTTCATAATAAAAATAAAATTTAAATTTAAAAAAACAGATAAAAATAGTATTGCCATTTTACAAGTTAAGACCTTAGAGTTAAGTTAAGACATTAGAGTTTTATTTTACACCATTAACAATTTATCTATTCAATGTCAACCCGAGGAAATATTAGAATCATGGTAGGTCTTTTTTAAAAAGAATTTTAAGAAAGGGAGGAATTTTTTTTCTTTTCAAAATGGGGGATATTGGCGATTTTTTGCAGGGGAGAGACCCGAGGGGAACTTTAGAACTTTCCAAACTTAGGCGTGAAGAGAACCATTATGAATGGATGCATATAGAGAATTAATCGAGGTTGTGAAATTGACAATATTTAGCTAACAAGACGCAAAATACATGAACTTACTGAAACTTTAACAAACTTCCGAGAAAGGTAAAATGACGATGGTTTTGTTCAAACAAAATATGAGCGTGGCCAAAATGATGAGGCAAACATAATGACACCAAATTTACGACATGAAAATTCCGAGAGGGAAAGACAACAAATATCCAAGACTCGACTCAACGACACTATGATGATGCACATGATGCAACTTGGCCGATCTGTCGAAGGGATAATATGAAAGAAAAATGGTGAAATAAGATATGGACATGATAAACACATCAAACTGGATGTGACAGTATAGATGAAACAATCTTGCAAAAAATTTCAGTAGGTTAGCCTATGAGGTCACATTTCGACACTAGCTCGTGTCTTTGTATCCATTTACAATGTTACAATTTACTAAATTTTAACATTGCAGATGGATTCAGAGAACCCCCCTTTTTAAAATTTAGTAAATTGTACAAATTCATTGTAAAATTTTTAATTAATTTCCATTTTCAAAGTGATAAAATTAAAAATGACCAATCGTTATGTGGTCACTTTTAGTTTAGTTCTTATCGCGTGACCAAATTGGTCATTTATCTCGGTCATTTTTAGATTAGTTCTTATCCCATGACCAGATTGGTCATTTATAGTTAGCTCACTTAAAAATTTTCAATGTTAGTCATTTATCCCTTGATAAAACTTTTGTGACCAAATTGTTTGGTCGCCTGGTCACTGATCTCTCATTTTGTACTAGTATATGCATTTGGAATTTATAGATGTGCTTTGTGAAATAACTTTAACCTCCCTTATGTTAATAGAAGAATCAAAATCCTTGACTAATGACTACTTCAAAGATAAGTTTGAATGTATTTTTATTTCTTTTCAATTTCAAAGGTCAAGGGGTTATGGATTTGTTAGTATATGTAATATATTAACATAGATTAGTATATATATGGTAAGGTGTGATATATAAATAATTTATAAAGTAAATAATTATGTATATATGTATATGATATTTAATTATATAAGATATATAAATATGATATAGTTTTTTTATTATTAAATATTAATATGATTTATTAAGTGGCATTTATACCTTATATGGATTTTGGATTTTCTATTAATGGTATGTTTTTATAGGATTATTTATGCCACTTGGATGGTGGTGGTTACATTGATGAGTAACTCCTTCTGTATTTTGGGTAAATAGGTCACTTGTCTTAATAGTGGTTAGATTTCCCTTTTCCTTTTTATTATTTTTATTATTTTCAATGTATGTGAGTAACGCCTTGTCTATTTTCTTGACGAAATGAGCCACGTGTCTTTAATGGTTCATATTATCTTCTATTTAATTTATTCTATTTGTGGAGATGCAACTCCTGGTCTATTTTTAGAGGAAATGAGCCACTTGTCTTTAATGGTTCATATTACCTTCTATTTAATTTATTTTATTTATGGAGATGCAACTCCTTGTCTATTTTTAGAGGAAATGATCCACTTGTCTTTAATGGTTCATATTCTCTTCTACTTTATTTATTTTATTTGTGTAGGTGTAACTCATTGTCTATTTCTGGAGGAAATGAGCCACTTGTCTTTAATGGTTCATAATCTCTTCTATTTTATTTATTTTATTTGTGGAGATGTATCTCCTTGTCTATTTTTGGAGGAAATGAGCCACTTGTCTTTAATGGTTCATATTATCTTCTATTTTATTTATTTTATTTGTGGAGATGTAACTCCTTGTCTATTTTTGGAGGAAATGAGCCACTTGTCTTTAATACTTCAAATTTTCTTCTATTTTATTTATCTTATTTGTGGAGATGTAACTCCTTGTCTATTTTTGGAGGAATCAACTGGGCCACTTGTCTTTAATGGTTCATATTCTCTTCTCTTCTATTTATTTTATTTTATTTGTGGAGACGTAACTCCTTGTCTATTTTTGGAGGAAATGGGCCACTTGTATTAATGGTTCATATTCTCTTTATTTTATTTTATTTTGTGTGTAAGAAGGCAATATAGTAGTGTATGACATAAATTTAAATATGTATAACATAATATGTGATGTAAGATAGATGAGAGGAATATGATATTAAATATAGCATATTATATATATATATATATATACTGTAATATGTATTTTAAAATATGCAATAATTATTAGTATTACTTGTATATGATATTGTGTATATATTATATCATGTATATATGTGAACGTATGCAATGAGGTAAGTGTAAATTTTGGAAGTATTTTGGAGTATTTGGAATTGTTTGGGAGTCTTTGGGAAGTGTTTGGAAGTGTTGGGGAAGTGTTTGGAAGTATTAGGAAGTATAGTGTGATCAGAAGTATTATGTTAGTATATATGTTATAATGCGTACCTAATATGATAGCATTGGATTAAGTAATCATACCGCTATAATTGTATGGATATTATGGTATAACATAATAATTATATGATTGTATAAAATATAGGATATATGGATTATATGACTAATCTGATGTTTATAGGACTAATATATGATATATGATTGATTGAAGAATTATAATATGAATGTAGACAAGTGAGCGTATGTATAGAAATAATACATGGTAATAGTAAGTATGGTGTATGGTACGAGTGTATGATGTTGTGTTGTATAGCTAATAATTATTTTATCGCAGAATGTTAGAATATTTTGGTGCTAGGATGTTTGGTTTCTTCAGGTGACTATGAATATACTTTTGTTGATGGTATAAGTAATGTACACATGTAAATAATTAGCAACGCTATGTATGATTGTGTATATGTTGAGTGTTTACATAAGTGCAGTATTAGTAGTGTTTGTGTGATGATGTTGGTTTTACATATGTATTATTAATTTATGGATATTATATATATCTTCATGTGCTAATAATTATATATAATGTTATGATAAATAGTAACTATTCAATATGATTGGTATGGTCAATGTATGTTTGATACTATTGGTTGTTATTGATTGACTGATTAATGGTTGATACATGAATGATATTTTCATTATTGTATGTATGGATATTATTGGTTGTTCTTGGTTTTCATTGTGATTGATGGGTGATCGAGGTATAATTAATGTAAGTACAGTTACCTTTGGTTGTTGTTGATATTTGATCCGCTGTCATTGATTGATATCGATGATCGATGTATGGTTGATGTATTCTGATTTGAAGTATTCTGCTTGATATATTCTAATTTGATGTATTATGGTTGATGTATTTTGTATCTCGTTGGTGTATTCTGATTGATGTGTTCTAGATGATGTGTTATGGTTGAGGCATTTTGGTCGGTGTATTCTGGTTGATGTACTATGATTGATGTTTGTATGGTCAGTTGATGCATGTATGATTGTCATTTGTTTATATTTGTGTATGGTTTATATATGAGTGACATATGATTTATATATGGTTGATGTATTATGAATTGATGTATTTGGGACCGGCGTCTATATGAATGATGTATGAATGATATTGGTTGATGTTACTGGTTGATACTAATTACTAATAGTTGATTTATATTGGATTTTTGACTATTCTCTAAAGAAGACTTATGCTTTGTTTAACTGCCAATTGTTATGGCCCTTTTTGGTTTCTTAGTTAGATTGGAATTGTTGCATATAAGTTCACTTACCTCTTACAGTAAGTGCATAAAATGTTCGGGTGATCTTTGCGATCTTTATTAGAAAGGTATCTTTGAGATATTTGTTAGAAAAGTATCTTTATGATATTTTTTAGAAGAGTATATTTATGATCTTTGTTAGAAAAGTATCTTCGTGGTATAAATGTCTTTATGACCTTGTTGAAAGTTTCTCTTTTAAAAATTTTATTGAAAGGTAGCTTGTTGGAAGAGTATATTTTATTTAATGAACAATTATTCTTGTTCTATCTTGTGTTAGAAAAACAGGATCGCAGAGCAATAACAATAAAAAAGATGCAAATATTAATCACATAAAACACATTAGAAGATAGACACCAATATAACGTGGTTCACCCAATATGGGTTACATCCACACAGAAATTGCTAGTCCTCATTATTATACCATCCAACAAATGAAGTGATACAACCTACATCACATCCGCTGCCACTTCCTCTTCAGTCTCTCTCAGTCTATCTTACACAATCACAGATATATTCACAATGGTACAATACAATACACATCCGTATTACAATGTATTCCTCTTTAAGGGGAATTACCATGGGAAAATACCATGGGATACCCAAAACCATGGGACTGTAATATGTTGGCCAACAAAACAACCCAAAAAAATTCTTTCGGGGGATTTGCCCTCGAAGCCCCATGGGGGGGCGATTCCACCCCACACTAGGGCGTGTGTATATTCCACCTATATATCATATAAAAATAGGGTACAAATATAGTCGAAACAACAAAATCTATGAATTAAGAAGATTAGGCTCCAAAACCAACAATCTCCCACGTGGAGACTGATCACAGCTGCTGCACTTGTTGGACTATGCTATGAACCTTGGATTTGGAAAATTTATCATCTTCACCTTCATGCTAGAAGGCTAACTGAAACCAATAAGGAACTTAGTTTCTCTCTAGTTACTACCTTTGTCAACATGTCTACAGGATTCTGGCTAGTATGTATCTTTTCGAGCTTCAATAGTTCATCTTCCATAATAGAGCGTATGAAACGGTACTTGAGTTGTATATGTTTAGTCTTGGAATGGAATTCTTAGTTCTTTGCAAGATGAATGGAACTTTGGATGTCACTATACAACCTTCTATCCTCCTGCTTCTTACCCATTTCCTCCATGAACCTTTGCAACCAAATCATATTTTTACTGTAGTGCCCCTAGACTACTGTAGACATTGAGGGCACCTGTTGAGTGACCCGACCGATTGAAACATTAATAAAATAAATCCTTGATTTTATTTTGAGTATGTGTATCTGAACAGTTGGTGTAAATGAATGATTACGATTGATTGATATATGTGCATTTGGGTAGTTATTGTGAATGGACGATTTCATGTTGTTTAACGATTAACTTTGATATGAAAACTGTACATATGAATGATGCTTAATGACTAGCTATGCAATTGATTATGTGATTAGACGAATGAGTAATGATTGAGTAAATTATAAATGCTTAATGACGCAGCAGATTTATAAGTCAAATTGTGATTATTGAGGACAGTGCTACTAATTTACGTTTGTGAGAAATGTGTGTAGCAACAGGTGAAACGGTTCACCGACGGACACACAAAGGAATATGAAGGGTCGTAGAGTACGGGTAAATCACACACAGGGGAAGCGACGACGATGTCGACTTCCGACAAGAATACCACGCATGAGCAGATAAGCATTGATCCGCTTGCTCGAGAGGAATGCGTGAGGGCGTACGAGGTGGGCCACGACGAAGCTGGTCACGTACGAGTTGAGGGGCGCGCAGTGAGAACGGAATCACTCCTCAGCGCCATTAGTCCCTAGATAGCATGTAGACGGAGGATGGATGGTAACGATTCCTAAAATCCCTACAAGAAGTTCCCGCAAGTCAAAACGGAAAGATGGTGGCAGAAGGGCCCAACGATGCGGTACCCTGTCAAGAACGGAAAGAATGGACGCAAGGACCCAACGAGGTGGTACATTGCCAAGGAATGGAAACCATGGATGATTGGACCCGACGGAGTGGTGCCATGTCAGGGGATAAAAAAATTAAGGAACCAGGAGCCCAACGACGCGGCACCGTGATCCTAGTGAGTTTGATTGTTAAATTAAACTGCATAAAAACTTAGGAGAATAACTCTAGATTATTACTTAGCAAATGCATAACAATAGCTTAGACATTTGCACATGAATAGTTATTTTGTTGAGCATTTAAAATAATAGAAATTATTATTTAGGAGAAAAATAGATTAGACACCTAGTCAACTAAAAGCTAGGAGTTGATTAAAATATCTGGGGGACAAACTAGAGCAAACTTAGGGATGTAGGTGCACTTCCCAGAGAAACTGACACTTGGATGGGTGAGTATTTTAATTAAATAAATAATTAAAAATATTTATTTATGCATGAAGCGACATGTGTCGTAGGAGATTTCCCTTTATAAGGAAGGCTTAAGGAATGGGTAAGGGACCCATAATTTGGACGATTGTCGTAATTTTCGAATGCCTCAAAGACTTGCTGCTATCTAAGGGTTTGGCTTAGAAATCCTGGTGGGAAGGGAAGCCCAAGCTGAATTTTTGAAATACTTGTGTGAGCTCTACGACCCAAAGCTCGGGGGAGGCCATGCGACTGAAAGCATGAGCCTATGGTTGGGTGGCGAAGCTAATGGTTGCTTCGCCTATGGTTAAACGAGCTTTGCTGGAGGGATACTACGGAAGACGCAGACAACAATGGACCAGCTGGATCGGGTTGACAGGTTAAGGTTTTGCTTATTTTTGTTAAGTTATTCACTCTTTTATTTTATTTTTCCAATAACTATAATGGCTAATTTGTTTGTATGAAGTTGTTAAAGTTTCAGGTTCAGTTCAAGGGGACCCTAAAGGAGGGGTCTTACATTTGGTATCAGAGCCGGTCGAGCCTTGAGGGCACCAAACTCATAATTGTTTTTTTTGGTGGGTTCGTCCATGACCGTGGTGAATGATGACGGGAATGGAACTGCGACTTTCATAGAGTTACATCTTCGACTGGGGCAGCCATTTATACAGGTTTTTACTACTGAAAAAAAATATCTATATTTATTTCTGTTTAATTTAGAGATATTGATAGGAGACTCCAATTGATATTTTATTTACTGTCCATGAACTTCTTCCAGAACCTTTCTTGTATTTTACATGGATCTCTGCTGCTATCATATTTACACCACTGAAAAAAAACAGATCTACGTGTTCTCTTAATACTTCCGTTGAATTTCTTTATCTACTACCGGGGGAAAACTGATTCTGGCGTTATTTTTGTTCACATATCTCAATACTTGTAGTTGTAATACCCTGTATTAGAAACCAGCTCTTGGGTAATGTTGTCGAATTTCTGTAATTTCTGTATGTTTAATCTATTCTGGTTTTTTTTTCTCAATACTTGTAATTGTAATACCCTGTATTAGAAACCAGCTCCTGGGTAATGTTGTCGAATTTCTGTAATTTCTTTATGTTTAATATATTCTGGTTTTTTTTTTCCCGGTCTGTAGTCTCTGTTATGATGTTGAGATCTCCTTCATAAAGAATCAGATCCAGAGAATATAGCTCTGACCTATCGATTGTGGCCTCTATTTTGTTATGATGTTACCCTGCTTAAAGAACTGGAAAATAAGTAAAACTATTCTGACTTTTCGATTTAAGATTTCTATTATCTATGCCATGTGTGATCCAGCCTCGGAATATCCAATCAGACTCTGTTGATATCACTTTTCGCCATCACAAAACATTATGCACACCTCCTAATTCGATCTCAGGGAATGTAATTGCTCAGATAAAAAAAAGAGAGTTCTCCTTTCTTCATTTCACTTACACTCTAAGTTGAGCTATCTCTTCTTAATTCAACCCCATGTTTATCTTGTGAACCTGATCAATTGGAGTACCAGCATATTGACCATTGTACCACGATATCCGACCTCTGCTCTTAAACCTCGAATTCTGCGCGAACAGTAACCTACACTCAGTTTCACCCAACTGAGCACAACCGCCTTTGATGGATCGACAGTCCTTCATTTCTTTGGATAAATTACTGTCTAGTTGTTGATCCTCCCTTCGTTACTATCCGGATCACATTCTAGGCTTGATGAAAGACCTACCACTTAGTTTTTTTTATTATGCCGAATTCTCTCAAATCAACCGATGTTGAAACTTATTGATTTTAGCAGCGGGAAAATTCCCTGTCGTCTTAACTGCTCTCGGGGAATATTTCATTCTTAATATCTCTGGGTAGCGTATCAAAAATCAGTCCTTACCCTCTGCTAAACTCGCAGAGTTAAAAATTTGAGCAACAGATACTACCGCCAACCCTTCTACCGAGACGGCAGCATCGTCCACGTGCTCAACTGACGGTTATGCACATCTACATGCAGGTTGTTATGCGCCGAGCCCAATGAACCCTTTTGTTCAAGGATTATGTTACTTGTCACAGTTCATAAATCCTTTTACCAATAATAAGTTAATTGTTTTATGTTTCAACCAATTTGGTCGACTATATGAATCCTGTAGTGCCCCTAGACTACTGTAGACATTGAGGGCACCTGCTGGGTCACCCTACTATTTGAAACATTAGTAAAATAACCCTATAATTTTATTTTGAGTATATTTATGATTACAATTAACTTTGATATGAGAACTGTACATACGAATGATGCTTAACGACTAGCTATGCAATTGATTATGTGATTAGACGAATGAGTAATGATTAAGTAAATTATAGATGCTTAATGAAGCAACAGATTTATAAACCAAATTGTGATTATTGAGGACAATGCTACTAATTTACGTTTGTGAGAAATGTGTGTAGCGAAAGGTGAAACAGTTCACCGACGAACACACAAAGGAATATGAAGGGTCGTAGAGTACGAGTAAATCACACACAGGGAGAGCGACGACGATGTCGACTTCCAACGAAATACCACGCTTGAGCAGATAAGCACTGATCCGCTTGCTCAAGAGGAAAGCGTGAGGGAGTACGAGGTGGGCCACGACGGAGCTGGTCACGTACTAGTTGGGGGGCGCGCAGTGAGAACGGACTCACTCCTCAACGCCATTAGTCCCTAATAGCGTGTAGACGGAGGATGGAAGGTAACGGCTCCTGAAATCCCTACATGAATTTCCCGCAAGTCAAAATGGAAGGATGACGGCAGAAGGGCCCGACGATGCGGTACCCTGCCGAGAACGAAAAGAGTGAATGCAAGGACCCAACGATGTTGTGCCTTGCCGAGGAATGGAAACTACGGATGAATGGACTCGACGGAGTGGTGCCATGTCAGGGAAATTAAATTAAGAAACAAGGAATCCCAATGGCGTGACACCGGGTCCCTAGTAAAAGTTGATTGCTAAACTTAACTGCATTGAAACGTATAATTTTGCACCTAGAACTTTACTTAGAAATGCATTTGAGTACTTTAGGCATTTGCACATAAATGATTACTTTGGCATTTAAATAATATTAAGTGTTATTTAGGCATTGCACATGAAAGGATATTCCTGATTACTTAAAAATATTAAAAATATTTATTTAGGAGCAAAATGGAATCCTAGGCATGGACACCTAGTCAACTCCACCTACACCACAAATCTAGGAGTTAAGTGAAATATCTAGGGGACAAACATGAGCAAACTTAGGGATGTTGGTGCATCTCCTAGAGGAACTGACACTTGGATGGGTGAGTTGTTTTTCATTAAAGAATTAATTAAAGAATTATTTATGCATGAAGCGACATGTGTCGCAGGGGATTTTCCTTTAAAAGGGAGACTTTGGGGATGGGTAAAGGACCCAGACCCTGGATGACTATCATAATATTGAGTTACCTCATGACTTGCTGCTATTGAGGGTTTGGTTGGAAATCTTGGTGGGGGGGGAAACCCAAGCTGGGTTTCTTGAGAATTGTGTGTGAACTTTACGACCCAAAGCTCGGGGGAGGCCATGCGACTGAAAGCATGAGCCTATGGTTGGGTGGCAAAGCTAACGGTTGCTTCACCAATGGTTAAACGAGCTTTGCTGGAGGGATCCTACGAAAGAAGAAGGCAACAATGGACCAACTGGATCGGGTTGAAAGGTTAAGGTTTTGCTTATTTTTGTTAAGTTATTCACGCTTTTTATTGTATTTTTCCAATAACTATGATGGCTAATTTGTTTGTATGAAGTTGTTAAAGTTTCAGGTTCAGTTCAAGGGGACCCTAAAGGAGGGGTCCTACATTTGGTATCAGAGCGGGTCGAGCCTTGAGGGCACAAGACTCATATTTCTACCCACGGGTTCTCGGTATCTCGTCGGACTTGGATTGCTCTGGATAAGCAAATCATCGGTTAGTACAAACGGTCTTCAAGCTCGAGCACCCAAATCGAGTTCAGCAATTTGTTTTTTTCGAATCAGGTTCAATGACTTTCTAATTTCGTTTTTTAATTTATTTTCAATATTGGAATTGGTATTTTAGTTTCATTGAAGAAAATAAAATGGGTGGAAATCGATGTGCCATTCTGAAGATCTATGGCTCTGTTTCAATTAATAATTCATTATCATTCATATGAATACGTGCGAATCCTTTCTGTTGGAAATCGATCTGCCATTCTCATAAATAAATAAATAAATAAAAGTCAAGCGATCCACCCTTCTGAGATATTATATACTTTGTTTTACTATGAAATTATAAACCCTGTTGCAGCTCTTGGGACATTTCCAAAACTCTTTTAAATGATTTAAAACCCGAGTGGTTCCAACTCATGTGGCGTTTCCAGATTTCCTGAATTGATTTTTAAAATTGTTCATCGAAGTCTGCGTTGATTCAATCCTTATCAGTGTTTCCGAAGTTCACAAAACGACTTGTAATTCACTTTTTAATTTCTTTTGACCGATCTGTCATTTAACATTTCCAGAATTTGCCGATACGGATTGAAATCATCTTTTATTCTCTGTATTTCGATTCTTACTTAATATTTACGAATTCGTAAATACGAATTAAATTTTTCCTTTTCCATGGATCGGCGCTTTCCAGTTTTATTTTAGAAATCATATTTGATCCATTAAATATCTCTATGACATATTATGGATCAGTATTTAAGTTTTATTTTAGAAATCGTATTTGATCCAATTCCAATCTCTGTGTAAGCATTTCTGTTGGCATTTCCAGGCTGAGGCTGATGGTAACACCGACATTACATTCTTTGTGTAATCTTAAATTTATTTGTGATTTCCAGTTTCTCTGTCAGATGTCGATTAGGATTCTACTTTTACTTTTAAAACCTTGTTTAAAATCTACTGACATTTCCAGATCTCACAAGTCGATTATTTTTTTTTAATTCGGTGTGTATCCAATTTGATATGGAATTTCCAAACCTCTTGAGTTGATTTTAAATTGTTCTTAAAATCTGCGTTTACGAAATGGCATCTCCGGATCTTTTAAAAGGATTATATTTGCTTAAAAAAAAAAAATCCACTGCGTGTTCATTTTCCATTTTCTGTATATTAAATTGAAGATCTGAACGGCATTATCAGAATTCGAGCTAGGACTTTTAATCTTTCTGTGTATCGATTCTTAAAAACTATTGTATATCTACTTGACATTTCCAGAATCCGTTCCTTTTGCATTCTCTGAGCATCGACTTCATATTCGACATTTCCGAAGTTATGGACAAACCTCTCCGTATATTCAATTAAAAATCTGAACGACACTTATATCATAATTCAAGCTGGAGTTGCAAAATGGCTTTAATTTTTCTATGCATTATTAGAAAATATGTAAGGCGTTTTCCAGAATATGTAGTGTACTGTAGTTAATCACTAAATTATTCCCTCTCTTGGGTATTCAGTGTCTTCCTGTTCCATGTTGTATTCGGGGAAACCAATTAGTAGATCTGGGATTAGTTAAACAAAGCAATTAATTTAATTCTTTTTGTTATACGCATTTAACGCCATCCCGTGCCTGACTTGAGCTCCATAAAATCGTATTTAGACTTGAGTTTAGTCTAAGCATCGTAAAAGGGATAATGCCGAGCCCTTCTGGTGCATATGAAACCGTAATCATAGTAATCAATCTCCTGATGCCCCAGTCCTGCTTTTAGTGAAACTTATGGGAAAGGAGATTAATCACGGAGTTGCTTCCAAATTCTGCTGTGTCAATTAGCACTGCTAAATTAATTTTTACTTCAGTTCATGATGGCGAAATTGGTGGAACCAACAACAGATAACGCTGAAGTTGATGACGCTAAGTATGGCGATCTCCAGTGAATTAGTAACTACTGTATTACTATGGTATACGTGGCAGAAAGGGAAGTGTGGGACTTCTAGTCTTTATTGTTAATGTTTAATAAAATTATATCTCTGTCGAAACCTGGTTGAAACTTTGTTTAGTTAAGCTCCAGCGCTATCACTCCTTCTTTCATAACTTCCTATCGCTATACCTCATCAGAGAGAGCGATGCACACACCATTTTATGCCTTCATGATGGTAGGCGAACCAGCTGCTAAACCCTGTTATTCGATAATGAATGGGATCGAGTTTTTTTTAAACTCAGCCTCTGATCATTGAATAAGATAGGGCTGTCTACAATTGCTGCTATTGCTAATCAAGGCTTTGTTAAAAATATGGACAGAGACAAACAAATGAGTTACAAAGCACGAACGGCTGAACTATCTATTTCATATTACACATTAGTATATATATGTTACATAGTTTTACGGTTCAAGCCAATACTGGCTAACCGAATATGGAACTGAATAACGGAATGTAACTAACAGAACTTAACTAAGAGATTAATATTTCTAACACTCCCTCTTAATCTCAAGGGTTACATTCTTACTAAACACAACACTCCCTTTTAATTTTGACACTCTAAAACTGCTAAAATGCAAATCTCACAAATGCAAATGCTTGCTGGTCTATGTCTCAGCCAAGCTTACAAACACTTAACATAATTTCATAAAACTAAATTAGCTTCAAATTAGGCTGCTTAGGCCTATTTCTTTCATCTTCATCTTCATAGATAGAATGTTCGCCTGGATCCCAAATCTGATGTTGTTGTCGTCCTCTTTCCTTGCTTTCAATTGTATCTTCAATCAACTGATCTTTGTAGTTGACTATATTATTTGTCAAACACTTCCATAATTCTTCTACCTCAATGTTCATCTCTATTCCTTGCAAGTGTATGTTACTAAACTTCACTTCCTGTGAAATTTCTGCAATGCTAATTTCAAATTCTTGAAAATTAATGTTTTCATATTTTTCATCTGCTACAATATTCTCGTTCATGTCTTCACAAATTCGTGGATTTTCTATCCATTCTTCTAGCATTCTCAACTCTTCATCATAATCTGTTAACACATCCAAATGATGTTCTTCTTTCATAGTACCTGTAAACACACACAAATTTTCAGTTCCAAAAACATGAGATTCTTTGGTCTTGGTTGATGCGTCAAGCATCTTTTCCTTTCATCTGCTACAATATTCTCGTTCATGTCTTCACAAATTCGTGGATTTTCTATCCATTCTTCTAGCATTCTCAACTCTTCATCATAATCTGTTAACACATCCAAATGATGTTCTTCTTTCATAGTACCTGTAAACACACACAAATTTTCAGTTCCAAAAACATGAGATTCTTTGGTCTTGGTTGATGCGTCAAGCATCTTTTCCTTGTGTAGGAATGGACTCTTCAAACACTCTACAAAATCTTCTTCTTGTTTCTCGTCAAATACTGCTACATGGGCAGTTTTATCTTCAACTGAATTGTCATCATCAAACTTTGTTCGGTTCATGAAGTTAATGTCATCAGCAATATCTATTGCTGGATTCACCAAAGTTTCTTCAACATCAGAGGATGCTACAATGGCATCTTTACCAACAACTTCATCATCCACGGGTGAATCTACACAGTGGGATTCACCTTCCTCTTCATGCTCTATGGCCCACACAATTTCTTCAATATTCTCCTCCTCTACTTCTTTATCAAGGAGTTCTTCAACTTTCTTGTCTTCCTCTTCTTCCTTTGCTTCAAACACAAAAACTTCTTTGAATTTACCAATATGCTGCAAAGTATTGATGTTTCTTCTCTTTTTACTATACCTCATCTCTAAAGCATCCCAAAAAGCTTTTGCACTAACAACTTGACGAAGTTTATAGAAAACACTATAAATAACATTGTCATCAACTGCTGATAAAATAAGAAATCTTGCTATTGCATTTTTTCTATTATGAGGATCTTCAAAATCTTTTTGAACAAAACGCCATAAATTTACTGAACGAAGCAAATCTTCCATTTTATTTGCCCAAATTTCATAATCCATACCTTCGAAAAATGGCAAAATCGGCATAGATATTCTCAATATTTCATCTATCTCTTCATCTAGATTCGGCTTACTCTGTTCTGAATCATCATTGATCCTCTGCTCTAAATCTTCATTGATCTGCTCGATCTCCTCAATCTGATTCTTGTCTATATCATCTTCTCGATTTTTGACTCCAACTGGAATCTCACCATACATTTCTGCAAAATAGGCTTCCTCTGCCCTTCTATTCTTTTTCGCAATTTGTTTAATATTTCTCCTTGATTGTTTTAATCTTCTCATGTGACCCATTACAAACCAAGATATTTACTTTATGTATCTTGACAAAATGTATTTTTTAATCTTTTCGCAATACTTTCAAAACTTAAGGTTTCTTCAACATATTCAAACATAACAAAAATCGATCTTCTTTTTGGGAGTAACCGTCTCTCTATATATTCCAATAAAAATCTTTTCATAAACCCAAACTGGTCACGTTTCTTATCTTGGTCAAATGGTTAAAAAATATCTTTTCAAGGCTCCTTTTAAGTAATAACATTTCCTTTTCATAGAACGTCTAACACCATTAATTAAATATTTCAAAAACAAGATTTTAAGTCTTTTGACTTACGGGATTTTCCCTCTTGTGCAGCGATTCTGGATTTTTCCTCTTGTGCAACAATTCTTTAGGATTTCATGAACCACCATTATCTCATGCGACTTTCTCAGGTGAATATCTGAGTGGTAATTTTCATACACAACGATTTTGACTTCTTTCTAACAGAATATGTCTACACAAAATTGCGGCTGTCACTTTGTTCGGAACAACTTTACCTCTTCTCCAATTGCACTCGAATTGATATGCAGATCCTTTTCTGCTCGTCTTCACTGGCAGCGAGCTTCCTCACTTCACACAAAGTTTGCAGACAAAATGTCACAGCCAGGGTTCTGTATTCAATGGGCTGGCTGAACGTTCTCCAAACAGATTTCTTTCTGCACTTTAAACTCGAACTTCTTCACACCAAAGTTTCTCACAAATAGCATAGCCCGGATTCTTTCTTCAAAGGACTGTTTCCATCAACAATTGATCCAACCAATAACTGGTGGAGTCTCAAACGCTGTCAAACGTCATCCAAACAAATTACACAGAACTTCTGCTCAGGAACACCTCACTAGAGAGCAGATTTCTCTCTGCGTGTGCACGAACAAATTCAACAAAGCCTCTAACGGCTCAACAAAACCTCCAAGGGCTCAACAAAACCTAACGGTTCAACAAAACCTCCAATCAAGAAGAGGATCCTAAATCCTTCTTGGATTGACCAACGGATTAACCAAATGCTCTGATACCATGTTAAAAATATGGACAGAGACAAACAAATGAGTTACAAAGCACGAACGGCTGAACTATCTATTTCATATTACACATTAGTATATATATGTTACATAGTTTTACGGTTCAAGCCAATACTGGCTAACCGAATATGGAACTGAATAACGGAATGTAACTAACAGAACTTAACTAAGAGATTAATATTTCTAACAGGCTTGGTTACTTCGGATACACAGCGTGTGCCTGCGGTAAGAGTTATCCGAAGTCTCTGTCTTTTTGTTTTATATCTACTGTGCTGTGTTCGATCCTAAATCGATTGAACTGGCGTATTCTCTATGTGGAAGCCAGATTGTGAGATCTAATCTGGTAAATGATAGGGATCTAATGTCAATGCCCTACTTTTTACAGTCCTTGACAGAGTTCCTCTCTTTAATGTTGACTTCTGTTCTTGATCCACTGATTGTAAGCGAAGATTCCATCTCAGCAAGGTTTATAAAATTGTCTGAAAACTGTGATAGATCTCGGGTTTCCAACGTTTAACTTTTGTTTTAGACTACTGATTTCCAGTGTGGATCCCCTCTCCATAAACGTTGAATTTCTGTCTAGCTATCCTAAATCTTAGCCTGAACCTATTTTCCTTTGGTTTTAGTAATTACTATAGAACTGGATCTTACCCAGAGTTATCTTTATACTTATATCACTCTGCCTCTCGATCTGGAGGTTAGCATATAGCGTGATTCCTCCTTATTTTCGTGTTATTTACCTCTTGGACGTTTTGTTCAACGATTGGGGATTTGACTCCTATCGAGTTTGTTTTAAATATTATGGTGCCTGTTAGAATTCTTTCCATAGCATAAATAAATAAAATTAAAAATAAATAAAAAAACGTTTACATTTCAGTCAGACCTTTGGATCTATTCATTTGTGACCACGAAGTATAATGCATGTCAGGATCTCTGTTCGTTGCACGAACATTAGCGCCGACCTGCGCCGTAAGATATATATATAAAATACACATATACATTATCATACAGAAATGTGATATCTGTATCTGTGGATGTTAGCAGCAATTCAACCAAATCTGAGGACAAAGCATAACTTATGCCCTCCCTGTTTACTTAGGATTATTTACGGAGAACGTTATACTCTTTTTAAATTAATTACATTCTTAAAACTTTTATTTATGAGGAGTTACAGGGAATGCGAATCTTGGATTGAATATGTTAATGTCGTAAACAGGTAGTTTAGAAATGGATTGTGATTACGTATTGATAATTTATGTTTATATATATGTTATTGGATGGACAGCCAACGAGTGCGTGATTGGAGGATCACTGTTAGATATTAATAGTATGTGCCACCTACCAGTTACAACGATCAACCTGGTAGGCTACGATACCTTGGTTGTGTAAAACGGCTACTATAGTCAACATTAGATGCTGAGGACGATCGTTGAAGATAGCAGATATCAGTTATATATATTGGACTGTCCTCCTTATACGCATACCATCACATATTCTTCAACGATTATGAAAATATCTAGTAACTGCAAATTTTACGACCCACCAATTAGATATGATGTGGAATGATAAATAACTACCGGCTTATGACTATTTTATAATCACTCTCCATCGCCATGAATAAAAAAATAAATAAATAAATAAATAAATAAAATTGAATGCACATGATGAATAACGAGTTTATTGTTATATCCTGAAAATGGCAATATTTCGATATTTATGGATGCTTAAAGTAATTCCATCCTCACTTGTAAAGGAAGGGTCGTAGGACATTTATATAAAGTTTAGTATATAACTTCAAATTGGAGTGTTTGATTTTATCTTTACACGTTGTAAAAGCATTTAATTTAAAAGCTTGGTATTAAATATTGAAATTCAATATTTAGATTTTATTTTATTAGAATAAAAAAAAGTTGTATAGATAATTAACATAATTTCTCATTATTTTTGTTATTATTCAGATTTATTTGGATATATATATATATAAAGAAAAGAGAAATAACGTGTCCCACCTTTAATGTGTATTGGAAAGGGAGAGATGAGTTTTCACGTTACCTTAAAAGCTTATTCAATAACATTTTAATGGAGTGTATTACTATTATTATATACATGTATTATAGTGCTGCATGTCTTAAATGATGTCATACTATCTTTGTTGATGATTTTATCATTTCATCACTAAATTAATGTATAGTCAATATTTATGTGAAAAAGTGGATAAGTATTAGCTAAAGGAAGGCTATGAGATAAACCTGTGTTTAAGGATAGTTATAATCATTTTAATTACCAGAATAATGGTATTGGTAGTTAATTTAAAATTATTATTATTAAAATATCTGATTTAGTTGGTAATATAAATCTAACATAAATAATTATTAAAAATATCATAATGCTAAAGACAATTAGTAAAGGTATGCAAGTAGTCAATGGAAAAGCCTCGATATAAAGAATGACAATGGGAAAAAGAAGGAAACCGGCCTTTTGAAGGTGATAAGTGCATGAAGATACACTTTCTCTCAAGGTGATGTTAACACTCTAATGTGGTGTATATATATGTACTTCTAATTATTCATAAAAATAAGTTGAATAATTCTATTTATACTAGTGAAGTGGTGGTACTTCTCTTATTTTATTTACATGAATGTTTCACAAAACAAAGGGTGAAAGAGGCTATGTAGTGTCCCATTTGAAGAATTTTCTACTTTCTGGGATTAGACATAGTGAGAATGATGTCAAACGGATGCATTTGGTGAATTTACCAATTGTGGAAAATTGGCAATTTTAGATTGAGATGATGCATTGACTCATGCCGTAATTTCCACCTAGCGGCAAGAGGGTCAAACATTGACGTATTTTAACAAAAATAAAAATAAAAATGGAGATGAACAATAGAACGAGCCAACACATGACATTAATTCTCTATTATGACAAGGCCACATATAAAAAAAATAAAAAAATAAAAAGAAAAAGAAAGAACTACAATCTTGACTTGACCATGATATGATAATGGGGAAAATAGAACTTGGAAAACCTGTCGAAAGGGGCAATTGAAGACGATCTTGTCAAACAAAGTATGGAGACGATAAACAAGACGAGCTAAACGAAATGATGCTAATCACCTGACATGATGAAATCTAAATGGAAAGATGAATAATTCCCATGATACGACTCGATGTGAATACGACAAACCACACATGACGAGATGGGGCAAATTTGCCGAAGGGGTCATATGACCACAAAAATGATGAAACGAGGTAAGGATGTGACAAGCTCATTAACCTGGACATAATGATACTGATGAAAGGAGTAGGGGATAAATTTTAATATGTTCGACTAAACCGTTAAGTTCCGACCCTAGGAATCCTATCAAATTGAGAACCGACATTTGGGGATTTGGAAGCAGTCTTATGGAATTTGGATTTGGGACAATTTGAGGGTCTCTCCTGATATGTTAAAAACGTTATTATATCTTACCGCATATTTTATGATGTTTTCCTTCTCGTCTTGGAGGGAGGATAACCAAATAGATTTAAATCCTTGCTCGGATTATTATGCTTTGATAAACTATTGGATGGCTATTGATGCAATGCAGCTTGTAGATATTAGACATTGCAAACCTTCGTAGATGACTAAAAGGGTATAGAAAATCTAAATTTGGAATAACAATTATGAAGGTATTATTGGATTTGCATTCCGTGAAATTATGATTGAGTTCCTAAGGAGGTATTGGGACCATGCTGATGAAATAGAAAACTAATGATTAGAACCACAAGTGCTTATGGCCATGATTGTTGGAGAAAAATAGAATAGAATGACCTGAAGATGAGAATATAAATTAAGATAAAGCCTAGCGTCGAAAGTACAACAACAAAAATTAACTTCGAGACGAAGTTCTTCATAGGAGGGGGGGTGTATGTAGTGCCCCTAGAATGACTGTGGAATTTAATGGCACCTGTCGAGTGACCCGGCTAAACAGACTTCAATAAAGCGGCCCTTCGAGTTAGGATGTGTCTTAATAATCGAGAAACACTTGATGAGGTGCATGACGACAATAATTGATAAATGAATTAAGGAATTAAATTATATGTGTGAAGTGGGATAATTGATTGATTACTTCTTGCTTAATGACTAGCCTTGATTGATCAAGTCAAAGTGCAGTGGGACAATTACAATCCTATCTTTGCGACTTGGGAGGACGCAACTGAGATGTGTCATAGCTTTATGCATTTATTCTGAACTTCGGGACGAAGTTCTAAATAAGTAGGGGTATATGTAGTGCCCCTAGACTACTGTAGACATTGAGGGCACCTGCTGGGTCACCCTACTATTTGAAACATTAGTAAAATAACCCTATAATTTTATTTTGAGTATATTTATGATTACAATTAACTTTGATATGAGAACTGTACATACGAATGATGCTTAACGACTAGCTATGCAATTGATTATGTGATTAGACGAATGAGTAACGATTAAGTAAATTATAGATGCTTAATGAAGCAACAGATTTATAAACCAAATTGTGATTATTGAGGACAATGCTACTAATTTACGTTTGTGAGAAATGTGTGTAGCGAAAGGTGAAACAGTTCACCGACGAACACACAAAGGAATATGAAGGGTCGTAGAGTACGAGTAAATCACACACAGGGAGAGCGACGACGATGTCGACTTCCGACGGAATACCACGCTTGAGCAGATAAGCACTGATCCGCTTGCTCAAGAGGAAAGCGTGAGGGAGTACGAGGTGGGCCACGACGGAGCTGGTCACGTACTAGTTGGGGGGCGCGCAGTGAGAACGGACTCACTCCTCAACGCCATTAGTCCCTAATAGCGTGTAGACGGAGGATGGAAGGTAACGGCTCCTGAAATCCCTACATGAATTTCCCGCAAGTCAAAACGGAAGGATGACGGCAGAAGGGCCCGACGATGCGGTACCCTGCCGAGAACGAAAAGAGTGAATGCAAGGACCCAACGATGTTGTGCCTTGCCGAGGAATGGAAACTATGGATGAATGGACTCGACGGAGTGGTGCCATGTCAGGGAAATTAAATTAAGAAACAAGGAATCCCAACGGCGTGACACCGGGTCCCTAGTAAAAGTTGATTGCTAAACTTAACTGCATTGAAACGTATAATTTTGCACCTAGAACTTTACTTAGAAATGCATTTGAGTACTTTAGACATTTGCACATAAATGATTACTTTGGCATTTAAATAATATTAAGTGTTATTTAGGCATTGCACATGAAAGGATATTCCTGATTACTTAAAAATATTAAAAATATTTATTTAGGAGCAAAATGGAATCCTAGGCATGGACACCTAGTCAACTCCACCTACACCACAAATCTAGGAGTTAAGTGAAATATCTAGTGTCACGAACCCAAAGTTTCGAGAAAATTTAAAACTTTTCTAAACATCTAATCTTCTTTAAATGCTATGCAGAAGATAAAGTGTGTACACAACATCTATATTTGTCACATCATTCTAGCATCTTAACATTAATTATTCAATGGTAATTATCAATGAAAACTTTACTTGTCGACACAAGATCTTAAGCACCCCAATCAAAATATACAACTCGTTAACTCGTATCTTATTGTAATAGCATGAATAGAATTCTAACACTTGTCTCACCTTAACAAATTTCCCTCTACTAACTTGATTATAAACTGAGTAGAACATTTTCATGGAAAGATATAAATAACAACCATCGTAATAGTATAATGCTTTATGATACATAAATTGGAAGTAAACAAAAACTGAAGAAATACCTGAGATGCCTCATCATGGATATATATATGAAAGATATACACAAGTACAACACAATTATCAAGAGAGACATATACAAGAATTACACCCCAAGGGAACAAAGACATACACAAGAGACCAAAAGTAACGTGGTTCACCCGTACACGGGCTAGTCCACAAAGGTGTGTGCATCTTTTATTAATCTTTCCTCCATAGGAATTTTACATCGTACAACTCAATCGTTGTCTTTCAAGGAACACCTCTTATAGAGGGCTTCATCAATACACTTTCGACAAAACAAAGTCGAGACTCTTTCATATATAGATCACCCAACACTTATTATAATTTATAAGGTGAATTTAAGAGGATCGATAACCCTAATCCTTTCCTGATCAATATTCCGTGAGTGATTCATTTCTTCATATAAGGATACTTGTCCTTCCGTCAAGCCTCTATTACATAGAGGATTATAAGTATAAACTATTTACATGTATACTACCTTACTCAAGTTGTGCAGTAAATTCTTCTCACATATGATAAGAATTTATGTTATCTCTAAGGCATACATTTAATTAGTATAAACATTTTTCTTTCCCTTAAATTTTTCCCAACAACTACTTTATTTTGTATATAGTCATTACTACAAGGAGTACATTATACATATAAATCCCTTTTCCCCAAAGTATATAAAAATCCTCTTGAGAGAAGAAAAATAAATAACTTCTCTATGGCTTATTTTACTAGACAAAACTTGCCTTAGAAATTACCAGTAACTTGGCCAATACTAAGCCCTCCTTACTTTATTTAAGAGAAATTGAAAAGACCCTTAAATTTTTCCCACTAGAACATCATCATACTTACCATATTTTGGCCTCTTTTAAAATAAAAGAATTTACTTAACACTTTAATCTTTTTACTTTAAGACCCAAAATATTCAAAAAGGAAAAACACTTCCTTACCCTAATTTGATTTCTCCTAAACCAACATGTTAATTAATATATTTTATTCTTTCATTATTTCATACCAATATTCGTTTCACACCTTTCCTCCAAATGGAGACATAAACCAAAATTAACAAATCCCTACAAGTTTGAGCATAACTAAATTTAGAGTGGAGGTTTCGCTTACTTCTAGCATCGAGGGAAACTACCTGGAATGCAAATTGTTCTTGAATTAAGTAGTCGTCTTATTTAACCAGCAGTCGGGCCAGATCATTAAGCGATCGAGTTAGACCCCACTGGAGGTGATCTGAACATAAAAGAAATCAACATCATGTTGTTAAAAATAAATGGATGAGGGTTTACAGAAGAGAATCCCGTCATTCATAGTTTACAATTTATACAACCATTTAAAACTCTGAGGATCGTGCTCCTCCTAACCAGTCGACTCTGTCCTAGTTTGATAGAACAACTGCAAAGATGGTCAAATCTACCCTTAAACACACTAACTCAATAATATTCAGTCTGCAAAAGATCATATGGGAACCTGGCTGCTTCTCACCACAACGGACTAGAATCCAATGGAATCAAATCCTATTATTGATTTCTTCGTTTTAAAGCAGTATTTTACTCCTCTGCTAAGGGTTTCAGTGGTAATATTCTGAACGCATCACAAGAATAGCAGAAAAGATCTCAGGGATGTGGATCTCACTGGCAATATGCCGATCGCATCACATAGACCGAAGAACACTTAGGGGTATTATTATGAGCTACCATTTACCCAGAACTTTTGACAGCAGAAAGATTTATAAACACCAAACATCAAACGGGTTCCTATTTGGGCGTTCCTACTAATCATCAAGCTGATCCTTCCGGTGATTAATGCAGAAGAGGAACAAATTAGCAAGTGGTTCTGGTCAATTGTTAAGGCGAAGAAATTGGGTAATGCGTTTTGTAACCATCCATACCTTAATTTCTAATTAGCGATTTAACGCTTCGTTCAAAGAATTTCAGGAGTAAAATTTACTTATTCTACTACTGTACACAGGGTTAAATCAAGAGAAAAACACTGTCAATAAACCTATAAACTAAGCGAAATATATGCAGTAAGGCTACACTTATCTTTCCTTTGGACTGTGGATCCAAGATGGCTGAGCTATTTGCCACCGTCATCACAATCTCCTATCTTTCAGAAATCAAGGATGCGCAGATGTGAAATTGCTCCATCATGCTCCAGTCTATCTTCTCTCCAACTGCCTGACATTACACTCCAGAGAACTTTCGGTAGTCGTCACAGAGGCAACGTTTTCTTTTCTCATATCGCAGGGTTGCTTCCCTATAGCTATCACTGAGACGGCGTTTTTTTCCCTTCCCTATTGCAGGTAACCGCGATCTTTAAAAGGTTTAGGTTCGTATTAAGGAATAGCAATCAATTCCACCATTCCCATCCCCCCACTAACACGAGAAAGTCTCCATATTTCAATGAGCTCGGCAGGGTTGTAACTGTTGCCACATTACTTAATGGGACAGATGGCGACCTCACCCTTTGGAGTTCTTCATAGCATGTGAAGGTGAAAGATTCGGGTGCTCCACAAAGGGAACAACTGCCAGCTCACTCCACGTTGTACACAATTGCCCACATACTCTGTCTCGTATTCTTCTTTAACGCAGGTTACTGTGGAGACATTAACCTTAGATTCCTCCTACGTTTAAGCGAGTGGCTTCGAACTAACAGTCTTAATAAATGAAAAGAAACCACTCCTTGGGATCAAGTGGCATCATTCTCGACAAGTGTCGACCACCATCCAAGTTTAGCAAAAAACAGATATACCCTCTTAATCCATTAATGGCGGATTGCCCTACTTCGAAAATGAAGGAAAATCAAACTCCTATAACTTAGGTTTAAATCTATATACTTTGTATACAAATTTTATAAGTAAATAAATCGTGTGCTATCAATTCTTATACCATGAAATGTTCATATGAAATCTTGTATTTAAGAATTTCTTATATCATGAAATGTTCATATGAAATCTTGTATTTAAGAATTTCTTATATACATTAGCCATTTCTATACTTGCACCCTCTATCTATAACAATACATTTGTTTCTAAATATATATATATATATATAAGAGAACTTAGTGTTATCTTTATTTAGGGATATCAAGTATACCTTTTTCCGACACTTTTGTCGACGTCTTAAGTTGTTGTGATATGTAGTTATACTGCGTCGTTCAACTCTCGTCTATGTATTTTTATGCTAATAGGTACGTCATCGCAGTTTAATCTATCATGCAGTGAATGGCAGTTACCCCAAACTTAAGTGATGACCCTATCACCAGTCTCCCAAGTGTAAAACAACACTTATGAACATAATACTAGCTCAAGGTCCACTGGTGGGGCCTTGGCCTTGAGCTCCTCACCAGGGCCAATAATCAAATACATTTTACAAAATGAGCGTATAAAGGAGGGATATTACATCTAGGGGACAAACATGAGCAAACTTAGGGATGTTGGTGCATCTCCTAGAGGAACTGACACTTGGATGGGTGAGTTGTTTTTCATTAAAGAATTAATTAAAGAATTATTTATGCATGAAGCGACATGTGTCGCAGGGGATTTTCCTTTAAAAGGGAGACTTTGGGGATGGGTAAAGGACCCAGACCCTGGATGACTATCGTAATATTGAGTTACCTCATGACTTGCTGCTATTGAGGGTTTGGTTGGAAATCTTGGTGGGGGGGGAAACCCAAGCTGGGTTTCTTGAGAATTGTGTGTGAACTTTACGACCCAAAGCTCGGGGGAGGCCATGCGACTGAAAGCATGAGCCTATGGTTGGGTGGCGAAGCTAACGGTTGCTTCGCCAATGGTTAAACGAGCTTTGCTGGAGGGATCCTACGAAAGAAGAAGGCGACAATGGACCAACTGGATCGGGTTGACAGGTTAAGGTTTTGCTTATTTTTGTTAAGTTATTCACGCTTTTTATTGTATTTTTCCAATAACTATGATGGCTAATTTGTTTGTATGAAGTTGTTAAAGTTTCAGGTTCAGTTCAAGGGGACCCTAAAGGAGGGGTCCTACATTTTTCAAAATTGACTTGGGAGAAAAACGCTGCATGTTGTCCTACTTATTTCAAATCCACAATTTGATGATGTAATGTATTTTGAATATCTAGTTCATGAATGGACAAAAACAAGTGACAAGATAACAAAAATTGTTTTTGCAAAAGGCCAATTATCCACAGTAAATGTCATTTGCAAATATGCATTTTAAAATACTATTAAATTTTGAAATACTCATCATAATTCATCTCACCGGAAAGGGACAATAAGGAAAAAACAATAGTAAGAGAAATGAAGTACAAAGGGACAATCAAGAGAAAACAATAGTATGAGCAATATAGTACAAATAGTAGTACAAGGAAATGGTACCTGTAGGACCCCTCCTTTAGGGTCTCCTTGAACTGAACCTGAAACATTAACAACTTCATACAAACAAATTAGCCATCATAGTTATTGGAAAAATAAAATAAAAAGCGTGAATAACTTAACAAAAATAAGCAAACCAATTCAGATCCCAATGCCTCGTCTTCAACCCCTTTTGGAAAGTAAACCGATTCAGATCTTTAGACAGTGGGTCTCTGTTTCTGAATCGATTTAAATCTGGAGCATTAATCAATAACCTCTGTGTGGGTCCATCATGAAGTTTAAACATTTAATTTCGGGATCCTCTGTCAATCCCCTAGCTTTCCTTTTTCTCGTCTCTGCCATTTCAATACTGTTTTCAATTTAAATTACCTAGATCAGGAATCCATCTTGGCTCTCTGCCTTTTTTATACTGTATTCCATTCAAAACTTTCAGATCAAGATTCAATCTTGATCCTCTGTCTTTTGATTACTGTGATCACGGGGGCTTCACTAGAAGGCAATATAATATCACGTTCATTCATATTGCAGTATTAAATATTCATGAAAACCTAAAAATTATATTGCTTATATATTAAGGGGCAAAGGGTTTTTTTTATTTAATGTAACAATACAAAAATACTTTGGGGTCTTTTTTATATGGGCAGGCTGACAAATATCTTCCAAATGGAGATGGCGGGATCACGACCGGATGAGAAATCGGGTTGAGGCAAGGCTCGGGCTTACCAGTACGCAGGGAAATCGCATCTTGAGGCATGGTTGAGGCCAGGGGTTTCATGGTGAAGTGGGTTTCCAGTCGATCATAGTCGAGAGACAGTGGTCATTGACAGCCAATTGTTACCAATAGCACTCAACCAGTTGTTACCAATAGCCTTGGGAGGCTCTAAGCCTCCAGGGCTTGTTATAGGCCCTCGATAGGCCTTGGGGGCTTGAATACCCAACCACTCGTGGCTATTATAGGCCTTGGGAGGTTTAGTCAACCTCCTAAAGCTTGTTACAGGCTCTGGGGGATTGGATACCTAGACCACAACAGGCTTAGTCAATGATGGGGGAACTGCAACATGCAATCTAAATGTTGTACTATGTGCATTGGCTCTAGTGACATACAAGAAGTGATCTCCTATTTCTTCATTAGACCATTGGATGTTGTAAATCATAATGATATGTGGTTGAGTAATTGCATTGTGGGTGAAGTAATGGGCATCCACAATATATACATCGAAAGAAGCAAGGTGCATTGTAGAATGCATGTGGGGTCATTAGAGGGGTATCATATCAATAAACTAGGTAGAAATATAAAGGGGTATAAAAAATGTTATTGAAAAAATTGATACATACAATATCTAGTGAAAATATGGGTTTTTTTAAATTGGGAAGGCGTATTGGGAGGGGGTTAAAAAAACGATTTTGGAAAGTATTTTCCAATATTTAGTGAAATTAGGGGTATTGTTTCATATGCCATGAACGAACGCGCTATGATAGCAGTTTATTGAGTGAAGCCCCCGTTACTGTGATTCTGTGATTTTCTATAGGTATATTAAATTAATTTCAGCTAAATCCTTCACGTGCTGGCAGCAATGATCTTTGTCTTTATACCTTGTGAATTGCAACATAACATCCTGATTGATTTCTACCTTCTAGCACAGATCGTATAGATCATTGTTTTTTTTTTATTATATGATTCAATTCCCTGTGACTAACACATTCAATTCGATAGCAATCAACACTTTATCTCGAGATTGCGATTTAGATATCCTTTTTCTTCTTTGTGACTAACGCATCCACACTCTGGATCGAACAAACTCCCAGGCGCTGTTTGTGAAATTCTTGGACTGGCTATTTCATTCAGTCTTCCGATCATGTAACCATCCGTTCTCAAACTAGGGGATTATGGGCTGAGATCTCAGCTTTGGTTGATACTTTCAAAGTCAGGTCATATTTCTGGTTTTCTTGTTCATTTGTTAATAAAAATAAAAATAAAAAAATGGACAAAGCAGGTGGCCTCGCGTTGATATCCTTATGTACTTTAATGATCAGCGATCACTTAGAATCAGCCGTCATTGTTTTTCGACCTTGAATCATAGCTTGCTAAACCCTTATCAACCGAGGGATCATACTCTACATCCTATACCCTTTAACTGTTTTCTAAAGCGCTGCTACCAACCGGTGCATTTAATACCCTGGATCCTTCAAGAATTGACTCTGCTAAGCACGCCAAATCCAGGTTCTAAGAGCGTAATCCCTTCACATTTCCTTCTTGTGTTAATTTATTGTTCACATCACGAACTCGATTTTCGTAGTTTGAAACTGAATAAAAGTTGAATTTGCACGAGAAGCGGCCCCAAATCTAATCTCTGAGCATTGCAAAACATACCGATAGCATAGGTTTCCATAGCTACGTCAATGTCGGTTATCCAGGATCTCAAGGTTCAGTTGGGAGATTGTATTACCGAAATTCTAGTAATTTATTATGATATGCTGTTGCAGCTACTTATTATTTAACATTACGTGTATGCATATTTGTAGGATGGACAAGCAGTCGAACTTCGAGTCTGAGAATAAATTTTTAGTTGATGAATGATTTGAAGAATTTTAATAGGAGTTAAATTCAGTCACGTAAACCTCTCTTGGAGTATTTTCATATGTTAAGCTATGATAGATGTAGTGAAAGATCATCAAATTAAAGTGGTAGCTTAGACAGAAAGTAAAGGTCTCTGATTTCATGGGGTGATCTAAAGCTGATTCGCGCTGAAGCTAACCAGGCGATCAATACCTACCATGAAATCTATAGTTCCTTAACACCTGCGGCAGCTACCACAAAGTCATGGGTTGTAGCTTAGACCACGGCTCTATTGGTATAGTCTTCGACCGTAACAGTTGGGTGGAAGTTAGGTCATAAAACCCAGTGTCCATGATACCCACTCGATGCAGAAAAGGGAGGAGAGAAGGGTGAATTGTTGAAAGCTTGGAATGGATCAAGCGACAACCTCCCCATAAATATTTCTTCAACTACTGGGTCGTGACAGATTCTAAGTTCTTTAAGTTTTTACTTTTTGAATATGTATACGTATTATTTTAAGTTTGATATAAGTTATTTTAAATTATGGAAACTGCGCATTGAGTTTTATTTAATATCAGAGGTTTAGCCAGTTCAAAAGGGCTAGAATATATTTAGATGTGTAAAAAAAAAAACAACACAAAACAAACCAACAACCAACCAACCAAATAACCACATTTTGTTGTTGGTTGATAGTTTGAATCGAAGAATGGTATAGGAAAATATTTATATATATAAGTGCTTCACCCAGGATAGAACGAATGGGAAGCTAGCTAATTCAAACCATAATCTCTTCAATTTGTTTATCGTGAAAGTAATGAAACTTTATTATTGTAGTTATGAATTTACGGAAATGGATTTCCTTTCAAGCTGGTTGGGTAAATTAAAAATTCAATTATGTCGATAGAGTTCACAGAATTGTGTAATCATGTCCTAGTTAATAAGGATTGTAAACTTTCATTTTTCTCAATCATTGAAAAACAGACGAAATTTAATGTATTGAAAGATTGGAAATTGTGCATTGTTTCTGATTGAAAGAAAATATAATTGTTACCATGCATATCGAACGAAATGCCATACTAATATTATTACGAAAGGTTTTAAAATTATAAATATAGGATTTATAAGTTCACCTAGTTTATTCGTAGTAAAAAGATTGTATTTTAAGAATATTGAAATGATGGTAATTTTATGTAAATACTTTATATGGGGATGTGTTGAAATGCTCCGTTTGCAAATTTAAGAGAAGAGTGAATTTATTTATTTTTGAGAGAATTAGTGATTATGTGATTACTTCTTAATAGAATGTGTAAAGTCATCTTTGTTATTATATCAAAAAGAAAGGAAGATCTTATTCATTTCATGAATCCTAAATAATGAAGAAGTTACCTTTTATAAATGTGGGAAGGTTTAGTTGACAGAAAATATTAAGTGTCTTTTAGAAGTTGGATATTTTAAAAATTAATGGTAAACATTATTAAGGTATGAAATTTTTTTGGTAATAGTGGTGGACATTATCAAGATATATTGGGGATACTTTTAATAATGTATGGGCATTATTAATATATAGTATGGATACTCTTATTAATACTTAGTGCGAGGTTATATTAAATTAAGGTGTGGATACATACATTATTTATGGGAATGAAGATTATAATAACACAATTGCTTATGCTTGTCGAGAATTCGACAAACTGTCGAGAGGGTTAAACAAGGACGATTTTCATAAAAAAAGTATGGAGACGATCAAAACAATGAACTGAATGCAATGAAGCCGACAATAGGACATGGTCAAACCTTGAAGAAAATATGACTAGACCTCGATTTAGAACTCAATAAGAATAAGAAAAACACACATTACGACTTGATGAGTCTGTCGAAGTAACCATGTGACAACAAAAGGGATAACATGAAGTAAGGATGTGATAAGATCATTGACTTGGACATGATGTTAATGATGAAAGGACTAGGAATTAAAGTTAATAATTTTATTTTTTATTTTACTAAGCCGTTAAATTACGACCCTAGGAATCCTATCGAATTGAGAACCGAAATTTAAGGATTTGGGAGTAGTCTTATGGAATTTGGTTTTTGGACTATTTGAGAGTCTCTCCTGATTTGTTAAATCTGTGATTATATCTTGCCTATCTATATTTGAGTGTATATCTTATGATGTTTACCTTCTCGTCTTGGAGGGAGGATAACCAATTAGATGGGAATCCTTGCTTAGATTTGTTATGCTGAATTATGGTTGAATAAACTTTTGGGTGGCCATTGATGTAATGCAGCTTGTAGATAAATGGACATTGTAAACCTTCATAGATGACTGGAAGGTATAGAAAATCTAATTTGGGACTAATAATTATGAAGGTATTATTGGATTTGCATTCCTCTAAATTATGATTGAGTTTCTAAGGAGGTATTGGAACCATGCTCATGAAATAGAAAACTAATGATTAGAACCACCAGCACTTATGACCATGATTGTTGGAGAAAAATAGAATACAATGACATGAAGTTGAGAATAGAAATTTAACATCGAAAGAACGAGAACAAAAATTTAAGCCTAATTTCGGAAGTATGAGAACAAAATTTAACTTCGGGACGAAGTTCTATTTATGAGGGGGTGTATGTAATGCCCTTAGAATGACTATGGACCTTAAGGGCACCTGTCGAGTGACCCAGCTGAACAACTTCAATATAATGGTCTCTTGAGCCTTGTTATGTCTTAAATGATTGAGGAAAACCTGAAGATGGGAATGACGACAATAATGGATAAATGAATTAAAGAATTAAATTATATGTGTGGAGTGGTATAATTGATTGGCTAGTTCTTGCTTAATGATTAGCCTGGATTGATCAAGTCAAAGTGCAGTAGGACAGTTACAGTCCTAGCTCTGCAACTTGGGAGGACGCAACTGAGATGCGTCATAGATTTCCATTTTTATTTTGAACTTCGGGACGAAGTTCTAATTAAGTAGGGGTGTATGCAGTGCCCCTAGACTACTATAGACATTGAGGGCACCTGCTGAGTCACCTGACTGTTTGAAACATTAATAAAATAACCCTATGATTTTATTTTGAGTATATTTATGATTACGATTGATTGATATATGTGCATTTGGGTAGTTATTGTGAATGGACAATTTCATGTTGTTTAACGATTAACTTTGATATGAAAATTGTACATATGAATGATGCTTAAACGACTAGATGTGCAATTGATTATGTGATTAGACGAATGAGTAATGATTAAGTAAATTATAGATGCTTAATGAAGCAACAGATTTATAAAACAAATGGTGATTATTGGGGACAGTGCTACTAATTTACGTTTGCGAGAAATGTGTGTAGCGACAGGTGAAACGGTTCACCAACGGACACACAAAGGAATATGAAGGGTCGTAGAGTACGAGTAAATCACACACAGGGAGAGAGACGACGATGTCGAGTTCCGACGGAATACCACGCTTGAGCAGATAAGCACTGATCCGCTTGCTCAAGAGGAAAGCGTGAGGGCGTACGAGGTGGGCCACGACGGAGCTGGTCACGTACGAGTTGGGGGGCGCGCAGTGAGAACGGACTCACTCCTCAACACCATTAGTCCCTAGATAGCATGTAGATGGAGGATGGATGGTAACGATTCCTAAAATCCCTACAAGAGTTCCCGCAAGTCAAAACGGAAAGATGGTGGCAGAAGGGCCCGACGATGCGGTACCCTGTCGAGAACGGAAAGAATGGATGCAAGGACCCAACGATGCGGTACCATGCCAAGGAATGGAAACAATGGATGATTGGACCCGACGGAGTGGTGCCATGTCAGGGAATTAAAATTAAGGAACTAGGAGCCCAACGGCGCGGCACCGTGATCCTAGTGAGTTTGATTGTTAAATTTAACTACATAAAAACTTATGAGAATAACTCTAGATTATTACTTAGCAAATGCATAAAAATAATCTAGGCATTTGCACATGAATAGTTATTTTTGTTGAGCATTTAAAATAATAGAAATCATTATTTAGGAGCAAAATAGAATCCTAAGATTAGACACCTAGTCAACTAAAAGCTAGGAGTTAATTAAAATATCTGGGGGACAAACTGGAGCAAACTTAGGGGTGTTGGTGCACTTCCTAGAGAAACTGACACTTGGATGGGTGAGTGTTTTAATTAAATAATTAATTAAAAATATTTAATTATGCATGAAGCGACATGTGTCGCATGAGATTTTCCTTTATAAGGAAGTCTTGGGGAATGGGTAAAGGGCCCATAATTTGGACGATTGTCGTAATTTTCGAATGCCTCAAAGACTTGCTGCTATCTAAGGGTTTGGCTTAGAAATCCTGGTGGGAAGGGAAGCCCAAGCTGAATTTCTGAAATACTTGTGTGAGCTCTACGACCCAAAGCTCGGGGGAGGCCATGCGACTGAAATCATGAGCCTATGTTTGGGTGGCGGAGCTAACGGTTGCTCCGCCTATGGTTAAACGAGCTTTGCTGGAGGGATCCTACGGAAGACGAAGGCGACAACGGACCAGCCGGATCTGGTTGACAGGTTAAGGTTTTGCTTATTCATTTAAGACATAACAAGGCTCAAGAGACCATTATATCGAAGTTGTTCAGCTGGGTCACTCGACGGGTTCCCTTAAGGTCCATAGTCATTCTAAGGGCATTACAGTACCTCTTTTTGTTTCCACGGGTTAAGATTTCCTGTTGTAAGGGAGATTGTTCTCATTTCCTCTAGTATTCATAGCTTTCTAACTCCAATGCCAAGCAAAAAAAATTTCAATTAAAATATTGTTGAATATAGATGAGCTTTGTTCCTATTTATATTACAAAATGATTAAAAATTTGGAGGGAAATCTAAACACTAAAAACAATGGAGGGAAATATAAATCCAAACATTATTTTCTTGACAATAGATGTTCCTATTTCCATTTATAGATGTTGCTATTTTCGCCAAATTAGTATATAAAGTACATAAAATACTTAGAAATTAGAAAAAAAAACTAGAAAAGTATCACCAAATATTTTATAGTTAGAATTTAAGAATTGGTTGGATTTGCCAAGACTTATACATTTTTAAGTATGGATCCTTAAAATTTTAAGAGGTAGTCATGATTATAGAAGATACACAATCCACTCAAAAATGCACAAATGGAAGGAAAGCATATGGATTTGAAAAAACCTAAAGTTAGCATCTTCACATGTACAAGAGTAAAATCATTAGTCAAACAATATAATTTCTCAATCAAACTAATGGTGTGAAAAAAACGTTTGTAATGGTGAGTGTAATGCATTGGTTTTCTATTAATGTTAAACCTTCTCCTACAAAAACTAATGCAACAATCAAATAAAGTTGAAATGGACCTACTTAAACTTCATTGCCTACAACACATTCTCACACCATAAAAGAGGTGCCAAGACCTAGTATACCATCCAAGCAAAGACATTTAAAAACATAAATATGAACCTCAACAGTGAGGTATGCCTTCAAATATACAAAAGTTCCTCTAAATATGTGGAAATTCTCAGTTAGTAATGCGAAAGGTCTCCTGAGAAAATTCTCAACCTCATCCATGCTAGTTATTTGCTTCCTTGATCAAACATCATGAGTGATGCCTAAGATGAGATCAAACCAAAATGTGTGATCCAAGGTTCTTCTCATGGATTCAAATTATCACTATTCTAAAAATACCCTATCCATTAATATGATTATATGTTGAGGAATTAACACCTTTACAAATACCAAAAAAAACAATGCATTTTAACCTTGGTGTTTTCACCTACTATTAGACTATTGTAACCACATAGATGGCTTGAATCAAATGAACCATAATATGGATGCATTCCTAAAACTCATTATTTTTTATGTTTGCAAGATCGGTGATACAATATTCTCCATGGACTGGTAGAATGGTGCGTCTCTTCCTGCACTGGAAGAGTGGGTGGACATTATAACAGTTGTGTTGTTATGTGATGATCAGTCCCACTCACTGTCGATGTTGATATAGTAGTTAGATCCCCTAATGATTCCCACTCCTTGTCGATGAGGACACATTAATGGGGAATAGGCATGCATTTTCTTATGACACACCCATGAAGGCTTCCCATGATACATGTTGTGTAGTTGTGCATTATCAAACGCCAGTCAGAGGACTAGTCAGAGAGATGGTAGCATTTTCCAATGCCATTGAGCCAGGGGATGGATCCCTCAGTAAATAGTTGTCCCTCACCTATTTTATCCCTTGATGGTGGTAGCAGTACTTAATGATGGTGGATTGAGTTGGTTTCCTTGATGGGTGTTCCATGTTTCATAGGTATAGAGAAGTCCATATGTGGTTGCAAGCCCCTCTCCTAACGTTGGAATATTGGTCATGATGTGTGACCCCTAACTTAACTTGTTGGTTAAGTCGGTCTTGTGTGGGATCATATACTTATTGGAGGCTTACCCCAAGACCTCTATAATATATATGAGAGAGTCATGTTCTCATCATGTTCTATCAAATTGGTCTTCCTCTTGTGTGTATGATTGGGGATAATTATTCTCTAGCTCATTATCCTTCTGTAGTAGAGCAATTATACTCTGGTATTCTTTGATGTGTAACGCATGGTCTCCCACGAGGTATGCCTTCGCCTAGGGTTTATGGCAAGCTGAGACATTGTGAATTCATGCATGACTCTTGATTTTGCGGATTCTATCGCAGTGAAAGGTTGTAAGTGTGTTTTATCCCCCATGAGGGCTTCCCATGATACATATTGTTGTGTAGTTGTGCATTTTCTATATACATGTGATCCTATAATTTGCTTACTGTTGCTATAGCTACCCTCATATCTAGGGATGAAGTTGGACCATAAGCATGTTGTTTTGCATTAATATAGCTTTAAAAGAACCACCCATATTATAATACTAATATAATATAGCTTTGTTTTTCTTACTATTGCTATAGCTACCCTTAGTTGTGCATTTTGAAACGGAGAGTACATTTGCATTTTAATACTAACTCGGGTATTCTTTGATGTGTAACGCATGGTCTCCCACCAGGTATGCCTTCGCCTAGGGTATTCCTTCGTTCTTGTGTGGAATCATATACTTATTGGAGGCTTACCCCTATACCTCTATAATATATATGAGAGAGTCATGTTCTCATCATGTTCTATCAAATTGGTCTTCCTCTTGTGCATATGATTGGGGTTCATTATTCTCTAGCTCACTATCCTTCTGTAGTAGAGCAGTTATACTCGGGTATTCGTTGATGTGTAACACATGGTCTCCCACCAGGTATGCCTTTGCCTAGGGTTTATGGCAAGATGAGACATTGTGAAGTCATGCATGAATCTTGATTTTGCGGATTCTATCACAGTGAAAGGTTGTAATTGGGTTTTCTCCCCCATGCAGGCTTCCCATGATACACATTGTTGTGTATTTGTGCATTTTCTATATACATTTGATCCTATAATTTGCTTACTGTTGCTATAGCTACCCTCATATCTAGGGATGAAGTTGGAACATAAGCATGTTGTTTTGCATTAATATAGCTTTGAAAGAACCACCTATATTATAATACTGATATAATATAGCTTTGCTTTGCTTACTGTTGCTATAGCTACCCTTAGTTGTGCATTTTGAAATGGAGAGTGCATCTGCATTTTAATACTAACTCGGGTACTCTTTGATGTGTAACGCATGGTCTCCCACCAGGTATGCCTTCTCCTAGGGTATGCCTTCGGTCTTATGTTGGATAATATACTTATTGGAGGCTTACCCCTAGACCTCTATAATATATATGAGAGAGTCATGTTCTCATCATGTTCTATCAACTTGGTCTTCCTCTTGTGCGTATGATTGGGGTTCGTTATTCTCTAGCTCACTATCCTTCTGTAGTAGAGTAGTTATAATTGGGTATTCTTTGATGTATAACGCATGGTCTCCCACCAGGTATGCCTTTGCCTACGGTTTATGGAAAGCTGAGACATTGTGAAGTCATGCATGACTCTTTATTTTGTAGATTCTATCATAGTGAAAGGTTGTAATTGGGTTCTCTCCCCCATGAGGGCTTTCCATGATACATGTTGTGTAGTTGTGCATTTTCTATATACATGTGATCCTATAATTTGCTTACTGTTTCTATATCTACCCTCATATCTAGGGATGAAGTTGGAACGTAAGCATGTTGTTTTGCATTAATATAGATTTGAAAGAACCACTTATATTATAATGTTGTTTGGCATTATAGCTGAAGACACATTCATAGGAGGGTGTGGCGCACCCATCGCATGGTTTTCATGAACGGAGAGTGCATCTACATTTTAATATTAGAAACAAAAGTGAGAGTACTCACAATGTCTTCCAAGAGCTTGGAAAAGCTTTGAAAACACGGTTTCAACCAAACCGAGAATTTGCAAACATAGTTTCAACCATGCCCAAATTGATTGATAAAAAATTTAAAATGGTGATTTGATCGATAACCAACAAAACCCATCGACTCCAATTCCCATCATAATGGCTTCCATTAAAACCGTGAAGATTTCTAATTGCACATTGCGATTTCTCAACAACTGATGGTGTGTGCAGTGATGAATGATCATTTACTAGCATATGTGTCAATTAGTTGCAGTTGGGAGATAATTATGGAATAATATCCCCATCTCATCAAACTAGAGGAGATATAATTGCGCTTGGAGTGGGGGTTGGGGAGGTTGGTCGCTTGCGTGATTTCCATGGGAAACATTCTCACGGGTGGCACTTGTCCCCTCCTCCACGTGGCTAAGACACACCCCATCTGGGGCAAATTTTTTAATTATTTGGTTACATAAACCATTTTAAATTAGTAGCTTATTAAATCCATGGGGAGATCAATAATAAACAAACAATAATAATCATTCAAAAATATTTAAATAATAAGCTGCAATAATGATAACACTTTGTCACTTTGTATATTGTAAAATAAATTACATCAAGAAACGATGCCTGCATTTTCTAAGATTTGAAAGGTTCAATTTTATACCATTTTTAAAGATTAAAAAGATTCAATCTTATACAATTTTCAAACATTCAAAAGATACAATCTTCAAAGACTAAAAAATTCAATTTTTGAATTTTGGTGCGGATGAAATTAGGGTGGGAATGATTTGCTCTGGCTTAAACCACGCTCATGGAGAGATAGACATAGATGCCGATCGAAAGGAAAAGGAGTGAGAAAAACTACGGAAATCAGGTTCCAACGCTATCCATGCAGCTCTTCTTTTTATTTTTGATGTAGGAACCACCTGCAATTTCAACAAAAAACACTTCCCCAAATTCTTGAACTCTTACCTTTAGTATAAATTCAATTTCTTTGTTCAGAAATGGTGTTTTCCCTTTAATAATATGATTACAATTGGGCCATGATCTACTGCTGCTCGTACACAAATGGAATCTAAAATGGAGTTTGATTCCCAAACAGAGTATACCTGGGTATTCAAATTTGTGCACAATGACAATTTGCCATGATTTTTCCTGCAGGCCAGCGTTCATTTCTTCAGTGTTTGTTTCAACATTTGAGAAACTTAGTTTTTCATGAACAAGTGGAAAAAAATAACTACTACCCTTCAACACACTTCCAAATACTCAAACCCTAACCCTGAAATATGGAACCTGACTATCAATTCTGTAACTCAATCTCTGTATAAAAATGTTAAACAAATGCTAAAATCTCCAATATTTTACCTTCAGCGACAGTAGATTCTCACCCAACACATTTATTTATTCTGTTAAATTTTGGTTAGGGTTAGGGTTTAATGCAGAATGTACTTTAAACAATATAATTAAAGTAACTTGATGTTCCAACTTCAATCACTTCACTTCCTTCCGATTTGCATAACCTGAGATCTCATAACATAAGGACACTTGAGTCATAAACAATCACATCGAGTCAGTTTTCAGAAGGGTCTTCCAATTCCAAATCCTTCGCAGAAATCACATATTTCTGTAGTTGCTTACTATCAGGAAGTCAGCGAATTAACAAATCATATGTACTCATATTTCGCTGCAGGAATTACATACAAATTCCAGAGTAAATGACTTTATGTTTTCAACAGGATGCCATTCACATTCAATAGAGACAATGAACTTCATAAAAAATACATAGAAAGAGATATTCACAAGTCCATATGCATATAAAATGCTTTCATTAATCAAATTCAATTACTTAGAATTTCATGACCTGATTACACAATATGGGAGTATTCTACCCTCGTCCTCTCCTCTTTATTTTCCTATCCTCTTTGCCTCTGCCTCACCTCTACTCTACCTCTGCCGTGGCCCGTAGGCTTACAATCGTATATATGAAGAATCAATTTAATGGTTTAACCCTAACGACCTTTCTATATTTCTGTAACTGCCTCCCTAAATAGGAGTTCGGCTCTATCCTAAAGGATGATGCATCATTGAAACCTCATCACACTTGGAAACTTCTAGTTTAACCTTGCAAACTATTGAACATTTACAAATATTTTTACATTGAAGCCCTCCTTGTTTTAAGGACAAGAGTCAAGACCTCATGGTCTGTCAAAAATTTAAAACTTTGAATGTGAGTTTGTTTGAGGCCTAATTTGCTGAGCCGTGGCCTGAGGAGGGATTGTTGAGGTATGATCTGACTTATCATCATCTACTGGGGTTACTCTGTGTCCTGATTGATGAGGCCGCAACTGCTGGTGGCTTGGTTTGATTGTGTCGTGGACTTCTGTTTTATGTAGCAATGTATGTAAGGGTTTGTTATATAGGCCACAAGAATTGTGAAATTATATTTTTCCATTTCTCTTGCAAGTTAAAAAAGTAAAAAAGAGTAACAAGAATGGATCACTAATATATCGAAATGGAGGAGAGAACTAATATGATAAGTAGACCTATTTCCTTTAGGCTCAGGGAGGATCTGTCAAGATTCAAAGAATCAACAGATCCTATAATCTAGGAAGAAAAAGTGATTCACTTGTTTTGTGACCAGTATGCAATAAATCTGCTCCTCGGGTAACATCAGAATGAACTCATAGGAACCAACAAGAGGATGGGCTAGGTGACAGGATTCCAAATAAGACCCATGTGTTCAATTTCCATTTCTGCATATGTAAGTATAAACAACAACTCAACTTACAGGCTTAGGCCAAGCCTGTAGATATACGTTATTAAACTGTCTTAAGGATGAAAATCAATTTATTTAACATAATAGTGACAATTACAATTACAAGAACATTAGGAGTTAGTTCCATAAATGTATGAGGTTTGTTATTTAGCTACAAGTTATGTTTCCAAGTATATCTTGTATGCCTGCGAGCATTAGAGGTTTGAGAGAGAGGCTTGAAAATGATGGTTAGGAGGGTTGGCTATACAATGTAAGAATCAAGGCAAGAAAAACAGAGGATGGGTTAGAGTTTGTTTATTATCCTGCAAAATTCCAAGTAATAAATGGAAAAGGATTATTTGCCATGATGTTGTGTGCTGATTTCATATATGTCTGTGTGATTGATGAACTCTGGTGAATATACAAGCTAACTAGGAAATGAATTAGTTAATTGCGTTACTCTCTGTTGGGATACATTTTAATTTTAAGGTTGAATTAAGATCTAAGGTTGAGTGTTGACTACATTGGAATTACGCTCAGTATGAAGAGGAGTGATGTTGAACACTCTGCATTGAAGGGCTGCCTGGAATGAATTAATTTTGAGTCTGGGTAGAATCTTTATGGATTCTACTTTCTTAGAAGTTAGATGCCATATTGGTTCAAATTTCAATGGTTCTACAAATTGACATCTAAAGAGACAATTACAATAATGCATTAAGCCACAAAGATTATTTCCAGAAGATCTAAGTCAAATATTTGAACAGTTTAGGGAGTTTTTTATATCAGAATACCTCTTAATAAGAAATGTGGGTTTATGCATTTGTTTGACCGCAAGTTGTTAGTGCAAAGTTGTATGTTTTCAATATATATGAGGTTTAGTATCAACTAAATTTTTTAGTTCATTGTAGACATAATTTAAAAGGAGCTTGGAGCATATTATCAAATGGACAAAAGAAACTGGATGAACTTGAAAAATAGGTATAGTTTCTATATTTGGTTATTCATCGTGATATACCAAAAAAATGTATCAGTGCTAACTTGTTCTCAATTAAATTTATGTGACTTAATGGAAATTGGTTATGTGTAGGACACTACAAGAATATAGAGATGGGGTTGAGGAATTCTTAAAGTTTGCCGAGGCATATTCAAGGAATAAGATGTCCATGTAATAAATGTGGCATAGTCAAAGTACAAACATTTGATAAAATACACGAGCACTTGATTTGTGATGAAATAATAGAACAATATAAAATTTGGTATTTTCATGGAGAGAGCATTCACAGTGAGGTATCTTGATAAAAATGAATTGATCTAGTTCAAACTTACTTGTATTACAATAAAGATATAAATTATATTTATATGTGCTTAATTATGTTTTCCTCTCACCTTTAGATTCCATCCGTTATTGATGAGGCTAGGAAACGCTCTAAAAATGAGCCACATGAAGTTATAGAGCATATATCATCTCATATGGTGATCAAGTGCTTCATATGGTGAATGATGCTTATCCATGTCTTGATAAAAACCTAAACAAATGTTGTGATAATGTGGGTTTGGCATCAACAAATGTACTAAATGAAGTTAATGAATATAGGAAGTTAATCGAAGATGCAAAGAGGCCATTGTACCCTGGTTGTGTTGATTACACAAAACTATCAACAACCGTGGAATATTACAATCTCAAATTGAATAGTGGATGGTCTAATAGAAGTTTAGGCCAAATGTTAAAATTGCATAAAAATACACTTCGTAGAGATATCACATTTCCAGATTCTACATATGCTGCAAAAAAGTTGATAAAATCATTGGGATTAAACTATGATATGATACATGCATGTCCCAATGATTGCATTTTATATCGAGGAAGTAACGAAAGTAAAGACAAATTCCCAACATGTGGAAAATCTCGATGGAAGGTGGATGCTCAATCTCAAAAGGTGCGTCAAGGTGTTCCTGCAAAGGTGTTAAGATATTTCCCCATAGCACCGAGGCTAAGGAAAATGTATAGGTATGATTTTCAACACCATAATTGTATTCAAGTTTTCACCTTCTTGTATTGTCTTTACCATTTTTCATAGTGTTATTATATGATAATATTATATATAAATGAAAGATTTTCTTTGTTGTTCTATCTCTGTGGACATGTCACAAAAAATGAGGTGGCATCATGACAATGCAAGCAATGATGGTCATATGCGCCACCCTGTTGATAGCCCAGCCTGGAAAACTATTGATGAAAAATGGCCTGGTTTTTCAGGCGGACCCCACAATGTACAACTTGCAATGGCAGCAGATGGATTTAATCCATTTGGAGACTTGAGCGGTACATACAGTGTTTGGCCTGTAGTGCTGGTTACATACAACCTCCCACCATGGTTGTGCACAAAAAGAAATTTTTGTATGTTAACATTGTTAATACCTACTCCCAAGCAACCAGGTAATGACATTGATGTGTATTTGGAACCCTTGGTAGATGAACTAAAGGAATTATAAGACCAAGGATTATGGACATATGATGCTTACAATAACACATGCTTTAACATGAAGGCGATTCTTATGTGGGTGATTCATGACTTTCCAGCTTATGGGAATATGGCTAGTTGCACAACTGTTCGGGTACACAAAGTACTCCCAAAAGACCGAACACTTAGAGAAACCACTTCACACAAACATATCACAGATCGATACACCGATGTTTTGACGTGGTTTAAACCCTCGAGAGGGAAACACTCCATGGCCCTGGCCAAATAGCTTCTACGGAGCAATTTATTATGTAAAGAAAGAAAGTTACAAATGAGCTTCTCATAATCGATCAACTAAACAATGACCCTCCATGCTCTTTAAATAGAGATCATGGACCAATCAGGTGTTAAGCCACAGATCAAGGTTAGGTATGATCTAAGAGAAGTTGAGCCGTCGGATCACAACATATCGTGACCGTCAAATTAAATATTTACAAATGCATAGTAATGCATACTAAAGAAACACACTTTTCCTAACGGATATATTACACAAGTTGATCTTAACTAACTCCTAAGTGTCTAAATATCCTAACAACAACAAAAGGCTATAATGCATGCCCCATATGTGGAAAGAACACATAATCAGAGTACCTCAATTGTAGCAAGAAATGTGTGTACATGGGACATAGGAGATTTCTTCCTCAAAATCATAAGTTTCGCTCACAGAAGGGACCATTTAATGGGAAGGAGTGTTAGGATATCTCATCATTCACTTATGTACTTTGCATGCATTTTGCATTCTGCATGCACCCGCATGCTTCCCAGTCACTAGTATGATGCCTCCAGCACCTAGACCCTAGTCTTCCAGCACTCGGGAGCTACTTTCCACTCAGATTTATCCCTCCTAGCCAGTCATGTGCCCACTTCTCACCTTCCATTGCAGAAGGGCGCCTTTCTCACCTACCAGTCTAGTTTACTTCAGTTAGCCACTAGTCTTTCCTTGATTTGAGGCTAGACTGACTCATCACTGCTGTTATCACTCCGATTGACCTCCGATGAGACATGACTAGCTATTCTGAGTGCAGTTAACTCCTCATCCTCCCTCCACTGAGCATCCATCCCTACATTAGTGCCACTTACCATCAATTACACTTATTACACTCAGTTAGACTCAGTTTGACACCTGTTTGACAGTGACTTGTGCATTGATGACCACCATTGATTGATGATGAGGACTCCTAGTTGGAGCCAAGCTATGCCATGCAGTATATTCAAATGACCTCCTTGGCTAATTCAAATTGCTCACTCATTGTGACAGTATTGTATTGTAATTCTATCATTCTGGATTATAGAGCACTGATGCATCTCGCTTGCACAGTTTTTACTCCAAATTGTTTTACATCTTTGTGATTGATATTCTTGTTCAATAGATCTGCTGTGACTAATTTGACATGGTATCAGATCCATTGTAGGGACAAGATCTCTCTTATGTAGGTGTTCTACATGAAGATTGAGCAATTTTTGCTCACTTTGCAACAGTTTTTTGCAGTTGCAGCTATTGCTCCATGATGGTTCTTATTTGCTTGTGATTTGCAGGTTTCTTACTTCCTCCATTTGCATTTGCAATTGCAGAGATGGAATATTCTTCTTCATAAAATATTCTTACTCCATTAAACTATGATGAATGGAAACCAAAGATGATTGCATGTTTGAAGAGACAATGTCTTTTCAATGTGTGCATTGGTATTACAAGAGATTTTGATTCCGATGAAGAGGAGAATGATTGGCTTAATGATTGTGACAGAGCTTTTGGGACAATATGTCTTGCTATGTCTCCTTGTATGCGCTACCTTAGTACTACTGCTGAAAATCCAAGAGATCTATGGGCCCAACTCAATAGAGAATTTGGAAAGCAGGAAGAAGAGGATCATGCTATCCTTTTGGAAAATAAGCCCAGTGAGACCTCCTTATGTGCTCTCTCCAATTATGTCTTGGCCTCGTCCATTGTTCAAGATGAAGAAGAAATTGTAGATTCAACACTCATTCTCTCAAATTCTTCTATTTCAAATCTTGAGCAAGATAAACCAGCTCATACTCTAGATTCCGAAGAGGTTCTTGAATCCTCTCTTTCACATGAGTTTGCCGGCATGCAGAATAATGATCTACTTGATGTTTTGGAGGTAAAATCTGATTTTGGAGGTGAAGCATTCATCCTCCTTGATTGCATGCCTCCTATAAACTTTTTTTCTATCATTTGCACAGTTTCTTAGAGTTTTACTTAAGATGAAGAGCACTACCATTCACTTGAGTTCAATTCTCATGCAATTTTTGCTGATTTTGGTTTAGATCTCACCCCTGTTGGTTCAAAGGAGATCTCAAAAAACCATTTGTCAAATCATGGAGCTAATTTAACTTCCACTGGTAAGAAGTTCAAGTTTCAAGATCTATTTGATCCGATTGGAGCTATTCCTACCTCACTTGGTTCAAATCACAGGTTCTAGCATCATCCTCATAATTTCAGATTTGTTCTCACCATTTTTGATATGAAGAGCAAGTTCATAAAGTCTCCACATTCGCTTGCATCCACTGATGGAGAATTCAAGCACATGTTTTTGTAGCATGATCCACTTACTCCCAAGAGTAAGATACCTCCAGACATATCTACTTGAGTTTGGGGAAGTTAAATCTTTTGGTGTGTTACAGTCCATTTTGAGGGGGGGGTTTTCCCATGAGGTTTTCTCCATTTCCTCAGTTCATGGATTGTTCTTTATTTGGATTATTATTGTATTGGGGTGACCTTTGGTCTTAGTAACCAGGGCCCTGCATTTTATTTTTTACATCATAGTATAGCTTGAGGGGGGGGGTGTTAGGATATCTCATCATTCACTTATGTACTTTTCATGCATGCATGCATTGCATGCACCCGCATGCTGCCCAGTCACCAGTATGATGCCTCAAGCACCTATTCCCTAGTCTTCCAGCACTCGATAACTACTTTCCACTAAGATTTAGCCCTGCTAACCAGTCATGCGCCCACTTCTCACCTTCCACTGCAGAAGGGCGCCTTTCTCACCTACCAGTCTAGTTTAATTCAGTTAGCCACCAGTCTTTCCTTGATTTGAGGCTAGACTGACTCCTTACTACTATTATCACTCCGATTGAACTCTGATGAGACATGACTACCTATTCTGAGTGCATTTAACTCCTCATGCGCCCTCCACTGAGCATCCATCCCTACATTAGTGCCACTTACCATCAGTTACATTTATTACACTCAGTTAGACTCTGTTTGACATCTGTTTGACAGTGACTTGTGCATTGATGACCACCACTGATTGATGATGAGGACTCCTAGTTGGAGCCAAGCTATGCCATGCAGTATATTCGAATTATCTCCTTGGCTAATTCGAATTGCTCACTCATTGTGATAGTATTGTATTGTAATTCTATCATTCTAGATTATAGAGCACTGATGCATCTCTCTTGCACAGTTTTTACTCCAAATTGTTTTACATAATTGTGATTGATATTCTTGTTCAATAGATCTGTTGTGACTAATTTTACAAGGAGGAGCTTCGTTATGCCTCTCCAATTGTAAGAGTGTCAGATATTTTTAAGGAAACAAAGGGAAGCGAAACAGTTTGGGGGAAGAGTGATTCAAAGAAAAGGAAAAGAAATAAGGAAAAAGGTGAAAAAACTAATGTTGTGGTGTGGAAGAAACAATCAATCCTATTCAATCTGCCATATTGGGAGGTATGTAGAAACATCAACCATTCCTAATTATTATACATTGCATTATTATATGATGTCATTGTGCTTAGATGTCTTCATTGAATTCATTGTTTATGATTTCCTCCGTATTAAATAATTTTCCAATATTATCAATGTGTTGGAATGCAGAAACACCTACAACATCACAATTTAGATGTAATGCATGTGGAGAAGAATGTGTGTGAAAGCATTTCTGGAACTCTTTTGGATATAAAAGGGAATTACAAACATGGAAAGAAATCACGAGATGAATTGCAAAAAATGGGTTTGAGAAAATCATTGTGGCCAGAAGTTAAAGGAAAAAAAATATTCCTTCCACCTGCACCGCATACTCTTTCAAAGAAAGAGAAACAGACCCTATGTCACGTTCTTTTCACATTAAAAGTGCCATATGGTTATAGCTCTAATCCAAAAAATCATATATCTATGGAAGAGCTTAAGTTCCATAGAATGAAAGCACATGATTGCCATGTTCTAATGCAACAACTTCTCCCAGTAGCTCTACGCCATGTGCTACCAATTCCTGTTCGAAAGACGCTTTGTAAGCTTTGTTACTTTTATAGGAAAATTTGTGCAAAATCGGTTTCAATAGAGAGCCTTGACAAGTTGGAAAATGATATCGTGGAGAAAATGTGCTCGCTTGAAAAGTACTTCCCTCCTTCATTTTCCGATATAATGATGCATTTGAATGTGCATTTGGTACGTGAGCTTCGATATTGTGGCCCGGTTTCATATAGATGGATGTACCCCTTTGAGAGGTACATGAAACTTTACTTGCTATCAAGAACCACAAGAAGAATAATTTATTCAAAGCTTTTGACATTACTTAAAAAATATGCTCTTTTTGTAGGTGTATGAAAGTATACAAGAGTTATGTTAAGAACAAAAATAGGGCTGAAGGATGCATCGCTGAAAGCTACAATGTGGAGGAATCAATAAATTTTTGTGGAGTATACTTAAAAGGTATGGAATCTATTGGAACCACACATGGTCGAAATGAAGTGTGGGATGACGAAGTTGAAGAAGTAATTATTGATGGAAAGACATTATTTGCTTCAATTCCATCAGAATTGGATAGCATTAGTTGGGAACAAGCCCATAGGTGGGTTCTATTTCACACAAATGAAGCTGATCCATGGATAGAGTAAGTAACATGTTTGACCTTCAAAATTTTGTTTGTTTGTGGTTTAACAAAACATAGATCCATGGATAGAATAATGTATTTGACATTTCAAATTATTTTTATTCATATTTTATCAAAACACATTAACAACCATTTTTACTGTCCATAATTGTCAAATTAGGATGCACAAAATGGAGATTCTCAACTCATTTACCCAAACCAAAAAAGATGGATCTCTATTGCAGAGACTCCACACCCAACAATTTTCTAGTTGGCTAAAAAATAGGTGACTTTATACTATTTATATTATAAGTACTTAAAAATCATTACATGTTGAAAATTGTCATGTACAAATTTAAATATTTTATCATAGGTTGGATGTATGTGTTCTAACTACATTAAAAGACTGAAAATATGTAGGTGGAAGGAGACGGAAATGTGTCTGATACACTTAAATGGCTAGCGCGGGCCCAAGGAAATTTGTGAATAAGTACAAGGGATACCTAACCAATGGTTATAGATACCATACAAAAAGAATGGATAATGAGAGAACCACCCAAAATAGTGGTGAGTGTTTGGAAGCCGAAACAATGATGAGGTCAAGTTCCAAAGATCCAAACCATGTACTTCAGAAAACAACATTTTATGGAGTAATAGAAGAAATAATTACATTGGAGTATTTTTGTATGGAGTACACATTGTTCAAATGTAATTAGGTCGATGTATACAATAAGAGAGGGATTAAAACTGATGATTTGGGTTTTACAATGGTGAATATGAAGAAATGCTTAAGTCAGAATCATTGGCAAGATGATCCATTTATTCTGGCATCGCAAGATAAATAGGTATTCTATGTACAAGATCCAGTTGAGACTGACTGGTATGTAGTGTTAACATGTCCTCCAAAAGGATTGAGAAATAGTACATCATATGAACCCGAGTATGTAGATTTTTAAGGGGTTACAGACTTTCAAGAAGCAAAATGTGTAAATGAAGAAGATATAGTCGATGTCGATGTTGACGTGAATATGGATTATGTCCGTTTAGATTGTGAAGGAATATGGTTGAATATTAAACAATAAAACATATCGATTATGCTATATTCACCTTTACATGGTATATACATTTGCAGACTTTTCATATTGGGTCACTAATGGTTTGGATTTACATTGAATGAATGATGTTCTTGATAAATGCTAGTTTTGATCTTTTGTCTTGGACTGAATTAAGATGTTATTGGACTATCCAGTGGATTATTTACAGCTCGTCCTTTATGTTTGATTATGCTCTTGGAAATTAAGTGGACTGCTATGTGGTTGTAATTGCTTCATATTGACTTTCAAGATGTGTTAACTTGGGTATGGAATTATATCATTTTATAGTGGTGTATTTTTTGTTGTGTTTTGCATTTTTTTTATTTTTAAATCATTAACTTGGATTTATTCCACAATAGATTTCTTCAAGAAAAAAATTAGTGTTGTTCTATGTTGGTTTTGCATGCTTGGAATTGTATAAATAGTCTTTAAACATATGGGGCACAATATGCTAGCTGACCTGTTCTCTTGATGATTGTAAGTAACAACAATCCTTGGTGGATTTCTACTGATCTTGTATGGTGCTTATATATTTATAGTACTTACCTATTTCATTTTTCAGGAAATTCCTTCCAAGGAAAGCAATCACGTTTTCAATGTTGGCAATCCTAATAATGAGGTCACTGTCAAGAAGCTGGCAGAAATAATGACTGAGGTATGGTTCATGCTTTTCGCTGGAGTTCAAAAAAGTTGTTTGAATAGCTTTCTGAATAATATCTTGTGCTTTTGTTGTTGTCAATAGTGTTGATTTATAGTGCTTGTTTAGTTTCGATTGAACTTCATTAACATTTCATCACAACGGAAGCATAAACTATGCTTCTTTTGTTCTGTGACCAGTCTGCAATAAATCTGCTCCTCAGTTAACATTAGAACGAACTTTGAGGAACAAACAGGAGGATGAGCTGGGTGACATGATTCCAAAGAAGGCCCATATGTCTGATTTCCATTTGTGCATCTGTAAGTGTAAAAAACAACTCATCTTACATGCTTAGGCCAAGCCTGTAGATATACGTTATTAAACTATTGTTACAACATTTTATATCATCTTTTGGTATCTTGTTTCCATATGCTTAAAAAAGTATAGATATCTATTTTAGTTATTGTGTAAATAGGTTAGTGAATCAGTTCTATTTACTTTACTTATACCAATGTGATATTTTTTCTTTTTCAAATTAGTAAAATGTTATAATAATAATAACCAAATGTTCAATTTATTCGAGGAGGCCATTGGTCATCACCATCTACTAGGGTTACATTCTGCTTGTGACCTGCTCCACTTGACTGACATGAGTTTAAAAGGGATGAGGCCGTGTACTAGTCCCAAGAAATTTTGATGGGTATAGCTACACCTCATATTGGGCAGGTAAGCAAAGAAAGTCTACCCTATGTAACCCATCAAAGGAAGTTTCTTGAAGCATTTCCAAAAAAAAATATATAATTTCATGCCAATATGAATCTTAGGAATTTTGCACTTTTATAAGTGCTCTACATTTATGTTATATATGAGAATTAAAAAATTAATGTAAGTTGAGATAACACTGATAATTCACAGGATATGATACTTTGTTGTTTATTCAAGCACGTTTATATACCTGCTGAAACTAATGCTTGGATTCTGGAACATGACAATTATAAAGAGAAAATTCTCAAGTATTTTTTTTTAACAATGACGGTAAATTAGCTTTTATTAAAAAGAGGAAAATGAATCAGATTACAAATGGAAGTGGAGATTGATCCCTTAACGGAGAGCTGCCATTGATAGCTATCTCTACCCAGTCTATGACATAAATTATTAACTCTAATTTTCCAAAACAAAACCTGTTGGAGACTGATCCCTTAACCGTGTGCTGCCATGTATAGTTTAGAGAGAAATATGACATACTTCTTATGACTCCCCTGAGCTGGGAATGTCATGCTCACGTTCTTCCTGCTACAACGATCATCAAACCAAAAAAAAAAAATCCTTCTTCCTGCTATAGCGATTTTTGGATTTAAATATTTATTAGATTTGAATAGATAAATTAAGAAGATCAAAGCTCTCTCCTTTGAGCTGGTAACCTGGAGCTTCCAAGACTAGTCTGCTCGTGATAGTCATAGTCCATCGAGCAACTGCGTGCTTCACCCAATGCTACCCTATGTCAATTCTGCAATATCAATCATGATTATTCTTCTACCTTGTATCAATTCTGTAGTGTCAAACATGTCTATTCTCTTCCCTGTATGCGGTTTCAAACATGGAAAAAACTTGAATCAGCTCTGCCCAATGGCACATTGCTTTTGCTTCATTTATGGAACCTTACACACTACTTAATTTCCATTCTGGCATCATGGCAGGACACTTAAATCATCCACACCCAACATTTTTCTTCAATACTGGCAAGTTAGGCAACATGAAATTATATAGTAGGTACAGGCATGTTTTTTAATTAATATACTGGAATGAGTTCCAACATATTGAATCCATTCTCCAAAATTCTCTTTTGAAGGAACATGTGAAACTAAGTTTAGATAGTAAATTTTTATGTCCCTAGGATTTTCTCAAATCGTAAATAATGATGGCCAATAGAATTATGATCCAGGAATTTTAATAGGCGTGATGCAATCGTAGTTATATTTTTTTTTTAATTACCATAGTTTAGTGTTTAAATATTTAAAGGCCTACTGCATTATTTTTTGCAAGCAAGTTTATAGGCCTGCTGAAACTAATCCATGCAAGGTAACAATTCCTATGATTGTAAAGTACAACCAACAAGAACAGAAATATGCCCCTGCCAAGTACAACCAACAACTTAGAAAATTGCCCCTGTAAACTACAACCAGCAAACTCAGAAATATGCCTTTGTAAGGTACATTCAACACAACATAAAACTATCCCTTCAAATCTGTGTAGGCTGAATTGAAAAGATGCCTAGAACAAAAAGGAAGGTTCTCTATCAACAATGATTGGACATACTTCTCTTCTAATCAATTGTTTGTCACCATTGTCACCATTGTGGAAATCAATGGTGACGTTGAACCGTTATCCTTTAAGGACCATTATAATTATTTTTTTTACAATTTTATAAGCAATGGCGATGGTCCTTTATGTTGCATCATTAAAAGATTTTCAAAATGAAAAGCGGTGACAATCTCATAGCGGTTGTCACCATTGATATGTTAATGGAAATATCCTCAATAGTGAGGGTCATTGTAAGGCCCTCATCACTATTTGTCACTAATAATCCTTATTAGTGTCGAACATTGAAATTGGCGAGGGTCACTATTTTTCACTAATAATCCTTATTAGTGTCAAACATTGAAATTGGCGAGGGTCACTATTTGTCACTAATAATCCTTATTGGTGTCGAACATTGAATGTCACCACACCACCTCTACTTTTGGGGACACAGCCGTTGGTGACATTCAAATTTTGGTGATATCCTCATTTTTCACCATCACCGATGAGATTATGGTGACATGTCTCAGCCCTCACCAATGATCGGTCATTGACCGTCACCATATATGCATCAAATGGTGAGGGTCAAAGCAGGTCCGTCACCAACACTTCATAGCAATTGGTGACGGTCACAACCTGGAATAATCATAATTATTGGTGGCGGGCCTTGAATGTCACCACATACCCCCACTTAAGGTGACTGTGCCTTTGGTGATGCTCAGGTTTTGGTGATGGGACCCCTCTTGACCATCACCAAATGAGCTTATGGTGACATTTTTGGACCCTCACCAATGACCTTTTTTCTTGTAGTGATTTGATGGGTAAGTTGGACAAACATTCCATTGTTGCTTGTCTAGAATGAAACCTCTTTGATAACATGCTGTGAGCTGTGCACGCTCTTGATAGTATGTTCTGGTAGAGATGGAAGGCATCTAAATAGCCACTGTATGCATACATGATATGGAAAAGTGTGGTGCCAAAGTATTGGTCAAGATAGTTGCATAACTATGTGAATCATATCATTATGCATAATAGGTTATCATTGAAATGTCAACATGATTTGATGATTATGAAGTGTTACTAATTGAATTTGATTTGTAGGAAAGATCGTGTGCTATGATCTACAAAAGAAGGATTATGAACACTTGTTCCGAAGAACAAGTGATGACTATTCAACAAGAAGAATTACAAATCAAACATACTATAGAAGTACAAAGAAAGGGTCATGGCTAGACAAACTTCCAGAGATAGATTACACCCATGGATGATTCCCAAGATTTGAAAGAAAATAACATGATTGAAGAAGGCTTTGTACGGGTTCAACAGGTACCCAGGATCGATAGTCATTTGATGAGCTTGATGATCACTATGGGTGATGCGGATTTCAACCTTTGCTACAAGTTTGAAGATGGTTTCTATATACAGATGACATGCTTCTCTCATATGGATGCAAGAAGTAACTCACCATAGAGTTTGGGTGACTTGAGGCTCATATCAGTAGACCCATCTTACGAGAGATGGCACAGATAGATATGCAGAAGATCACTCAATGCAGCGTGTGCATGATGTTCAGTCACAAAGGGAGGACAATACTTATATGTAGAAGACTCCACTTCAGAGGGAGTATATCTCAGAGTTAAAGAATCTTGGCATGATTCTTGTGATTAGATATGTGGCTGAGATTTTTCCTTAGCTAAGGAAAATGTGAAGTAGAGATAGGGGATGATGGACGGTGATTTCTATAGTTTATAGACAGATAATGTATTTCACGAATACTAGGCCATATATATGATTTGTTGTGAGCACGCTGAGTTACTATCTAGTTGATCCTAGATGTGTTCACCTGGTAGCTGCAAAGCATGTGATGAGGTACCTGAAAGGTATGGTAGAATTTGGTCTATACTATGTTGGAGATCATGACTATAGATTGTATGGTTATACAAATGCAGATTGGGATGGAAGTGTCTCAGACAGGAAGAGCACCTCCAGTGGATGTTATTGTCTGGGATCTGCCATGATCTCATGGTTTAGAAGGAAGCAGTCCACTATCGCTCTCAGCACAGCTGAAGCAGAGTATATAGCAGCTTGTTCTATTAGTTGTGAGGCCATATGGCTTCGGAAGTTGATGTCAGGACTATTTGACCTCGAGTTGGATACCATAGTGATTCTATGTGACAACCAGAGTTGTATAAAGATGACAAAGAACCCAATGTTCCATGACAAGTCAAAGCACATAGAAATCCAGTATTTTTATATACAAGATATGGTACAGAAGGGATCTATAAAGCTCCAATATGTGAGAACTGATGAGCAAGTTGTTGATGTGTTGACTAAGCCTCTGTCTCGAGTAAAGTTTGAGTACTTTCAAGACAAGATTGGTGTGTTTTGAAAGGACCATTCCTCGAAAGGGGGAGCAGTGCTGATGCTGATGATGATGATGTTTCAGTGGGATTGTATCATCCCTGGACACATGGCCTAAAGGGATCCGTAGAATCCTATCTTTGAGAATGTGATGAGATGATGATGTTGCAGTGATATTGTGTCATCCTTGGACTTCAATCCAAAATGGATCTAGTGATTTCTGTCCTTGAGAGTGTGGTTGGATTGTATAATCCTTGGACTTCAGTCCAAAACAAATCCGGTGACTTCTATCCTCGAGAATGTGGTTGGATTGTATCATCCTTGGACTTTAGTCCAGAATGGATCCGGTGACTTCTATCCTCAAGAATATGGTTGGATTGTATCATCCTTGGACTTTAGTCCAGAACTAATCCAGTGACTTATGTCCTCGAAAATGTGGCGGGATTGTATCCTCCTTGGATTTCAGTCCAGAACGGATCTGGTGACTTCTGTCCTTGATAACGTGGTTCGATTGTATCATCCTTGGACTTCAGTCCAAAATGGATCTGGTGACTTCTGTCCTCGAGAATGTTGTTGGATTGTATCATCCTTAGAATTCAGTCTATAACGGATCCGGTAACTTCTGTCCTCGAGAAAGTGTTTGGATTATATCATCCTTAGACTTCAGTCCATAACTGATCTGGTGAATTCTGTCCTCGAGAATGTGGTGGGATTGTATCATCCCTGGACTTCAGTCCAGAACTGATCTGGTGACTTCTGTCCTCGAGAATGTGGTGGGATTATATCATCCTTGGACTTATGTCTTAAAGTGTGAGGGACTGATCATCCCGTAATTGGATCAGGATTGCATCATCTTTGGACTTATGTCCTAAAGTGAGAGGGACCAATCATCCCGTAATTGGATCAGGATTGCATCATCCTTGGACTTATGCATAAAGTGAAATGGATTGATCATCCCGTAATTGGATCATGTGTGTTGCAGGTTATGTTGCTATTGATCGAAAGATCAAGATGATGATTTTGTTGATCCAAATATCAAGATGATGTTGTCGAGCAAGAGATCAAGTGTTGCTGTAGAGGATCAAGCGATCGAGTGCTGCAGAAGATGAAGACCAAAGATGAAGACTTAGTGTTGTAGAAGATGATGCTCCAATACTAAAGATGTTGAAGATATTGAATATGTTCCAGTAAATTTTCTAGTTGTTGATGATGTTGAAGAAAACTTTGAATGATTTATAGATGTATCACCTTGATGTTGTTGATGATTCTCTCTCTCCTTGCTCCTAGAGTTGATGTTGTTGTTGTCAGTAGAATACCCTTCTCGTTAAGGGGGGGGTGTTGAAATATTGTAACTTCGAAGAATATCTATTTTATATTATTATTGTAATTTATTCAGAGATGTTTTATTCCTCCGTCGGGATGTTATTATTGTATTTGATCATCTATATTGAGGAAGTTTTGTTGGGTTTTCTTCCCCTAGAGGGTTTCCCAGGATAAATTTGTGTCTCTTGTGTTTATGTTGTGCTTGTTATTCTTTCAGTGATCTTGTATATTCTATTGTTTTGAAATTGAATTGAATACTGATTTTATCTATCTTACCATATTGAATCTTAACATAAATCTCTCACTGAATTCAATCTATTTATGCAAGTAAATTTTGTGAAGGAATTGGAAACTAGTTTTGGGGATTTTGGGAACAAATTGTTTGAGGAAATGATTATTTGGAAACTCTACTACATAAATGATATTTATTACCCTGTTCATTATATAATGTGTATTTTTATGGCACATTATCCTTGGAATGGTTTAAGGCACTTCTCTTTGATGCCTCTACCTTTTATTCGAAAACTAGTTCTTCGATTGGATTGTTTTACATAGTTTGGAGACTTGGCACATGGAGTGCTTGTAAAAATTTCGAAGTGTTATTTTTATTGTAATGTATGATAAATAAAATTGAAATTTTTGTGAGAATTTGAGGATAAATCTTCTTGATAGTGTTTTGGAAATGTCTACCAAAATTCTAGATCAATTTCCAATTTCTAGCTCTTTCAATGGAATTGTTTGAGTAGATTTGAGACTTTGCATATGAAGTGTTTGACGAAATGCTTGAATGATATATACCTCTGTTATGAATAATAAAACATTTTATTTTGAATTGGAATGGAATTTGAATGATTCTATGAGCTGTGGATTTATTTATTCTAGCGATTCTTAGAATTACTAGTCAATTTGGGTGAGTAGAATTAGATAGGTTTGTGAATTATTTAATGGACTATATATAGGACGAAAGCTACATCCATATGACTGTAGGTGAACCCTGCTATGATTTCCATTATCTACATTAGTCATATATTTCTCTTTATTTGGAATTCAGAAAGTTAAATTGGAAACTAGATACATTGCGGTGAAAATTGATAACTAGTTGTGGATTGAAATCTTTGTTTTCGTAAAAACGGAACCCTACAACCATGTGCCCTATTTATAACATTTTATTGTGTTTTAGGTGTATAATTATCAAGTGTGATCCTTTACTTATGGATTCATTTCATTTTGTTTCAGTGTGATCCTTGCGGTGAATGTTAACTAGTTTCATCAGAATTGATGGAAGAGATCACCTTATGTGCAGATGGAATGATATGAAAATAAAACTTTAAATGGATGTAGGTGGCTAATTATTAGGTTTGATCCTTTACTTATGGATGCATTTCATTTTGGTTCAGTTACTTAGACTCAATTCCTTGCGGTGAATGTTAACTAGTTTCATCAGAATTGATGGAAGAGATCACCTTATGTGCAATTGGAATGATATGAAAATAAACCTTTAATTGGATGTAGGTGCACGATTCATCATGTTTTTAATGGATGTAGGATTTATTTTGGGTTTAAGGGCATGTTTACAAGTTGATTTTGTGCAAGACTAGCTTCTTTTATTGGAAAACTAGTTAACTAGTCTTGTGGACTCTCAATCGTAATTACCATGATTAATTATTATAATTTTGGTAATTACGCTTTATTTACACGTAATTATATGTTATTAAGCCATTTGGATTGATAATCAATGGTTATTTGTTAAAAAATTGGATTTGTGATAAGTGTTGTCATTTGTGCACTAAGTGTCATTAAGCGTCGTAATTAACACCTTAATTACTAGTTAACTATGATTAAGAATACTTAGCCTTTAGAAGTGGTTATCATTTCTGATATGGATTGGTTTGAAGGTTTGATGATGTTATATGATGTTAAGAGGCCTTCCCGTCACTTATATCATATGTTGGATGTGTTAATGAAGTTATATTAAATTATGGTTAATTATTGGATTTTGTGCCGCAATTAATTTTGGAAAAATGGAAATTATTTTTTTATGGTTTATCCGCTACACTAAAAATCAAGTAATTAGCCTCAGAGAGCTAATGATATGTCCCTTAGACACTCTGATATCCCCTAGGGACATTACAGGTGGTATTAGAGCGCAGGTTCCAACTCTGTGGTGGTTGGGACTGTTATGGATTCATAACTCTGTTATATGCATTTGGAATTTATAGATGTGCTTTGCGAAAGAATTTTACCCTCCCTTATGTTAATAGAAGAATCAAAATCTTTGACTAATGCTGACTTCATATATAAGTTTGAAATTATATTTATTTCTTTTCAATTTCAAAGGTCAAGGGGTTATGGATCTGTTAGTATATGTAATATATTAACATAGATTAGTATATATATGGTAAGGTGTGAAATATAAATAGTGTATAAAGTAAATAATTGTGTATATATGTATATGATATGTAATTATATAAGATATATAAGATGATATAGTTTTACATTATTAAATATTAATATGATTTATTAGGTGGCATTTATACCTTATATGGATTTTGGATTTTCTATTGATGGTATGATGTTATAGGATTATTTATGCCACTTGGATGGTGGTGGTTACATTGATGAGTAACTACTTGTGTATTTTGGGTAAATAGGCCACTTGTTTTAATAGTGGTTAGATTTTATTTATTTATTTATTTTATTTTCAATGTATGTGAGTAACACCTTATCTATTTTCTTGAGGAAATGAGCCACTTCTCTTTAATGGGTCATATTCTCTTCTATTTTATTTATTTTATTTGTGGAGATATCACTCCTTGTCTATTTTTGGAGGAAATGAGCCACTTGTATTTAATGGTTCATATTCTCTTCTATTTTATTTATTTTATTTGTGGAGATGTAGCTCCTTGTCTATTTTTGGAGGAAATGAGTCACTTATCTTTAATGGTTCATATTTTCTTCTATTTTCTTCTATTTTATTTTATTTGTGGAGATGTAACTCCTTGTCTATTTTGGTTCGAGGAAATGAGCCACTTGTCTTTAATGGTTCATATTCTCTTCTATTTTATTTATTTTATTTGTGGAGATGTAACTCCTTGTCTATTTTGGGAAGAAATGAGCCACTTGTCTTTAATGGTTCATATTCTCTTCTATTTTATTTATTTTATTTGTGGAGATATAACTCCTTTCTATTTTTGGAGAAAATGAACCACTTGTCTTAAATGGTTCATATTCTCTTCTATTTTATTTATTTTATTTTATTTGTGGTGATGTAACTCCTTGTCTATTTTGGGAGGAATTTGGCCACTTGTCTGAATGGTTCATATTCTCTTTATTTTATTTTATTTTGTGTGTAAGAAGGTAGTGTAGTAGTGTATGATAATATTGTATGACATAAATTTAAATATGTGTAACATAATATGTGATGTAAGATAGATGAGGGGTATATGATATTGAATATAGCATAATATAAATGTTATATATATATATATATATAATTGTATAATATGCGTGGTATATATATGATTGTTAAAAGTATATATATATATATATATATATATATATATATATATATATATGTATATGTATATGTATACATGTGTATGCATGTTTATATATACCGTAATATGTATTTTAAAATATGCAATAAACATTATTAGTATCACGGGTATATCATATTGTGTATATATTATATGTGTTAGCAAATATATTTTCCAAAGGGAAAATGGGGGTAAAAAGTGAAAATTTGTGGCTAATGGAGCTTAGGGCTTTGTAAAGGTGAAGCGCCCGATCCTTTAAGGGGCTTATTCCACATGACCGTCGGCGAGAGCTAAGCGGGGCAACCAAAACCTACCCAAAGGGCTTGGAAAATCGTTGAGGCAGGCAATCGATGACGGAGATGAGCTACCAGCATCGAAGTAGCGCGGGGGTTAACGAGCAGGATCTTGGCGGAAGGTGTAATTATAGAATGAAATTCTTAAACCATTTTCTTTTCACTTATAATATGAATGCAAAAGGGTAAGCAAATCAATGAATAATGAAAATAATTAATTGCAATTCCCAACGCTGTAGTACTTACAGTTGTTGGTTTTGATTATAAATTTGATCATAAATTAATGGAAATGAATAAATAAGAATTCGGTTGCCACCATGTTACAGCACTTCAACCATTTGTTTGAATTATAAAATAATGAAAGTAAATAATAAGAGTTTGATTACCACCCTACTGCAACACTTCAACCATTAGTTCAGGTTATAAAATAATGCAAACAAATAAAATAAAAAAATCAAATGCCGCGATGCTTTAACACTTCAACTGTCAACTCATTATAAAATAGTGAAAATGTATAAACAAGAATTCCACTATCACTATGATAAACACTTCAACTGCGAGTTCGGATAAAATAAAGAAACTAAATATAATTCGCCAGAAACAATATAAATAATAATTACATGCCACTTTACTTCGTCAACTACCGGTGTATATATCTCTAGTGCCTCCAATATCTATTAAAGCGATAGCACAATTGCATGCAACCAAGCATGGTCACTGCGAGGTCAGCTAGTGGCAGCCCACGCGCAGAAGGAGTAATGGTTATGCATCCAGCTCACCCAATAATCTCATAGGGAAGGTGGGCGAGACAGCACGCCAACGATTAGAATTTTAAACTTGGTAAGGTTCAGATATCAAAAGAGAATTAATAGAGCAGCATTAATTTAATCCGATAGCATTTTAAATAAACCATTGAACCACCAGGATCTAATCCAGTTAACTCGACAGGGTTGTATCATTTAGTTAAATAAACAAGGTTGTATCATTTAGTTAAATTAATTTAATCCGACAGCATTTTAAATAAACCATTGAACCACCGAGATCTAATCCGGTTAACTCGATAGGGTTGTATCATTTAGTTAAATCTGGGCAAAGCAGAGAGCTTATCGAAATAAAAGGTGAATACTCCAGATCCACATAAATAAACAGAGGCTTTCTCAAAAAGGAACTTACGACAGGGATTGGTAGTTCGATAACACAGAGATACGCCAAAGAGCCACGTTCGAAGCTCGGTTCGGGTTGAATATAAAGAAAGAAAATTGAATGCAGAAATCGCCATACAGACGCCGAGGTCACAAATTCGAGTTTAACAAAACAAGATTTAGATATGGAGAATACAAACAAAAGGTTGAGATAGATTTGATCTGGGTTTAATTCAGCAATAGATATGGGGATCGATTCCAATTTAACTACCGATCTTTGCAATCAAAAAAATTCACAGACAATCGGTTCATGAGTTTTAACCTAGCAGTAAGAGAATGGAACCCATTCGAACTCAAGACTGAGCTCTGCCACTAATATATAAGACAATCAGATTAATAGATTTTACTCAGCAAAAATAAAATATGAAACCCGATTCTAATTCCAGACTAAACTCTGCAACTAACATACAGAGACAATCGGATTGTAGATTTCACTCAGCAATAATAAAGTATGTACCCGAATCTAATTCCAGTCTGAACTCTGCAACTAACATATAGAGACAAATATATATATCTTTAAAAAAATACATAACTAATTTATTCATTGACTCTGTCAGGAGTTCATCGAATCAATATGTATAAACAAAACAAAGGTTTATATACCGAGCATAGTATATTACATGTGATCGACTATTCATATTCATATATTTTGAATACATGATGGCTTATACACAAACTTTGCACATTCACAAACACAAAGAGATTTACCATTCGATTATAAATAAAAACTCACAATTATCTCACTACAAAATTGAATCAATTACGATTTACATAATATTGAAAAAGGAGGTAAGAGGATCTTTTCATTGCTAACTTGACTGAGATATTCAAGTAACCTTCGCTGAACTAAGGAAGAAAATGAAGCGTAGTTCCACCATTGATCTCCACGATCACCAACGGATGGCTCGGTTAACCTCCCAACCTTTCCGGGAGTAATCTCCTTTGTCCTGAACCCCCGAGCAATTGGGGTCGCAGAGCTCACACACACTAATCAAGAAACTCAACTTGGGTTCCCCCCCACCAAAATTTCCAGCCAAACCCTCAATAGCAGCAAGTCATAAACTAATCCAATATTATGATAACCATCCAGTAACTGGGTCCTTTACCCATTCCCAATGTCTTCCTTATAAAGGAAAATCCCACGCGACACATGTTGCTTCATGCTAAACTATTTATTTTATTAAATTTTTAATTCATTAAAACTCACCCATCCATGTGTCAGTTTTTCTAGGAGATGCACCAACATTCCTAAGTTTGCTCATGTTTGTCCCCAAGATGTTTCACCTAACTCCTAAACTTGTGGCGAAGGTGGAGTTGACTAGGTGTCTATGCTTGGGATGTTATTTTGCTCCTAAACAAGGATTTATATTATTTTAAATACTCCAAATATTCTTTTATGTGCAAATGCCTAAATAACCATTAATATTATTTAAATGCCAAAATAATCATTTATGTGCAAATGTCTCAAGTACTAAAATGCATTTTCTAAGTAATGTTCTAGGTGCAAATTTATACGTTTTTATGCAGTTAAGTTTAACAATCATTCTCACTAGGACCCTTGTTGGGCCTCCCCGTTCCTTAATTTGATTTTCCCGACATGGCACCACTTCGTCGGGTCCAGTCATCTGTAGTTTCCATTCGTCAGCAAGGTACCACATCGTTGGGTCCTTGCGTCCACTCTTTCCGTTCTCGGTAGGGTACCGCACCGTTGGGCGCTTCTGCCGTCATCCTTTCATTTTGAATTGTGGGAACTTCATGTAGGGATTTCAGGAATCGTTACCTTCTAGCCTCTGTCTACATGCTATTAGGGACCAATGGCGCTAAGGAGTGATTCCATTCTAACTGTGCGCCCCCCAACTCGTATGTGCCCAGCTCCATCGTGGCCCACCTCGTACGCCCTCACGCTTTCCTCTTGAGCAAGTGGATCAGTGCTTATCTGCTCATGCGTGGTATTCCGTCAGAAGTCGACATCGTCGTCACTCTCCCCATGTGTGATTTATCCGTACTCTACGACCCTTCAATTCCTTTGTGTGTCTGTCAGTGAACCATTTCACCTGTCGTTACACACATTTCTCACAAACATATATTAGCAGTACTATCCTCAATTATCATAATTTGATTCATCAATCTGCTACTTCATTAAGCATTTATATTTTACTCATAACATTACTCATTCATCTAATCAGAAATGCATCTTGTCAATATTTACTTTCTTCGTTCTCATCGCATAATCAATCATACAGCTAGTTGTTAAGCATCATTCACATGTACATTTTCCATAATCAAATTTAATCGTTAAAGAACATGTAATCATTCATTTACATCAACTATCCAGATACCTATATATCATTATTTTATTGATTTACAATTAATCATAGTCATATTCAAAATAAAATCAAAGAATTATTTTATTAATGTTTTAATCAATCGGGTCACTCAACAGGTATCCTCAAGGTCTACAACCATCTAGGGGCACTACAAAGTCCCTCGAGAGACGACCATTGATCGCGAGATCAATGGTCCTGTAGGCGTTCCATAATACCAAGCAGTGGGAAAGAGCAGTCACGGAATTGGAAACTGCCTGCCACGCGTCGCCTCCCAATAGTTCCGCAAGGCAGCAAAGCAATGTGGGAAAACCGCTCAAAAGCCCACGAAACTGCTTTGGAGGGGCCCTCCTATTGTAATATTCACACCATCATTTTTATATTTTACATGCATGCATGCAAATCTGCATGCTTTGCATTCTTTGCATGCCACGGCATGCATCTACTCATCATCATGGTGGTCTCCCAGCACCTATTGTTTGCTTCTAGCTTTCCTGAGCCTGTCTACAGCTCCCATTTGGCCTCCTACCTACCTGATGCGCCCTTCTTGACTGTTTTGCATGGCAAGTGCATCTTTCTCACCTACCACTGTTAGTTAGAGCACCTTTACTCACCTACCTTCAGTTATCACTCAGTTAGGGCGCCTTATCTCACCTACCGGGAGTTATCATTCAGTTAGTGCATCGATTGAGTAGTTATTCCACTGATTGCTCATGTTGACTACTTGTAGCTTCTAGTTAGATAATTCTGGAGTTCCACTTGACTATTTGACAACCTCATGCACCCCCCTTGGAGTCTCTATTCCCTGATTTATGCCTAGATGGTTTTGTTAGACTCAGTTAGACACACTTGACTGACTATTACCATTTGAGACTGATATTATTGACTGGATAATGTATCCATTTTTATCCAAGCTAGAATTTGAGTTAGACAGCCTCATGCACCCCACTTGGAGTCTCCATTCCCTGATTTATGGCTAGATGGTTCTGTTAGACTCAGTTGGACACACTTGACTGACTCTTACCATTCATGACTGACACTACCGACTGGATGATGTCTCCATAGTTATTCATGCTATACCTTGAGCTCATATTCGAATTCCCTACTTGGCTAATTCGAATCCTATACGATGCCTAATCGTTGATTATTATATCACATTCTCTACATTCATTATTCATTGTATGATATTGACATTGTCCATTATTTTGTGTTTATGAGTGATTATTGAATACATGCTTCTTCTTCTTTGCAAATAATCTTGAGAGTTAGATTGTGAGTTTGTTACAGTTTCTAGATCCCTGCATATTATCACATGGTATCATAGCAGTCAGTAGCTATTCAAATTGCAGCCATTGCAGCAGTTGCAGCAGCAGCAATTGCAGCATTTCTTTGAGCAGCTATTTTTCACTTGTGCACTAGAAGCCTCTAAGTTTCTACAACAAATCCTGGTGCTATTACTTGAATTCATTGGAGAAATCCAGTGAGGTCTAGCCAGGTGTGAAGGAATTAGTTTATGTTCCAAGTGTCCTTAAGGTAGTGTTTAGTTGAAGCACAGTCAAAGTGTAGCATTCTCCATCAGCAAAACTCTTCTTGTTTTGCAGGTTTTGAAGTTTTCTGCAGTTGCAACACTTTTTTCAGTTGTAGCAGTAAATTCGAAATTGAACAACATCTTCTATGTATCTGGAAGGAGTTCCTTCTCTCACTCCATTCAACTATGATGAGTGGAAACCAAAGATGGCATCATATCTGAAGAGACATGGTATTTTTTATGTGTGTACTGGTATTAAGAGATATTTTTCTTCCGATGGAGAGAAAGAAGATTGGCTTGATGCTTGTGACAGAGCCTCGAGAAGCATATGTATTACTATGTTTTCCAATATGGAATACTTCATTAATCCAAGTGATCTATGGACTAGATTGACAGATTATTTGGAAGTCGGGAGGAAGAGGTTCATGATATCCATGTGGAAAGCAAGCCCAGTGATACTTCCTGCAGTGCTCTCTCTATTCATGACTCGACCTCCATCATCTCCCATGATGAATTTGTTCAAGATGAAGTTGAAGTACAACATATGGTTTCAGTTGATCCATCTTCCTATCGAAAGTATGAGCAAAATATATCAGTTACTACTCTAGAAGTTGAAGAGACCTTCACAATCTCTACTTCCCGTGAGCTTGCTGATGTGCAAGATGATGACCTACTAAGTATTTTGAAGAAAAAAACAGATTTGGAAGGTAATGCATTCTCTCTTCCTCATCATATGCTTTCTTTGATTTCCTATTTGGTCATTGGCACATGTTTTCATAGATTCAACGAAGATGGAAGACTATACCATTCACTTGGATTCAAGTCTCATGCATATCCTTGTGATTTTGGTTTTGATCTCACCACTTTTGGTTCAAAGAAGATCATAAGAAACCATCCTCAAAATCTTGGATCTAATTTGAAGTTCAAGCTATCACCATTATATGGTTCATTTGGTTCTGATCTCACCCCTGCTGGTTCAAAGAAGATATCAAAGAACTACATACACTTTCATGGAGTTGATGCACCTGTTGATGTGTAAGATGATGACCTACTAAGTATTTTGAAGAAAAAAACAGATTTGGAAGGTAATGCATTCGCTCCTCCTCGTCATATGCTTTCTTTGATTTCCTATTTGGTCATTGGCACATGTTTTCAGAGTTTCACTGATGATGGAAGACTCTATCATTCGCTTGGGTACATGACTCATGCACCTTTCTGTGATTTTGGTTTTGATTTCACCCCTATTGGTTCAAAGGAGATCATGAGAAACCATCTTCCAAGTCTTGGATCTGATTTGCTTGCATCATTGTTGGAGAACTCAATCACATGTTTTTGGAGCATGATTCATTTCTTCCCAAAAGGAAGATAACTCTTTTTGAGAGAATGCTAGATCCAGATCCACAAGAACCTGAAGACCTAGCACCTATTGGTTCATGGGCCACCATCATTGTTGCATCCACCAGTGATCTTGTTGAAGATTCACCATCATCATGTCATAGTTTTCTTGGTCATGATCTCACCTATGTTGGTTCGAAGGAGATATCAAGGAACTATCTACACATTCATGATTTTGATTCTACCTCAGTTGGTTCGAATCACATGCTTCATGATGATCTTCATATTATGTTTTTGCAGCATGATCCACTTCTTCCCAAAAGGAAGATACCTCCTCCTTTGATTGATGATCAAGAGAGCGAAGCATCATCACATGAGATTTCAGATTTAGAGTTTGGATGTTATGATGAGCCAGTTGTAGATGCATCTTCACATAATATTTCAGATTCAAAATCTGAAGATGGAGATGATGATGATGGAATGCTAGATCCATAGCCACAAGAACCTGAAGGTCTAGCAATTGATGATGAAGATAAGCAAATGGGAGATCCAGATCCACAAGAAACTGAAGATCTCTCACCTGATATTCCTCCTCTTCCTCGATGGGAAGCCACTACACTCCGATCTGTCGGTGATTTGGATGGTGATCCACATGATCATAGAAGAACCAGATCAAATTTTTAGAATGGAAGGGTTCATCCTTCTCACATTGTTGATCCATTTCAGATTGATCGATCCTTCTTCGGAAAGGAAGGACACTTACCTCCTTCAGGGGTGAGATATGATATGCTTCATTAGCATCCTTCAGTCTATTTTGAGGGAGGGCTTTCTTCCCACTAGGTTTTCCCTCTTTCCTCACTTAGTTTATTTAGATTGATTGTACCGGGTGACCTATGGTCTTACTCACCAAGGGCCTATTTTTTAGATTTCAGTTATTTCCTCATAGTATAGCTTGCGGGGGGTGTTGGAATATTCACACCATCATTTTTATATTTTGCATGCCTGCATGCAAATCTGCATGCTTTGCATGCCACTGCATGCATCCAGTCATCACCATGGTGGTCTCCCAACACCTAGAGCTTTCTTCTAGCTCTCTAGAGCCTATCTACAACCCCCATTTGGCCTCCTATCTACCTGATGTGCCCTTCTTGACTATTGTGCATGGTAAGTGCGCCTTTCTCACCTACCACTATCAGTTAGAGTGCCTTTACTCACCTACCTTCAGTTATCACTCAGTTAGGACACCTTATCTCACCTACCGGGAGTTATCATTCAGTTAGTGCATTGATTGAGTAGTTCTTCCACTGATTGCTCATGTTGACTACTTGTAGCTTCTGGTTAGCTAGTTTTGGAGTTCCACTTGACTATTTGATAGCCTCATGCACCCCCCTTGGAGTCTCCATTCCCTAATTTATGCCTAGATGGTTCTGTTAGACTCAGTTAGACACACTTGACTGACTATTACCATTTATGAAAGATACTATTGAATGGATGATGTCTCCATTGTTATCCAAGCTAGACTTTGAGTTAGACAGCCTCAAGCACCCCACTTGGAGTCTCCATTCCCTGATTTATGGCTAGATGGCTCTGTTAGACTCAGTTGGACACACTTGACTGACTCTTACCATTCATGAATGATACTACCGACTGGATGATGTATCTATAGTTATTCATGCTAGACCTTGAGCTTAGTTTCGAATTCCCTGCTTGGCTAATTCGAATTCTATATGATTCCTAATCATTGATTATTGTATCACATTCTTTACATTCATTATTCATTGTATGATATTGACATTGTCCATTATTTTGTGTGTATGAGTGATTATTGAATGCATGCTTCTTCTTATTTGCAAATAATCTTGAGAGTTAGATTGTGATTTTGTTACAGTTGCTAGATCCCTGTAGATTATCACACCTCCCCCCCCACCTTGGCACAGTCGAGATCTATGGACAAGATGGAAGTGGGTTCAGGGATCCAACGGTTGGAGAGGTCGTTAAAGGCAGCGCGGGAAGGAAAGGATCCAGCGGCGGGGGTTCCCAGTAAAAGAAATCGATGGCTATGAAGGCTCCCCATCGGGGAAGAGGCATGGTCAATAAAGGCAGTCGGTGGGAAAGGCCAGACCAGCCCGTGGTTAAAGGGGCTGCAGATATCGTGGTTGATTGTGATGCACCTGCAACAATTACTTAATAAAAATATGCGAAATAGCAGAAATGACAGAACTCATAATCACTTTTATATTGATCATAGGCCACTTCGAGGGGGAAACCTCCTATGAGAAAGCTCAATACAAATAACTTCACGGTGCCTTCATAGGTCTCAACACACACTTATATACTAATTCTAGGTGCCAATACTATGGGTCGAAACCATGGGCCGTTACAAACTATGGATCAACAATACTACGGGCGACTTACAAAGCATATGCGCCAACAACAATAACACAAACTATTGTTCAACAAATACTACGGGACGACTTACAAAGCATATGCGTCCAACAACAACATACTAACAAAGTAAAGACATGGGTTCCTAACATCCCCTCCCCCTTAAAAAAAGCTTTGTCCTCAAAGCTTTAGATGTGGAAATTGTTGTTGAATCTGAAGGATTGGTTCCCATGTAGCATCCTTTGGTTGCATGTCGTGCCACTGAATTAAGACCTCTGTGATAGAGCGAGAGCGAAGCTGACACGTGCGCCGATTGAGGATGGCCTCTGGCTCCAAAAGGATGGATCCTTCATTATCCAGTTCGGGTAAAATCGTTTGGCCGTTGATGTTGGTGCCAAGAACTTTCTTCAGATAAGAGACATGAAAGACTGGATGAATGCGGGAAGAAGGAGGAAGTTCCAATTTATAAGCAACGGACCCAATCTTCTGAAGAATCTGATATGGCCCATAGAACTTTGGAGCAAGCTTATGATGCCCTTTGAGTTTCAAGGAGGATTGTTTGTACGGCTGGAGACGAAGAAAAACCATATCATCGACTTGAAAAGTGCACTCCGAACGGTGCTGATCAGCTTGTTGCTTCATGTAATTTCTTGCCATGTGAAGATTGTCCCACAAAATGTGAAGAATCTGATCATGGTTGCGAAGGACCGTGTCAACTTCCTGAACTGGTGAACTGGTGGGGGTGTATGGAAGAAGAGCTAGAGGTGCCTGACCATAGACTGCTTCATATGGGGTCATTTTAGAGGCAGTGTGGTAAGAGGTATTGTACCACCATTCAGCGAGAGGGAGCCACTTTGCCCACTGATGTTGTTGTTCCGAGGTGAAGCAACGAAGATAGGTTTCCAAGCATTTATTGACAATTTCAGTCTGACCATCTGTTTGTGGGTGATACCCTGAACTCATCTTCAGTTTGGTGCCAGTGTGGCAAAATATTTCTATCCAAAAATGACTGGTGAAAGTCGCATCACGATCCGAGACAATGGAAGAAGGGATACCATGAAGACGAAAGATTTGGTCCATAAAAATTTGAGTGACGGAGGAGGCTGTATAGGGATGGCTGAGAGCACAAAAACGACTATATTTGGAGAGGCGATCAACCACAACGAGAATCACTGTCTTCCCGCCAGATTTAGGGAGCCCTTCAATGAAATCCATAGAAATATCTATCCAAATCCGTGTAGGTATGGGCAAGGGTTCAAGCAATCCTGGAAGGAGTGTTGTTTCACCCTTATTGCGTTGGCAGGTATCACATTCGGCCACCATCTGTTGAATTGTCCTTTTCATGCCCTACCAAAAGAAGTTACGCCATGCTCGTTCATATGTTTTGAGGAACCCAGAGTGCCCGGCCGATGGAGAAGCATGGAGTTCATAGTAGACAGACTGTTGAAGATTTGTGCTCTGGAGAAGCACCAGATGACCCTTGTATCGCAGAGAAGCACCATCCCAAGAGTAATGTGGTACAGCAGAAGGGTTGTTGGTCAAGAGTTGGATGATATGAGATAAGGAAGAGTCATTGACATAACCCTGTTGAACAGATTGCAACCAATTTGGAACAGGCATAGAAATAGCTGAAAGAGAACCTTGGGCATCAAATGTACGAGAAAGAGCATCTGCCACAATATTGTCTTTACCCTTCTTGTAAGTGATCTCATAGTCATAACCCATGATTTTGCTAACCCATTTCTGTTGTGCCGGGGAGGAGACACGTTGGTCCAAGAAATATTTCAGACTCTGGTGATCAGTCTTGATGCAGAAATGATTCCCTAATAGGTATGGACGCCACTTCTGTACTGCATGCAAAATAGCCATCTTTTCCTTCTCATAGGTAGAGGCAGCTAAATTCTTACCTGAAAGGGCTTTGCTGGTGAATGCAATGGGGTGTTCATCTTGAAGGAGAACAGCACCAAGTCCATTGCCGCAAGCATCACTCTCAATAGTGAGGGGCTTGGAAAAATCGGGCATAGCTAGCACAGGTGTAGTACACATAGCTTGTTTCAGTTTGTCAAATGCACACTGAGTAGCAGGTGTCCATGTAAAAGCATCATTTTTCAATAGAGCAGTTAATGGAGCTGCAATCTTCCCATAATCCTTGACAAACTTGCGGTAGTAGCCAGTCAACCCCAAAAAACCACGAAGGCTCTTGAGTGTCTGAGGATGTGGCCAATTGTTCATGGCATCGATTTTGGCAGGATCCACGCGAACGCCTTGTGCTGAGATAATGTGCCCGAGATACTCAACTTCCTTTTGTCCAAAAACACATTTAGACTGCTTGGCATGGAGATGATGGTCAGAGAAAAGTTGCATGACAAGATCTAGATGCTGGAGATGTTCATCCCATGTTTTACTGTAGATGAGGATATCATCAAAGAATACTAGAATAAATTTCCGCAAGTAGGGTCGAAATATTTTATTCATTAAGGCCTGGAATGTGGAAGGAGCATTAGTGAGGCCAAAGGGCATGACCAAAAATTCATAATGGCCATCATGTGTGTGGAAAGCTGTTTTAGGAATATCATCCTCATGAACCCGAATTTGATGATACCCAGAACGAAGATCCAACTTGGAGAAAAAGTGAGCCCCATGAAGCTCATCAAGAAGCTCATCAACAACAGGAATTGGAAACTTATCCTTGATGGTGAGGTGATTAAGTTCTCGGAAGTCAATGCAGAGGCGCCATGACCCATCTTTTTTGCGGACAAGAATAACTGGAGAAGAAAAGGAACTAGTGCTTGGGCGAATAATACCTTGCTTCAATAAGTCCCGAACGAGCATTTCAATCTCCATTTTTTGGTGAAATGGGTAGCGACAGGGCCTGATGTTGGGAGGAACGCTACCAGGAAGGAGCTGAATATGATGGTCTTCTAGCCTGGAAGGTGGTAATCCCACTGGTTCAGCAAAGACACCTGTATATCGATCCAGAATTTGTTGTAGATCCAAAGGAGTAGTGGAGACCGCTGATGGTTGCATCTGGATGGAATGGATCTGAGCGATGACACCATGTGAATTCTTCTTGAGGAGTTTTTCCATGCGATGTGAACTGATGATATTGAGAGAACCTGGTTGTAATCCTGTCAATGTGTGTTTGTGTCCATTGAGGGAAAACTGCATCCAAAGTTCGGCAAAATCCCATAAGATAGGGCTGAGTGTGCGTAGCCATTGAGCGCCCAAAACCACATCACATCCACCTAAGGGCAAGGAAAACATGTCAGAGCGCAAGGTATAATATCCCATAGAGATACACACATTTCGACACTTCCCTTTGCAAGGTAAGGTGCCCCCATTGGCAACCATGACTTCAAAGTTGGAGCAAGGATGGATAAAACAATCAGCTTGTTTGGCGATCCGAGGGTCAATGAAATTATGAGTGCTACTAGAATCAATGAGGATTGTAAGAGGAAGCTTCTTGAAGTAACCCCTGACCCGCATTATTTGGGGGTGGTGATTCCAGCTAAAGCATGGAGAGATATCTCTGGCTGGTCATCCTGAGACGGAGGGTCAATAGGCGGTTCCTGAATGTCGACCGGAGCATCCAATGTTTCTAGATCTTCGTCACCCATTTCAGAGGCAGGCGGAAACTCCACATACAGGAGATAGAGCTTTTGTTGAACACATCTGTGTCCCCGAGTGAATTTCTTATCACAATTATAGCAAAGCCCCTTTTCTCTACATTCTTGCATCTCTGTTTCAGACAAACGCTTGATAGGAATCGGTTGAGGAGCCTGCGGTATAGGTGGTTGCTGAGAACCCATATTTCGGAAGGGAACAAAAGTGGGCTTGGAGCGTTGTTGGGCTACAATATTGTCTTCTGCCAACTTAGCCAACCCTAGTGCTTCCATCATTGTGTTGGAACAGAACATTTTGACCTCAGAGCGGATGGCATCCTTTAGACCACTGATAAAACAACTCCGGTAAATTCATCAGACAAGCCTTCGGTGTGGTTGGCTAGATTCTCAAATTCGGTTTGATACTCTCTCACAGTGCCAGTTTGGCGAAGTTTAGTGAGGGCTCCTGTGAAGTCATCAAAAGCACTAGGACCAAATCGTTCCAAAAGGAGCTAGCAAAAGTCTGGCCAGTTGGGCTCTAGATGAGCCTTGATGTACCAATGGTACCATTGAAGAGCTTCATGTTCCAAATGAAAGGATGCCAACGGAACTTTGTTGACATCAAAAGTATTATGCAGACTGAAATGCTGTTCTGCACGATAGATCCATCCAGTTGGATCGATACCATTGAAGCGAGAAAAATCAAGCTTCGGACCACGGAAATTGCTGGAAGAAGAGAACCCATTGTCTGTTGAAGACTCGGACTGCCGTTTGTTGTTCATAGCTGAATGTTCAAGATGGAGACCGAGAAATTTTTCATCCAGATCCTGGAGTTTGGCTTGGATGGATGCAAGTGCTTCCTCCATGGTTTTTGCTCCTGCACGGGTGACAACCATAACTAGGATTTTTATTTTTTATTTTTTTTTGTTGACTGGGTAGGAAAACAAAAACAGGAACTACTTCAGTGAGGGAAAATTTGGATTTGAGAACAAATCAGAAGGGTAATTGGGGTTTGACTAGGTTTTGGACACTGTTGGATAGACAGGGAAGCAAAAATGAGGATTTCAGAAGCGAGGTGAAATAATGGGAAAATTTGGCAGAGGGGAACAAAGAAGCAGAATTCAGAAAGGAACTCTGTGGTAAAATTTGAAGGTGATTGGGTGAAATATAAGGAAGTTATGGCAAACCCTAAAAATAGACAAATGTGGGATTTCGGGCTGTAGGAAGGGGAATTGAGGATAGGGTCCTCAGGAATGAAATATGCAGAATGGAATGACAGGGGTTCCCTGAAAATTTCAAGGGAAACAGAGGTAAAACAAGGGAGATATGGAGAAAAAACTGAAGGTGATAGGGAGTGGAATTTTATACTGATTTTTTTTTTTTTTCAGACTGGAGTGGCTACGGCTTGGATTTTTTTTATTTTTTTTTACAAACTGGAGCGGCTACGGCTCGAAAGGAATCTGGAACAACGCCGAACGGCTGGATCTGGAATGGCTTGCAAAATGGATCTGAAACGGCGCAGCAGTGATCAACAATAGTTCAGCTAAAAGTAGATATGGACCCCAGGTATGTGTGGCTTCCTAACAGTTCAGGGTTTTCACTCGGCCACCAATGCTGTCTGACGGCTTGCGTATTGGGGCAGCACCCCTCACTCCACGGCTCAGGTAAAACTGATAACCGTTTTGCCACAAACGACAGCTCTTGGTTTACCTCACGGGTGGGAACTAGTCAATCAGGTAGGGGTCGTTGCCCTTTTCGCTGGCAGGTCCTCTCAATGGGCCAGCTACTTCGGGGTTCCTGTGGTACTCCTCACAATGAGTTTTAGGGCTTATGCCCAAGTACTTCCCACAGTTAAGCGGATAGGGATTATTCCCAAATCCGAACCTGCAACAAATGCGAAAAACAATTTGGCAGAAATTTCACCCAACGAGCCCAAGAAAGTGCTCTGATACCAGATGTGATGCACCTGCAACAATTACTTAATAAAAATATGCGAAATAGAAGAAATGACATAACTCAAAATCACTTTTATATTGATCACAGGCCACTTCGAGGGGGCAACCTCCTATGAGCAAGCTCAATACAAATAACTTCACGGTGCCTTCATAGGTCTCAACACACACTTATATACTAATTCTAGGCGCCAATACTATGGGTCGAAACCATGGGCCGTTACAAACTATGGATCAACAATACTACGGGCGACTTACAAAGCATATGCGCCAACAACAATAACACAAACTATTGATCAATAAATACTACAGGACGACTTACAAAGCATATGCGTCCAACAACAACATACTAACAAAGTAAAGACATGGGTTCCTAACATTGATCAACCGGTAAGAGGAAGATCGACGGTGCAAAATGTTTTACGCAAAATGGAGGTGCGCGGCAAGTTAAAGGGTAAGACGGTTGCGGAAACTGAAACTGTTGGACACGCGACATTCCCCCAGCGTTTCGCATCCCAAAAGGACAGTAAAGGAAAACAACTAAATGTCCATGCGGAACCGCCTGTTGTAGGTGCAGCTAAAAGAGATCAACGGTGATGGTTGATCGCGAAAGAGATCCGACGGCGGAGGATGATCACACGAGGGAGGCTGTAGAAGGGACCACCTATCTGATGGCCCAGATTGCGGCACAAGGGATCGACGGTTGAGGTAAATGAACGCCGAAAGAAGAGTGAGGGAGTTAGCCGCGGTCGGGTTATAAAAGGAGAAAGTCACGTGAAGGGTTGACATTTTTTTTCTTAGTAGAAGCGTCAGGAAAGTTTTGGGCAGGTGTGTAGTAGCGAAGGTGACAGAAAATCTAGGGTTTGGAGCTGTCAGTGACAGAGGTTTACAAGTTGGTTTTTGGAGAAGAGCTAGCAAGAGTCCTGCTCGAGATGAGGACTTTCATGCAGCTGAAGCAAGATTTAGTAGTTGAGGACTGGTTTTTGTACAAGCGGCACACAGTACTCAGAGTATACGGGTTCGTGAAGGAGCCTCACATGTTGTCAGCTTTCCTAACCGCAAGGATCTTTTCCCTAGAATTTGTTAGGCATAAGCTGTTTTGTCTTGGGCGAATGGGAGGATTAGACCCCTGAAGATAGTAAATGATGGCCTCGGTTTTCAAATCGTGGAGACCCAAGGGATGCCAAATGAGATCTCTAGACGTGTAGTTATAGCTGGAGGATGAAATAATCCAAGGCCCTAAGTTTTAAACATTGCAGAAAGGATTAAAAATGCAAAAAATCTGCCCCCAGTTAAATGATGGCGCAAGTGAAGGGCACGGATCTAGGGCGATGATGATCAATGGTTGGGAAGCAGCTGCGCAAAAGAAGTAGGGTATGTTTTAAACAAAGACAGAGTGTTTATCCCACGAGCAAATTCAAAATTTGATCGACGGGAAGAAGGACATATCTACAGATAGCATTAACTTCATCGATTTGACGTGCGTGGGGAATTGACAGTTCCAAATCTATGAACTTTTGGTAGGGACCGCAGGTTTTGACGATGTAGATTGAATGCAGTTAAGATCTACGGTTGAAGATTTATTTGCAAATGGAAGCTACACAAAGCATCGACGTGGTCCAATATTTGAGAAGCGCGGTAGGGGGCGCATCTTTGAATGGTCTGGATGTGAACGAGGTCAAGATCGATGGTGCTGGGTCGATCATGGAGATGGATGGTTGAAAAGCACCCCTGTTGTGAACGAATGATAGCCCAAGGGAAAGAAGCCATATCAGAGTTGTCATATGCTTTTTCGCTTAACACGAAATTCTGGTTAAATCTATTTAACGCCAACCCAGATCTCAGTCATCATTCTCGCTCATTTGGAGAGTCCATTCGGATGATCATGCCAAAATGATTACTCATGGTTACCATCATAATCACAGTCATTATAAATGGGCTCCCAAAGTTTACTGTTCGCATCAGTGTTTGAAAGAGGTGGTAGGCTCAGCAACCCATATATCTTTCATTTGAGATCCGGACATGGAAAAGGATCAAGGGGCCAAAGTGATTTTCTACTCGAGCAGGTGTGGTCCGATGCGGAGGATAATCACATCCCCTCATCCACTGTAAAATTCGACGACATAGAGGAGAGTATTGCCAGTGAACCTGAGGAGCACAAAGGTAGAAAGCCGTGTAAGAAAACTCGGCGAAGGAAAAAGAGAGAGGCCCGAAAGGTTGAGCAGTGCACCCACCAAACAATGGAGATTCTCAGAGATTTCGTTGTTCTCACTGAGGAAGTGGCACCACCTCCTTCCACAAAAAGAGGACAAGTGGCCGATTCCATGAAGGTGAAAGATTTATTCGACCCACAAGGCCAAGTAATAGCTCAGACATAGAGTGGCGATATGTTTTATGATATTTTGCATCCCGTTGTATCAGTCTGTTTCAGACTCGCTTTGAATCTTTAATATTCTTATACTTTGGGACCACTTAATACCTGCCAACTGCTTAGGAGTTGTCATAGTTAGAAATTGTACAATGACACATGTAAAATCAGGTAGGCCTGTCTATCAATACTCATTTATGTTCTCAGAGATAATGAACCTGTTTGTATAGGTGTCACAAGTTTTGTAACGGTTTTTTGTTAGGGTAACTCGAGCCTAAGGGATGAAAAATACCTATATATACTCATAGGTAATGAAGGAAAAATGGGTTGGAAACCCGTAATAGTAAAATAAGTTCTAGTACTGAGATTTTTTTGGTTTTTTGTAAAGTTTTGCCTTGCGGAAATAAAGCTCATTTTGGAGGATGAAGATTCATGTGTTTTTGTGTTGCAGTCTGTAATTTCCTTTTCTCTGTAAATTGTTTTTCCAGTGAATATCTTCCATGTTGTCTTTCTTATTATGCTTATGGTGAACGTGTTATTTTTAATACAGAAATCATGCAAATCATGCTCTGTCTTAATCGCACCTAAGTGTTTCATGTTTTCTTCTAAAGTCAATGTTAAATTCATCTATGTTGATGCTTAATGTTGATGGGTCTATTTAACTTTCTTTCAAATATCACCTACTAAAAGAACTTGACTGTGAGACAGTAATTTCCTTGCCTTAATCAAGATTAATGTTGTTTGATTTCTGTTGGTCTTTAGAAATATCAGATGTGACTCCATGCCCAATGTGATTTATGTGTTTTCATCCAAACGATAGAATGGAAATATATGTGTCTTGAAAAGTGTTTATGGCCTTTGTATTCATCTTTTGAGAGAGCCCTCTTTGGTAGGAAAGAAGCCAGCTATCCTCCTAAAGCTTGTTTTGAAATAGTTACCTTAGGGTTGTCCTTGTGCAACCGAAGGGTAAATACCGAGTGATAACAATGTATATAGATGTGGATGTATGCAATGGGGTAAGTGTAAAGTTTGGAAGTATTATGGAGTATTTGGAAGTGTTTGGGACTATTTGGGAAGTGGTTGGGAAGACTTTGGAAGTATTTGGAAGTATTAGGTAGTATAGTGTGATCAAAAGTATTATGTTAGTATATATCTTATAATGCATACCTAATATGATAGCATTGGATCAAGTAATCATGCCGCTATAATTGTATGGATATTATGATATAACATAATAATTATGCGAGTGTATAAAATATAGGATATATGGGTTATATGACTAATATGATGTATATATAATTAATAATAATATGATATATGATTGATTGAAGAATTATAATATGCATGTAGAAAAATGGGCATATGTATAGAATAATACATGCTAATAGTAAGTATGGTGTATGGTATGACTGTATAATGGTGTGTTGTATAGATAGTAATTATTTTATTGCTAAATGTTAGAATATTTTGGTGGTAGGATGTTTGGTTTCTTGAGGTGACTATGAATGTACTTTGGTTGATGGTATAAGTAGTATGCCACGTGTAAATAATTAGCAATGTAGTGTATGATTGTGTATATGTTGAGTGTTTACATAAGTGAAGTATTAGTAGTGTTTGTGTGATGATGTTGGTTGTACATATGTATTATTAATATATGGATATTATATATATCGTCATGTGCTAATATTTATATATAATGTTATGATAAATAGTACTATTCAATATGATTGGTATGGTCGATGTATGTTGCTTTGATATTATTTGTTGTTATTGATTGACTAATTAATGGTTAATACATGTATGATATTGTCATTACTGTATGTATGGATATTACTGGTTGTTCTTGGTTGTCATGGTGATTGATGGGTGATCGAGCTATACTTAATGTAAATGCAGTTACCTTTGGTTGTTGTTGATGTTTGATTGGTTTTCATTGATTGATATTGATGATCGTTGTATGGTTTATGTATTCCAATTTGATGTATTTTGATTTATGTATTCCGATTTGATGTATTATGGTTGATGTATTTTGCTTCTCATTGATGTATTCTGATTGATGTGTTCTAGTTGATGTTTTCTGGATGATGTGTTATGGTTGAGGTATTCTGGTTGGTGTATTATGGTTTATGTACTATGATTGATGTTTGTACGGTTAGGTTATGCATGTATGATTTTTATTGGTTGATATGTGTGTATGATTTATATATGGTTGAGGTATTATGAATTGATGTATTTTGGACCTACGTCTATATGACTGATGTATGGATGATATTGGTTGATTTTATTGGTTGATACTAATTACTATTAGTTGATGTATATTGGATTTTTTCTTATTCTCTAAAGAATACTTATTCTTTGTTTAACTGCTAGTTGTTATGGCCCTTTTTGGTTTCTTAGTTAGATTGGAATTGTTGCATGTAAGTTTGCTTACCTCTTACAGTAAGTGCATAAAATGATCGGGTGATCTTTGCGATCTTTGCTAGAAAAATACTTTGTGATATTTATCTTTGCGATCTTCATTAGAAATGTATCTTTGATATCTTTGTCAGAAAAGTATCTTTATGATATTTGTTAGAAGAGTATCTTTATGATATTTGTTAGAAAAGTATATTCGTGGTCTAAATGTATTTATGACCTTGTTGAAAGTTTCTCTTTTTAAAATTTTCTTGAAAAGTACCTTGCCAGAAGAGTATCTTTTATTTAATGAACAACTAGTCTTGTGGTATCTTGATAGTATTTCATGCATCTTGTTTATAGAGCATATGCATGATGCATTTCATGTATCTATAGGTAAAGTATAAGCATTTTATGTGATTGATTGACTGGAATGCATTTAATGAAGAAAGAGTACACACTTGATGCAATTCATGAGATTGGATGGTATACTTGATGCACTTCATGAAATTGATTGATACACCTTATGCATTTCATATGATTGAAATTGATTAGAATAAAATTCATGTAGATGCATTTCACGTATTTTCTTGAATAAGTATCTATATCGCATGTTCCTTGTATATACTAATGTATTTCTTTTGATCTATTTCATGTATCATGCATGTATCTTGAAGATGTATTTTATGTATCTAGATGAATAGTATATATATATGTGTGTGTGTTTGTTGTTAACCGTGTGTTTGTTGGAATGTGAAAAGTATCTTTTAGAAGAATATCTTTATACCATGTATCACATATTTTTTTATATACCTGATGTTAATCATATGAGTGAATGAAATATGATTTTCAGGTGGATGTATCTTTGTTGAGGTTTGAAGTCCTTGTAAAGAGGATTGAAGAACTAGTGATGGGGATTGAATATCGACACTTGCTTCCTTGAGTCCACCCTACTAGTCATGGTTCTCCCACAAGCACTGGAGATGGATAGGAAAGTAGGTGTTAGTGGGAAGTATTATAGTTAGAAAGTTGTAATCTTTCGAAGGTATGTATGGGAATGTATGTTATGCTTTTGTAAAATCATGTATGTGTATGCATCGAGGACGATGCATGGTTTAAGGGGGAAGGGATGTAATACCCTCTGCTTTATCCCCTGGACATATTGTTGGTGTTGTTATGTTGGACATAGTGGCACAAGGTTCTGGTACTATGGTTTGCACATTATTATTATTTTTATTATGTTGAAATTATAAAATAATAAAATAAAATAAAACAACCGGATCGACTGATGCCACATAAAATAGTATGAGGAACTATGATGTTACGAGCAAGGGGTTGTGGGAAAAGTGTTACCATTGTGTTTGTGAATATGTTGATGTTATACACCCTTATTATGGACTTGGTAGACCCTGTTGGTTGTGTACCCTCACGTGTTATGTTACTCCTTGGTTTCATTTATTCCAGGATTAATTTTTATTAGTGTTACAGGCTCTCTCTCTTTCTCTCTCTCATCTAGTGCGCCCTCTTGAGTTGGGTTAGTCCGTATCTTGGTGTAGCCACCTGATTTGTAAATCCAATTTACTATTCTAGGAATGTAAATATCATGCTTGTGTCCCTCTCTTTCCCAATTCAAATTACTCATGAAGGAATTTGATTGGCTTGTGTTGGCTAGTCAAACTTGTGTGTTAGTTCATGCTTTTTCTCTTGTGCTTGTGTTTGGAACTTGTGGTTCTATTTTTCCTACTCTTGGTATGAGATACTTTATGGTCATTGTGCCCTTATGGAGCCTGTTCCCAATTTGAGTTACTTTGGAGTCACCAGTGTATGTCCTGGAATTGTCTCTGGAGATATTGGATTGGTAGCAAGGGTGAGGTACCCCACCATTGGATTTGAGGTTGGACATAGTTGTGTATTGCCTCTGGAGATCCTAGTTTGGCAGCAGGGTGAGGTCTACTGCCTTGGGATTTGAGGTTCTCTTAGAGCCACTAGAATTTCCCTATATTGTAAGTGCTACTTTCCATTGGGTTGTGGTTGGAATGTTGTCCTGGAGCCACTAGAATTTCCCTAGAGTGGAAGTAGAGGCCACAATTTCCATTGGGTTGTGGTTGGACTGATTCCTTGAGAGAATTTGTGGTTGAGTGCACTCTTTCTTGTGGAATAATGGTTCCGTCTTGGGGGTGACCATTGCAAAGTGATTTTTGGATTGCATTGTGTCTACGGCTGGGTGGAACGTGGCACGGTGGATTTCGGTTGCATATTTGGAAAACATAAGTGATTTATCTCATGTTTATTTAATATATTATTTCTGATATGATTTATTTATGGATTCACATGAGATTTTTGATGAAATGTACAAGCTAACTATGGAATAAATTTCTCATGGAATTCAATATATTTATGCAAGTAAATTTTGTGAAGGAATTGGAAACTAGTTTTTGGAATTTTGGGCACAAATTGTTTGATGAAATGATTCTTTGGAAACTATGCTATATAAATGTGATTTATACCCCTTTTCATTATATAATGTGTATTTTTATGGCACAGTAGCCTTGTAATGGTTTCAGACACTTCTCTTTGATGCTTCTACCTTTTATTCAAAAACTAGTTCTTCGATCAGATTGTTTTGTGTAGTTTGGAGACTTGGCACATGAAGTGTTTGTAAAAATTCCTAATTGTTATTTTTATTCTTGTATGATAAATAAAATTTAAATTTTTGTGAGAATTTGAGGGTAAATATTCTTTATAGTGTTTGGGAAATGTCTACCGAAATTCTAGATCAATTTCCAATTTCTAGCTCCTTCAATGGAATTGTTTGAGTAGATTTGATACTTTGCATATAAAGTGTTTGAAGAAATGTTTGAATGATATATACCTATATTATGAATGATAAAACATGTTATTTGGAGTTGGAATGGAATTTGAATTATTCTATGAGATTTGGATTTAATTATTCTAGTGATTCTAGAATTACTAGTTAACTTAGATGAGTAGAATTTGCTAGTTTTGTGAATTATTTAGTGGACTATATATGGGAGGAAAAATACATCCATATGACTTTAGGAGACCCCTTATATGATTTCCATGAGATACAGTATTCATATATTTCTCTTTATTTGTCATTTGGAAAGTTAAATTGGAAATTAGATACATTGCGGTGAAAATTGATAAGTAGTTGTGGATTGAAATCTTTGTTTTCGTAAAAATGGAATGCTATAACCATGTTTCCTATTTCAAAAGATTTATTTTGTTTTAGGTGGCTAATTATAAGGTGTTATCATTTACTTATGTATGCATTTCATTTTGGTTAAGTTATTTAGACTCAATTCCTTGCGGTGAATGTTAACTAGTTTCATTGGAATTGATGGAAAAGATCACCTTATGTGCAATTGGAATGCTATGAAAATAAACCTTTAATTGGTTGTATTTCCATGATTAATTATGTTTTTAATGGATGTAGGATTTATTTTGGGTTTAATGGCATGGTTACAAGTTGATTTTGTGCAATACTAGCTTCTTTTATTGGAAAACTGGTTAACTAGTCTTGTGGAGTCTCATTCGTAATAACCATGATTAATTATTGTAATTTTTGTAATTAGGCCTTATTTACACATAATTAGATCTTATTAATCCATTGGGATTTATAATCAATGGTTATTTTTTAAACAATTCGATTTGTGATAAGTGTCGTCATTTGTGCACTAAGTGTCGTTAATTGTTGTAATTAACACCTTAATTACTAGTTAACTGTGATTAAGAATAATTATCCTTTATAAGTGGTTATCATCTATGATATGGCTTGGTTTTAAATTTTTATTATGTTATATTATGTTAAGAAGCCTTCCGATCCCTTATATCTGATGTTGGATGTGTTAATTAATTTATATTAAATTATTGTTAATTATTGGATTTTGTGTCGCAATTAATTTTGGAAAAATGGAAATTAAATTTTTTATGGTTTATCCGTTGCACTAAAAATCAAGTAATTATCCTCAGAGAGCTAATGATATGTCCCTTAGACTCTCTGATATCCCTGGGGGACATTTTGACTCAACGGAAGAAGGGCTTCCTACAACTCCGCCCTTTTGACAATTCAAATCAAAAAAATTGAATCATATATTGGAGGGTGTCGGGTTCAACCGATAATGCAGCCAATTACAAATTTAACTTTGAAACTTGATTTCAAAAAGACAAGTAAACTTACAAAAAATACTATTTGCAAGTTACATTTAATTGTGGATTCAAAATTTGGTCTTTAATTTAAATGATGCTTGTTGATTCTTTAACTCTAGTTACATCCAAATTTCCTTTGATTATGAACTTGATTGGAATTGCATTTGCTAGAATTTCTTCAAGTTTTCTTGTACTTTGTCCTTGTGTAGTTGTGTGACAAATTACAAAAGTGAATTCAATGTGTCAAAACTAGACACAAAGTAGCTATGAAGTAGACAAAAAACATTCACCATCGCATACAAGTACTCCTAGTGTACCTATGACCCCATATTCCAATTTCAGGATGGGTCTAGGATACCCATCCACCAACAAAAATATTATGATCATTTTATTGAAATATGTAGTACATAAAGTCTTAAACTAGACTTGTTTTCTTTTCTTTATACACTTTCAATTTCCATGACCATTTGTAATGTGTTCAACCATACACTTTTGACCCTTTACAAATAATAGAATGCAATGCTGCCCATTTGACCAATTACAACTTGCAAGAATTTTTCTCAAAATACAAATACATTGTGAGAAAAATTACAATAATTTGATGCAAACTATCATCCATGTCTAGCACCAAGGTTTACAACAACTCATGGGAAACTATAATGTTACATCCAACAAAATATCACAAACCTTTGAATGGATGGAAATATGATGTGTGCTACGTGGAAATTGGATAAAGTATATCACTTTAACTAGAGGACGCATGGGTTGGTTCTCTCCGTTACTGTTATGATTGTTCAATTGGAAGCCACGTCATTCATAAGAAGAAGATCGTTGGTTTATCTCATCTCAATAAATCAGTCAAATATCACTTCTTTTCACATATCGGGAATTACAACCCTCATTTTCCATTGATACGTGAGTTGTTCCAGTAATGAACTCATCTATTCACACATTGAGATCCACCAAGTCGAGATCACCATATCATTGTGTGCAGATGCAGATCATGGATCTATGTGCATAATTTCCCCTCTTCGTAGGTGTGTACATGGATTATTGAGGGAGATCATAGGCTTGAAACCATTCTTTAAACCTTTATTCTCAAGTAAATCAAAATGATGGACTAAGAGAGATACAGATATGGAGTATCTCGATTCCCACCATGCAGATTTCTCAATAGCTGATTCGAATCGATTGATTGGCATTCTCTTCTTTATTAAATCGTTGTTAAAACACAAATAGATTTGCATCAAATCGCCTTGTACCAATCCTCCATGAAGGCTCTAAACTCTAAGATCATTATCACATTACATAGATGAATATATAGTTGAGTATATTGCTAATAGAAGGGTTGTGGATGCAGGTCAGATGTTAGAAATATAGGATCACAGAGCAATAACAATAAACAAGATGCAGATACAAATTACACAAACACATTACAAGAGAGACACCAATATATCGTGGTTCACCCAAGATGGGATACGTCCACATTGAAATTGCAAGTCCTTATTATTATACCATCCAACAAATGAAGGGATACAACCTGCAGCACATTCGCTGCACTTCCTCTTCACTGTCTCACAGTCTCTCTTTCACGATCTCAGAGACCTTTACAATGCATAATACCTAATACATCAACCCTAGCCGTATTACAATGTCTTTCTTTTAAAGGGGAAATACCATGGGAAAATACCACGGGTTACCCAAAACCATGGGCCTGTAATCTGTTGGCGAAAAACCAACCCATAACAAAAATTTATTTGGGGGGCGCTGCCCCCGCGCCCCCCAGCCGGGGGAGTGCACCACTCCCCTGGACCCCCTATTGTGCGTGTCGGGGTCATAAACAAACCTGGGGTACAAACACGACCGAATCATCATCTATGAGAATGGAATATCAAGCTCCACAACCAACACCAGATTGCACATATGCATATTGACTTAGTTTGCTAAAGTATTGTTGAGGTTGAGAAATTGCAGAAGGTGTTGAAGTTTTAGCCTAAGTGGGGATCTTCACGTGATCATTGTAGATCATTTCTTTTCTCTATAACATGTATCTTCAATGGAGACAACACCATATCGCCACGTGAAATGTGATCCCCCACTAGATCAAATTTCCTTCCAAATAAATTGATCAATAAGATCTGACATTGTTGCGAAGGATTAGAACTCAAAGGTTGAATCGCAGAGAAATCATTGAGATCGGTGTTAGCTAAAGACATAAGCAAATCACTTTTAATTGTAACTTTGTGGGAGACACCAAATCGAAAACAATGTTTCTTTCCAGGCTCATTATCCACAGAGATAATCGATTTTGAGAATCGAACCTCTGAGCTTGTTAACAAATCATTGAACAAATCATTAGATAAATCAATGAGCGATTTCAAGGATTCCAAGAGCACATAACTAAAACAATAATATATTGATCTATACAACCATGGTCAAACATCTAAATAAATACATAATTTTAGAATGAAAGAAATGCAAACCCTACCAAGCTCGATATCGAGAGCCCAAAAGCTTTGATTTTTTATTATGATTTTATCCATGAAACCTTCACTGGTAAATGGGCGGGATATGCTTGTTACCATGCTTTGTTTTATTCAACAAATGACTATTGGATCAAATGGTTGTTGGATCACGTTGAATCCAATCGAAATATTGCTCTGCAGATCCATGGTGAAGGCCCAAACAATAAGAGCACATATGATTTGAATTTTAGGGGGCATATGGTTTAAATTCAAATCTATAAGCCATAAAAGCATTAAATGAAGAAGCCACCCTCTCATATCCATGGTATTTGGTAGCACATGGTTTTGGCCCATGGTATGGCCTCAAGACACATTGTAATAATGCTATATAAAGGCCTAGCAAGCCTTCTCATGATAACAAGTTACTCATTTGGTTCATATCCTACATTTCTCTTATTTTATTGAGTTATTATTGGGATATTGGTTATGAGTATCTTTATTAGTATACTTTGAGAGGTGAGGCTCAAAGAACTCTCTTTGAGCCTCACCCCTCCATGTGGCATATTTATTCTATGTTTGTCCATCTATGCTATTCATATCCCAGATCTCACTACTTTGTCTTTCTCACAGCTGGTTCATTGTTTGCTTCAGTTTTGAAGCTATCTCTTCTCCTCCTCTCTCGGCATTCAAGTCTTCCGGGTCTCAGCCCCCAAGATACAGATCAGTGGTATCAGAGCGGGTACGCTCTCCATCGGGACAATATTTTGAAGCATGATGCGGGTTCAACGGAGGTTTCACAACCTCTACAACAACCCATGCTTCTCTACAAACCCTTGGCATCTCTACACTCAACACTCTCACATTTAGGAAACTTTGAACAGGTTCCATGGAATTCACATGATGTTTCATAGGCTCTACAATAGCTCATCGGAAAGGTATTTCCGTCAACTCAAATGGGTATTTCACGGAATTTCATTTTGTTTCCTAGTTTGTGAGATATGCTTGTTTGAAGTAGCACATGTTTGTGCATAATGCGGTCGAATGTACAACAACTTTAAACCAGTACTATAGACTCCACAGAATGTCTTAGAGACTCTACCATAGCTCATTGGAAATATCTTTTCGTCAGCTAAAATGGGTATTTCATAGAATTTCATTTTGTTTCCTGGTTTGTGAGATATGCTTGTTTGAAGTTGCTCATGTTTGTACACAATGCGGCCGGACATACAACAAGTTTAAACAAGTGCTACAAACTCCATAGAACGTTTAAGAGGATCTACCATAACTCATTGGAAATCTCTTTCTGTCAGCTAAAATGGGTATTTCATGGTTTTTCATTTGGTTTTCTGGTTTGAGAGATATGATCGATTGAAGCAACGTATGTCTGCAAAATAGTGTGCGCGCGTCTCTTGAGCTTCAACAAACATTTTCTCATTATCTAGGCCACCCTAGAGCAAGTATGTTATATGGATGGAAAGGTTTCTTCGAGATCTCAAATGGGCCTTCAACAGAATTCAATTTCACTACAGGCATCAGAAGCTATGAATGGATTTGTAGCAAGACATCAACTGCACCAAAGATCATGAATTTTCAATTTTTTAAATTGTATTGTAATCATGGTTATGGCTAACCACACAAACCCTATGGTTCTGGGTCAACCACACAAAACCCATGGTTATGGGGGAAACCACACAAAACCCACATTTATGTATTGTAATCACGGTTATGGGTCAACCACACAAAACCCATGGTTATGGGTTAACCACACAAAACCCATAGTTATATATTGTAATCATGGTTGTGGGTCAACCACACAAAACCCACGGTTATGGGTTAACCACACAAAACCCTTCTCTTCAATGGAAACAAGCTTGTCATTGCCACCATGGTTATGGGTCAACCACATAAAACCCACAGTTATGGGTCAACCACACAAAACCCATGGTTTTGAGTCAACCACACAAAACTCTTCTCTTCATTGGAATCAAGCTTGCTATTGCCATCATGGTTATGGGTCAACCTTGTAAACCCACGGTTATGGGTCAACCACGCAAAACCCTTCTCTTCATTGGTAACTAGCACATTGTAATCATGGATCTCTTCTTAGCATGAAATGATGGGGACCATCATTTTCTAAGGGGGGAGGAATGATCCAAATTTTAGAGGGCATATGGTCTAAATTCGGATGTATAAGCCATAAAATCATTAAATGAAGAGGCCACCCTCTCATATCCATGGTATTTGGTAGCACATGGTTTTGGCCCATGGTATGGCCTCAAGACACATTGTAATAATGCTATATAAAGGCCTAGCAAGCCTTCTCATGATAACAAGTTACTCATTTGATTTCTATCCTACATTTCTCTTATTTTATTGAGTTATTATTGGGATATTGGTTCTGAGTGTCTTTATTAGTATACTTTGAGAAGTGAGGCTCAAAGAACTCTCTTTGAGCCTCACCCCTCCATGTAGCATATTTATTCTATGTTTGTCCATCTATGCTATTAATATCCCAGATCTCACTACTTTGTCTTTCTCACAGTTGGTTCATTGTTTGCTTCAGTTTTGAAGCTATCTCTTCTCCTCCTCTCTCGGCATTCAAGTCTTCCAGGTCTCAGCCCCCAAGATCCGGATCAACATATTAACCTTCTGATTAATATAAATATCATATCTTTGATTTAGATCGCCAACGATTGATCCAAGTGCACATTCGATTACTATTTGGGATACTATAGGCACCTCCTTCGATGCAGCAAGACCTACGTCACTACAATTTCTTTATGGACAACTTTAAATTATAGGAAACCGCTTCAATGCTTGTGCCTCTCAAATGGATTTTTGGATTTCTCATTTTCAATTGTGTAGGTCTCTTACTATCGATCTAAAAAAGTAGATCAGCGAACATAAAACATTTGTGTGTCTCTTTTTCAAGTAACACTACCTTGAACATTCGATCCATAGAGATCATATCTTGGTTTTGCATGGACTTCCATGGATCACTACCATGAAAGTACCAAGACCTAAGAACTACTATATGGCTTTGATAACATGTTAAAACATGCACAAGCAACAATATAATGAAAAATGCTAAATCCATATTCAAATTATATTCACATAAATAATGCAATTTTATAGTACAATGAGTGATGTCACCTCATGGAGAGATTCGCTTTAGATCCTAACAACTTGCATGGTGATTATGCTAGACAATCTTATCTAAATCATTTAGTCATCATTTAAGATTAATCACCATTATCCTAAATGATAAATACAATTAAATGTGGCAATTAAACTTTGTGATTTTTCAGGTAATCCAAATGCTAACAGAAAGTACTTCTAGCTGCCTACTTTTCCATAGACATGCATTTTAAATCCCTTCAATTTATTTTTCTAAATTGAAGAATAAGGGCAATTTCATTTTAATCAAATAGACATTGAGTCATGGAAAAATATAAAATGGGCATGTAGAGAATTGAATCTAGAACTTCGAAAATTTTAGGGAACTTTATTTGGATCCTTAACTTGGGCTTGACATGACATGCATTATAGCGATGATGACATGCATTTTGAGAAAGCATAAAAAATAATGTAACAACATTCATTTGAAGGTGAATTAAGAAAAATGTAAGATATAGATTTTGTGAGCATAAAAAGTTGTGAACAACTTGAATTTCTTTCTTATAATATACTTGAGGAAGACTTTATTTTTATTTTTGTATGGTCTTAAAGATTTTTTGGACACTCCATGAAAATACGGTAGATATTTGTTTTTTTTGGCATGTAACATCAACTTTAAAGGTTCAAATTGAAATTTGGAATGGTAGAAAGATAAAAAATGATAAATACAAAATCCCCAGTTAAATAAATGAGTTGGCCATTAAAATTTTATATAATAAAATTATTATTTTTTATTTTATTATTTATTATTTATTATTTTATATAAATATATTGCAGAATCATATTACAAATAAAGCAAACCTTGTTATAAATTGGTATTTCCTCAATCAAATATCTAAAACTTGCCACTTGCCAATGGAGTGATGATTGTTATAAAAGAAAATGTATTAACATTTTCAAAATCTTGAAATTTAAGTTATTAAGAAAATAAATTTGAAATTTAAATCATAAAAAAATAAATTTATATTTTAACATCTTTTTCTATTTAAATTAAGAAGCATAAATTTTCGCATCCTATTCTCTTACGTAGAGATTATTTAAATTATGAAGCTAAAAATTTTCAGATCATATAAACTTAACTTAAAGTACAATGATCTCGAAGTAAGGTGTATAAGCTTCATTTCGTGCACTTACATTTATGATATAAAAATTTAGTATATTAAAAAGATTTATAAGGTTATTATGTATTATGTTTTTAATATAGGTGTTTATATTTTTATTACATTTATAAGTGTTTATATCTTAGAAGTTGGGGTGGATTAGTGTCTATGTTTTTTCTCGATTGCACAAGGATGAGACAAGTGTACTATCTAGATTGATATGGCAATTGTTTCAAATTCAAAATAACTTGTAACTCATGCTTGGATAATAGGTAGTGTTACATACTATCCATTTAACTAGAAAAAAGCATGTAATAACTGATAACATAGAGCTTATGCATAGACAACATGTGATTACAACTATGTATAGAGAACAAGTAACAGATAAAATGTTCATAACACTTAAATTGTGACTATTCACCAACCATAATTTAAATAATTTTACTAGTAATAAATATTAATATATTTATAAAATAAATAAATTATATCAATATATTTAAAAAATAAAATTTCTCAAACTTTTATACAATTTTTTCATTTTAAGAACACATTTTTAAGAGCCTTAAATATGTATATTCAACCACAACAAAACAAGAAAGGAAGAATTTCGTCTTATTCTGCACTCCTTTGTATAAAAAACATAACAGGAAAAGAAGAAGTTCCTCTTATTCTGCACTCCTTTGTATCAAAAACATGATCCAATTTTTGTGGAATTCTTATTTAAAAATAAGCAACCTAAATTTCATCTTACAATTTTTTGTGAAATTCGTAGGATAGCACCACACGCGGACGAAAAGGAAAGCTCGTTTCGTAAAGAATTCAATAATAAATGTGGTATACTATATTCTTCATTCAAAATGGTTTTTAAAATTTTAGTTTGGTTACAATAATTTTCTAATTGTCATAGTTTGAATAGTAAAAGAAAGGTTATCTCATAATATTCTAAAGTAATAGTCTAAATAACTAGGTTTGATTGAAATGGAAAAAAGGAGGACATGTGAATGAAATCTCTACACAGTCGTACTCTCAATTTTTTTGGGAAAAACGGGGTTCTCAACTTCTTGGAAAAAGATGTGTCAAGAAAATAAAACCCATGGTCCTAAGTGCCGTGTTGCTTTGTTCATCCAGTGTAAAAAGATGTGTCAAGAAAAGAAAACCAATGGTCCTAGGTGCCGTGTTGCTTTGTTCATCCAGTGTCTTTTAATCTAGACCTTTAGTAGGCATGAAACATGTACTCTAGGCTAGAGTCATTTGACTAATTTAAATTGATGGAGGTACATTGCACGGTTGGAATACTTGTGACCCTTTGAAAGAACGTGTGAATCATAGGATGTAGTAAAGTCACAAGATTTGGACTTGGCAACAATTCCACACACTCAAAAGAAAAAGTCAATTTGCAAAAAAATAGTTTAGCATGGAGCTAACCATACATCAAAGGTGTGGAAACATTTTTATCAAAACCAAAAGGTATTTTTATTGAATGGGTTGGAAAAAATAACTTATCATGGAGCTACCATACATCAGGTCATGGAGCTACCATACATCAGGAGGTGTGGAACACTTTTATCATAATCAAAAGGTGTTAAGGTGTTTTTATTAAATGAGTTGCATCATAGATTTTTTTTATGACATTGACTACTTTCTATAACATGGTGAGGGGAAAGAAACACTTGATTTAAATGGTGCAGATAAAATATTTTACATAATTTTAGGTTTTATTTTCTTTCTACAAAAGTGAAATTATTAGATAGATGTTCAAATCACAGATATTGCATTTCAGCTTATGGAGGAATATTACAATTTTAACCATGAGCCTATTGAGGAATATTAGTCATTGGATGTGTTAGATGACAATTCATACATCGTCCATCATTCAATCAGCATTCACCTTGTTCCATCAAATCACGTTAGGGAGGTTCAGAACTGCCACATAAGTTTTATGGTTTTTTTGTTCTGTTAAAATACTTACAGGAAGTTCAAGAGATTTAATTGACAAGTGTTCAACACATTGCAAATCACAGCTCAGGCTTGCAATCCAATGAGCTTCAATCCCATGACTTATGTTCATAGGTAAACACTTGTAGGTAATTAACTAAGGTTCGAAAACCCTACAGTTTTAAGTCATGGAAAATGCTAAGGATATTATCGTCACTTCATAGCAGAATAATGTTGAAGCCAAGGTGACGTGAACCTAAAACATCTTTAGTAGTTTATGTGTTTAAATGATATCGTACGTTCTTGATTAATCTTATCTAGTGAATGAAACATGTCGGTTACCAAATAGTTGCATTTCTCTATTCAATGCCCCATCATCCCTGTGGCTTAGATAGATATTCTTCATTAAGCTGTTAGATCGAAGGTTCTCATACTACGTAAGGATTGATCAGGCATTGCCTAGCTTTCTTCTTTTAATCAACAGGAATAAAGGGGATAAAGCCCTTGTTCTAAGAGGGAAATGGAAATGGAATATGGTACGAAAATTAATTAATTAATCTCCAGATATGATTCCTTCTCCATCCAAGTGAAATTGCTAGTTAATAACAACCTCCATGCATATCATTTCAATTCAAAGTATTGGTGCCACATTGAAGCTAGGACTACCATTTTTTGGAGATTACCACGCATGTACCTTGGTTCGAAATCCAAATAAACTTTGCCACATGTTTCCCTCTTATTGTTCCATGTGTCAAAAAATGATTGGTCCATAGGTCAGAATTTTGTATAAGTACCGTCAATAGGGTGACATTAGCACTATAAATTTTGTATGTGTTTTCCTTTAACTTCAATAGTCCGTATCTTTTGCATACAAGCTAATCGATATGAAAAAAAAATCATTAGAATTTGAAACCATGTTCTTGGATTGGTTGTGAGGATCCTCCTGGAGTCGTGTGGTGGTTTGAGGTGTCATTGTTATCCCTTGATTTGTAGAATCCTCCTTTAGGGCTTAAGCTCAAATTTCCTTACCCAACCATATCTAAAATATCCATACCAATGCATACTACTCAAAACCTCCTTATATATTTTATATCCACACTTGATGGTAAAGGCTACTCCTAGTAGGCCATACATGGTGGCTTAAGTAATTGTTTTGGGCCCTAGATTACTAGAATATTTCTTTAGGATCTAAGGCCTAAGTTCCCTCGATCGACCTTATCCAAAATCTTAAGACCCATGTATAATGCTAAAAAAATCTTTATGGCATTGTTTTCCCTACTCGTAGGCCAAAGATACCCTCAATAGCTACAATATTGTGGTTGGGGGCATCCTTCATGAACCTAGATTCCTAGAGGTGTCCTTTAGGGCCCAACATTGAGGTTTCCTCCCTCAACCATGTATAGGGCCATGAGATTGATAACTAGTGTTGAAAACCTCCCAATTCCCTGATATTTGTATTATATGACCAAGGATGCCCTTGAGAGGTTATGTGTGGTGGTTTCATGGATCACTCTAGGCCCTAGATGCCTATAAAATTATTTTATTGTTTAACGCATTGGCTTGACCCATCGACCATGTATGTTGGGCTTGGCCCAAGAAGAGGAAGTTATGAAGGAAAAGTACAGTTAGGTGAGGCTTGAAATTGATCATTTTGGGGAGAAAAGTGACTCCACAAACACTGGGCAGAGGCTATGGAGCGAAGTTCAGTTGAGAAGAAAGGACATGTTTCCTTAATAAACACAAGTACTAATGACAACCAAAGGTGGTTGGTGCAGTTAAGGGATGAGCGACGACCTAACTGTTGCAGGAGCAGGAAGCTATGAAGCGAAGTGGTGTAAAGGACACGCCACTACAGAAGCTACAGGTGTGCTGTCAGAGAAAGTGTCATAGTCAAAGGAAGCGGCGCCAAATGGACAATGAAGTTAAAGCTTAGCGTGGTCTACAGGAGAACCACGGGGGTTTTTGGGTTTTGGGTACTATGGGGGTTAGCTCATAGTTATTGTAATATGTGACCTTCCGGCACATCTTTATATAAGGGTATTTTTGAGGAAGGGTTAGACGTTGGTGTTTTTAGCCGAGTTGGTTGTAATAGAAGATTAGTGATAAGGAAGAGAACATACTCTATAGCTGAGTGCATAGAGATTTGATTGTAGAGAAGAGTCTGCAGTTGAGTGCGTAGATTAGAACTGTTACCCTTCCAAGTTAATATAATAACACTTCATGTGGACGTAACTCCCACCTGGGGGTGAACCACATAAATTTATATGTTTTTATGTATCTATGTTTATGATGCGCTTTGTATGCGAGTTTATAGTATGTTTATGTATTTGTTTTCATGTGTATGTTAATGGTAATTGCATGCTAAGTAAATGGAATACATATGTATGAATGTTATGGAGGAACACTTAGAATGATGAATGCATAGCTAACTGGTGAATACAGTAGAGATTCGACATAGTTCTGTATACTGTTCATTCGTTGCGAAGTGCGAAATCATTTGTTCATTCTATTTTGCTAGTTGATGTTAAAGAAGGATTTTAGCGAGGTTGTTAACCACATCTGCACATTACCACAGTTACAGAAGTTTGATTCTGTAACCCCCCATATTCGCTTCGGGTGAGACTTCATCCTGTTTATAGGTTGATGCCCAAAGGGCCGGTGAAAGGGGTTTTGTTGTTGCTGCGCTGAAACTTCGTTGAACCCAGGTCTACCTAAGCAAGCCAACAATGTCGAAGGATCCTAAAATCATCATTAGTGATAAAAAACCTCCGAATGATGTCTATAAGAATGCATGAAAGCTAAGAGTACTTTGAAAAGGCCATATGGTGTTTTTTAGTGCCATTCCAGGCCCCAGATGCATATATACTTCCATTAGGACCTAAGGTGAAGGTTTCCTTTATTAACCATGTGAGGTTGTGTGACCAATATGTAGTGGTCAAAATCTTTAAATGACATTGATATTTATATAAAAAAGTGATAAATAATTTATAGGATTATAAAATAATCCCCAATTAAATAATTAAATTTCAATTGAAATCACCTTTTTTTTATCATTTATATTGTCTCAATAAATTAAAATTTCATAATTTTATTTATTTTTTAATAATTACTTTGCAATGAATATTTATTTGTTTATTTCAAATCAGTGTAACTAGTGAATAATTAGATTAAGGTATTTAATTTTGTATAATAAATCCGAATTAAATAATTAAATTTGAATTGAAATCACATTTTCACACTACATTATTGTGTCAATAAATTATAATTTTTTAATTTATCTATTTTTTAATAATTATTTTGCATTGAATATTTATTTATTTATTTGAAAGATATTTAATTTTGTAAAGAATATAAATATTTGTTTGGAGTAGCATAAATTCATACCTGGGTCTTTAAGTACCTAGCCAAATCCAATTTATTTTGAGGTGTAATTTTTTTTTTATACTAGTTTTTTTTATTTGTTTTTATTTATGATGTATATTTAAACTAGCACATCTACAAATAAAGTAGCCGATGAACCGATAGATATAGTTAACCACTTAGTTTTGTGGAGATTGTTGGTTGTTAAACAAAGACTAAACATTAAACTAATTAATATATATATTAAATTAATATAAACATTAAACTAATTAATATAAACATTAAACTAATTAATGTAAACATAAAATAAATACTATTTAATAAACATACTCTTTTTCTTAATCACCATACTATTTAATAAACATACTCATTTTCTTAATCACCAAACTATTTTATTTAATAAACATACTATTTAAGCTTATTTAAATCCTAATCAAAATGCATTTGAGCATAACAAGATACGGCGACCATGAAATGAATCTCCACCCACTATACACTTGTTAGAGTCAAGTTAATCTTGTTGATCCACTCAAGGAAGTCCAAAATCTCACATAATATCTAAACTAGCACAACCACAAGCTAATTAATATAAACATAAAAAAAATACTATTTAATAAACATGCCACTTTTCTTAACCACTACTTAAGTAAGCTTATTTAAATCTTAATCAAGATGCATTTGAGCATAACAAGATACCACGACCATGAAATAAATTCCCACTCTACACATGTTACACTCAGGTTAATCTTGTTGATTCATTCAAGGAAATCCAAAATCTGAAATAATATCTAAACACCTATCCATATAATTATAATTTTTTAATTTTTTAAATAATATAAAAAATAAATATCTAAATAAAATTATATAGAAATAATTATTTGTAAATTTATATTACACATCTTCATAATTTATATTACTAGCCGTAACGTCAACAGACGCTGCCTTTTCATCCGTATCTATGACCTCTCTACATTAGTAGGGTCCATATCCTGCGGCTGCGATGACCATTCATATTCTGTACATCCCCTCTTGACTCTTCATGCACACCCTTAAAATATCTGTTACTAGCTTAATCGACAAGGATTGTGATAAGATACGATGCTTAATCAACAAGGATTGTGATAAAATAAGATAATTATTGTTAGCTTAAAGTTTGTGATATGATTATATAAGTGGGCTTAACTTGGATTTCTTCTTATGAATCTCAGCTGAGATAATAAAAAGATAGATTGGATTTTCTTCTTCTGAATCCCAACTCTGATTTTGAATTGTTATTTGCTGGACCGATGGCGGAACTAAAACGTGTTTCACTTCTCGCTATTATGGTGGGGATCGTTATTGCAGTTGGTCTTGCAGCTGTCGATCCCGCGTCTAAATTGGTGGGCAGTGGCTGCAGCCCCCACATGACTGTTAATGCTACAGCGTTTACAGACAATCTGGAGTCCGTTTTGCAATCCCTCCTTTCAAATCTGTCAGATGGCTTCGCTACTGCATTGCAAAACAGTGTTGGCAAAACGGATCCTGTCTATGGTCTTGCAGTATGTCGCAAGTATTTAAACGCCAGCGAGTGCTCACAATGTGTCAAGAAAGCGGCGGCAGAAGCAAAAGCACTCTGTCACGATGTTTATCATGGTGCTCGGGTTCATTACGATGGTTGCCTTTTCCGCTATGAGAATAATAGTTTTGATAGTCAGGCTGTGGACGGTGGGAATTACGTTTATTGTGCCTCCCCAATTGACAACAATCCGCAGATATTCCTTCAAAAAGCCCAGGACTTATCCTCGCAACTCATAACTAATGCTTCCGCAATGAATGGTTACGCCGTTGGATCCAGAGATAGCTTCTTATATGGTCTCGCTCAGTGTTGGCCCTCCCTTACCGTTATTAGTTGCCAAGCATGCTTGACTGAAGGTCAGAATAAATTACTCACTTGTCCTCCCAACCATGAAGGTCGAGGTCTCGAGGCGGGCTGTTTTATGCGCTACTCGACTAACTCGTTTTTCACAAATAACCAGACTTCTTCGCGTATGAGTTTCTAGATTTGCTGCAACTATTTGCTGTTTGATTCTCATATAACATGATGTATGTTGATTGCCTTGTTTTCGTTTTAAACGCAGCATTGCCGAATTTAACATCTCCGTCGAGGCAATCGTCATCGAAAATCGCGCCTATATTGTTAGGAAGCATTGGTGGAGCAGTTCTGGTTGCTGCGATGTGCTTAATACTCTCATCGAAAGAACAATGAACCAACAGGTGATTATATATCCTTTCATTATAGTTGTTTCCCTGCTAAATTCTTCTTGGTTCCTAAACTTGGCGGTCGACTGTTATGATAAAATTGTTTATATGATGCTCTGAGCAGATGAGAATCAAGCTGCACAACAAGAAAATCCATCTTTTAGCACCACAAGTTAGCACCACTTATAGTTTGTGGTGTAAATGTGGTGGTATTGGCACCACTTACATTTATGTGGTGTTAAAGTGGTGGTTTTAGCACCACTTATATTTTGTGGTGTTAAAGTGGTGGTATTAGCACCACTTATATTTTGTGGTGTTAAAATGGTGTTATATTAGTTAATATTATTGGAAATTGAGTTTTATCTTTAAGAGAAATGCCATGTTGGAAAGTACCATAAAGTGGTGCTAAGTTATTATTTTCCACATGGACATATACACGTAGGATTTAATTATGTGGATTTGCACCATAAACAAATTCACAAATAATTATTTTGAAAATAACTCAATTCAATATTTATTTATTTTTTCATCAATTAAAATAAATGATTAAAAATTAATTTATGATTTTTTGCACCATACTTACAAGAAGTTCAAATATTTATATTTAGAATATTTAAGCAAATAAATTCACTTAGAATATTTAAGCAAATAAATTCAAGCGATTCATCTATGAAGTTTACACCACAAGCACAACAAGTTCAAAAATAATATTTGGAAAATAGCTCAATTCATTTATTCATTTTTTATATTATTTAAACATATAAATACAATCGACAAATCATTGATGAGGTTTACACGGCAAGCACAACAAGTTCAAAATAAATATTTGGAAAATAGCTCAATTCATTTATTCATTTTTTTATATTATTTAAACATATAAATACAATCGACAAATAAATAAAAACAACTATTTTTAATTTATTACTTTTATAAAGTAGTAATAAAATTATTTCAATTTAAATTTGATTATTCATTTGATATATTTGTAGCTTCTTAAATTTATTTGATGGAAATTAGTATTATTATTAGGTTTTTAACACAACACATGGGTCTTAGATCCATCTATATAATCAATGGAGAAAACCTCTAACTAAGGCCCTAAAAGAAGCTTTTAGGAATCTTTGACCAAGAAAGACACCACAAAGGTCTCCACACATATTCCTAAGAGTATTCTTAGCCTCTAAGTACGAGCATTCACACTATTATAAGTTTTTAATCACTAGGGATAAGTCCAATGGCCCTCAACATTGTTGAATGAACAATCATAGGCCTTAGCCTAAAGGAATCCTAAGCATAAATAAATGTCATGTTCTCAAGTACCATATAGTGGGGCTAAGCTCATATTTGTTGCATGGACATGTATAAAAATGATTTAAATATGATGATTTGCACCATAAACACAACAACATCAAAAATAATTATTTTGTGATAACTTAATTCAATTTTTTTCATTCAAATAAATGCCCATGATTAATTTATGAGGTTTTAAACCACAATCACAACAAATTCAATTATTTGTTTTTATCACTATTTAAACCAACAAGCTCACACGATTCATTTATGAGGTGTTGCACAACAAACACAACAAGTTCACAAATAATTAATTTCTAAATAGCTCAAGTACACTATTCATTTTCAGTATTATTCAAGCAAATAAATATCCATGATTCTTAAATTTGACAAATAATTAAATACAACCATTTTTAATTTATTACTATTATAAAATATTAATAAAAATGATTTGAATTGAGATTTCATTATTTGATAGGGCATATTTCAATTGATATTATTAAATTTTTCAATGAATATTAATATCATTACTAGGCTTTGTGCACAAGGCATGGATCTCAGATCCTTGGAGATGTTCGAGGGAGGAAACCTCTTCCTTGGGCCCTAAATGAATCTTTAAAGAAATATAGGACCAAGAAATATGGTCAACACACAGATATTCCTAAGAATATTCTTAACATCTATGTGTGGATATTGATTGCATTATAAAGTTTTGATCTCTAGTGATAGGTCTATTGGCCCTCGACCTAGTTAAGAGAAAAAACCTAGGCCTTAGCCTAAATTAAACTTCTAGGCATGTAGGGATAATAATGATTTGTCACACTAACACAAATGAATTTTTGAGAATATCTATGGCCTTATAATAGGGATAATGGGGGTAGTTGGAGGAACTAAAACTAGGTATAAGTCTTTAGGGCATAAAGATGATTAAGGAAGGAACCCCATGCCTTGGACCTTAGAGGAAATCTCTAGGCATATAAAATTAACAAGTATACCTTGAAGCCCCACATAAGGCCTCCTAAGGGTATCTTTGGCTTGATATTGGGGGTATTAATGTAAGTAAGAGGTTGTTTTTAAGCACTATATATGGGTGTTTAAGCCCTTAACATGTTTGAGAGAGGAAACCTAGGTCTTATTCCCTAGTAAAATATTTTGTGCATTCAAGGAAAAATAAAACAACTCAAAGCACTACACATGACATATTGGGGTTATTATTTACCTCTAAGTAAGGAAATCAACACCATTATGATTTTTTTGCTAGTAAGCACATGTCTTAGGTTTTTGCATAATGTCATAGGAGGAAACTTGGGCCTTAAACCTTAAGGGAAGCTTTAAATCGCACCCATAAACTCCAAACAATATCCTTGGCATCTGAGCATTCATATAAGTGACACTAGGTATGCAAACCTTAGACATAGTCATGAGAGGAATTATAGGAACTAGGCCCTAAAGGACGGTTTTAGGCATATCGGGCTAATAGAAATTACTCAAACTATCACTTAGCAGATCATGCAATGTATAAGATATCATTATTCTCAAAGTGGGATATGGGTGGAAATATGTGGTTTTGCGTACTAGCGATGGGTCTGAGTAAATAGTTGGAGAATAAATTGAAAGAACTATATCCTAACATAATATTATTGAGGTAATGGGCAATGATCAAAGACCACGAACCATAACATACACCATTTAAAGTTGATATTTGACATAATAGTTGGATATAAGCATAATCAAGAGTTTTTGCATAGAGGGATGGATCTCAAGTCCTTTATTGGAGTCATAAAAGTAAAGCAAGAGCCTTATGTAGGTGTCCCAAGGTCTTTGTAATGATATTACATAGAAGATGACCATGACTTCATCCCTAAAGAAACAATTAAGGCATCCAAATCCATTGAAGATAAGATCAATGGAGGAGACCTAAATATCGACCACTAAAGGAATCTTCTAGCCATCCAGGGCTAAGAAGGTTTCCTCCAACAACAACACATGCTTAATGGAGGATACCTTAACCTTTGCCCCTAAAGGAAGCTTGTAACTATCTAGGTGTAAGAATTTTGTCTCCACCAACCATACACAACCTCCTAGTTGTATAATTGGCCTACGATTGAGGATGTTGTTATAGTTAGTTGTTGTTAAGTAGAAAGCACATGTCTTAATCCATTGGGAATTATGTTCCATGGAAGAAGACCATTTTTTTTGCCCTAAAGAAATCATTGACACATCTAGATCCATGAATGCTACCTAAAAGCAACATTAATTACTTCAGAAGGGTATCTATGGCACTACGCATCTATGTATTGTGGCCTTGGGGCCTTACACATGGTTAGTGGAGGAGACCTAAATCTCGAGCTCTAAATGATTCTTCCATCCATATAAGGCTAATAATATTTCCTCCACTAAAAACACATGGCCTCTTGAGGGTATCATTGGCCTATGATTGATTATGACATTGCCATTAGGTGGTTTTGAGTATTATCTACATGTCTCAGGGCCTTGGGAATGATGTTATAGGGAAAAAACATGCCTTTGGCCTTAAAGAAACAATTGGGGCATCTAGAGTGATGAAAAATTCCTAGAACACCATGCATGACCTTGAATGGATATCCATACCAGTATGTATCCATTTCTTGGGGCCTTAGGGACTTGGACATGGTCAAGGGAGGAGACTTGAAGCTCTATCCATAATGGAATCTTATAGCCATCCAAGGCTAAGAAAAATTGCCTCAACCAACCACACATGACCTCTTGAGGGTATAATTGTCATATGATTGAGGATATTAACACCATTATGTGATTTTGAGAAGTATGTAGGTGTCTTAGGACCTTAGGAATGATGCTATAGAGAAGAATACCATGCCTTTGGCCCTAAATAGATCACTAAGCAATGTAGAGCCCTGAACAATGCCTCAAAGCACCATGCATGACTTTGCAAGGGTATCCATTGATATTTGTATCTAGGTCTTAGTGACTTGAGGTCTTGGACATGGTCGGTGGAAGAAATTTGAACCTTGGGCCTTAAAGAAATATTTTATCCATCGAAGGCTAAGAAGTTTTCCTCCACCAACCAAACATGGCCTCCTAAGGGTATCATTGGCCTATGATTAAGGATGACAATTCCAGTAGGTGGGTTTGAAAATATGTATGTGTCTCAATGCCTTGGGAATGTCATTTTAGGGGAAAGACCATTCATTTATCCCTAAAGAAACCATTAAGGAATCCAAAACAATGAAAAATGCCTTAAAGCACCATGCGTGACTTTGCAAGGGTATCCATGGAACTATGTATCCAAGTCTTGGGGACTTGGGGGATTGGAAATGGTCATGGGAGAAGGCATGAAGCTCAAGCTCTAATGGAATCTTCTATCCATCTAGAGATAAGAAGGTTCTATCCACCAACAACACATCGCCTTTCAAGGGTCATTGGCCTATGAATGAGGATGTTAGTGACATTAGGGTGTTTTGAGGAGTATGTACATGTCTCAAGGTGTTGGGAATAAAGTTCTAGGGATGAATAACATGCTTTTAGCACTAAGGAAATCATTGAGGATTCCAAATCCATGAACAATGCCTCGAACAACCACACATGACTTTGTAGGGATATCCATGGAATTATGTATCTAGGTCTTGTGGCCTTAGGGAATTCGACATGGTTAATGAAAGAGACTTAAAAATAGGGCCCTAAAGGAAAATTATATACATCCATGTAAAAGAAGGATGCCTTCACCAACCACAGATGGCCTCTTGAGGGTATCATTGGTCTATGATTAGTGATTTTAATGCCAATAGTTGGTTTTGAGCATTAGACACATGTCTCAGGGCCTTGGAAATGACACTCTATAGAAGAGGACCATGCCTTTGGCCCTAAAGAAACCATTTAGGCATACAAAGCCATAAATCATGCCAGAAAACACCACACATGGCTTCAGAAGGTATCCATGGCACTATGCATCCAGGTCATTAGGAATTGGGGAATTGGACATGGTCAAGGGAGGAGACCTGAAACTTAGGCTCTGGAGGAATCTTCTATCCATCCAAGGATAAGAAGGATACCTCAACCAAATACACATAGCCTCTTAAAGGTAGCATTAGATTATGATTGAGGATCTTAGTACAATTAGATATTTTGAGTAATATCTACTTGTTTCAAGGCCTTGGGAATGATATTCTAAGGAAGAAGACTATGTGTTTGGCCCTAAATTAATTCTTATGGCATTTAGAGCCATGAACATTGTGTCAAGGAATCATGCATAACTTCATAGGGGTATCGATGGCACTATGCATCTAGGTTTTTTTCCTTTGGGCATTGGACATGGTTCCATCCAAGGCTAAGAATGTTTCCTACACCAACCACACATGGCCTCCTTAGGGTTTCATTGACATATGACTGATTATATCGGTGCCATTAGGTGGTTTAAAAAATGTGTGTGTGTCTCAAGGCCTTGGGAATGACATTATAGGGAAAAATACCATGCCCTAGGCCCTAAAGAAACCATTGATGCATTAAGAGCCATGAAACAATATTCAAATCACCACGCATGAATTTGTAGGGGTAACCGCAACACTAAATTACTATGTATCCAACTATTGGGGACATGGGAGCATCAACATGGTCATGGGATGAGACCTAAATATCAAGCCATAAAGGAAATTTTTAGTCATCCAGGGCTAAGAAGGTTTCCTATAACAACCATACATGGCTTTCTTAGGATATCATTAACCTATGATTGAGGATGTTGATGCTATTAGGTGGTTTTGAGAAGTATGTATGTGTCTTAGGGCCTTCAAAATGGTGCTACAGGGAAAAAGACCATGCTTTTAGCCCTAAATAAATCATTTAGGCATCTAGAGTCATGAACAATGCCATAAATGAATTCGTGGGGGTATCCAAGGAATTATGTATCTAGGTCTTGTGGCCTTAGAAACTTCAACATGGTCAATGGAGGAAACCTGAACTTAGGGACCTAAAGGAAGAACATGGTCAACAGAGAACACCTAAACCTTGATCCCTAAAGGAATCTTATAACCATCCAAAGATAAGGAAGTTGCTTCAACTAACCACACATGGCATTCTGAGTGTATCATTGGCCTATGATTGAGGATTTCAGTGACATTAGGTGCTTTTGAGAAGCATGTAGGTGTCTCAAGGCCTTGAGAATGGTATATCAAGGAAGAAGACCATGCCTTTGGCCCTAAATAAATTGTTGAGGCATCCAGAGCCATGAACACTTCCTTGAAGTACTATGCATGAATTTGCAGTAGTATCTACGGCACTATGTACCTAGGTCTTGTGGCCCTTGGGCCTTGGACATAGTCATTGAAGGAGACTTGGATTATGTTATAGGGAAAACAACCATGCCTTTTGCCTTAAAGAAACAATTGGGGAATCTAGAGTGATGAACAATGCCTAGAGCACCATGCATGACCTTGCATGGATATCCATGCCACTATGTGTCCATTTCTCTGGGACTTGGGGACTTCGAATTGGTAAGGGAGGAGACTTGAACCCATGGGGGGGTCAGTTGGTAGGAAATATCCTATCACGTCCATTCATATTGGGGAATAAACTATGATATGGAAATGAGAAAATATATTTCCCTGCATTAAGGGGATAAGGGGGGCTTAATTATGCTATATGGCAATACAAATATTTAGGGTATATTTTATTACATTTTGCGCAGAAGCAGTGGATGGGAGGCAGAGCGAAAATTAGGGGACAAGGGCATGAGGTATTGAGTTTGATGGACCCAAGCCACTAGCTTTGATTAAGTGTTGGTCTTGGAAGAAGTGTGATTGCAAAAAGAAGTGTTCAAGATTTGAAGCATATGTGGAGACCTAGAAACCCAAGGCAACACAACAGATTTTTTTAATGTTGAGTACCCAAGCTTGTTCACAAAAAGAAATGACTTTGCACATTGCGAAGAAGAGAATACACACTGGAACATGAGATGCACAATGGGCCATTGTTTTGCTTGGGTGCCTAGGGTTAGGCATCACACATTCTACAAACACTAATTAGTATGAAATAAAAATATCCAAACAATAAACTATAACCAAAAGTGGGAGGAAAAATACATCAAAACATTCAAGGATGGGAGTGATCAAAGAATTGGTCTAGTTGTTCGCATTAGCATAACTTTTACATACACACCAAGTGTATGCCTTAATATCAACCATTGTTTCAAGCCTTAACAACACTCTTAGATCTCTCCCTTCACTCTCAAACTAGTATTTTTATTTCTTCTTTGAGCTCATATTTTGATCAATATCCTCTTGCCCTTCGACAACTCCCTCTTAGCAACCAACACTATGTTAAAACTAACAAACCATATCTCTTTTAGGGCCATCACTTTTATAGGATTTTCCATCAACTTACATGCGATACATATGGAACTCATTCATGTTTTCCACACATAACTTCATCATCCCTACGTGCCTTCATGTCCAATCCTTTGCTTGTTCACCCTTCTACCCTACACAACATTTTTGTATGCACCCAACTTCTTCGTGCACCAATCTCTTCCTGCACCCACACCACTATCTCACACGCGCACTTTTGTTGTGCCTTAGTTCATCTACACTTTCTACACCTACAACTACCAATTCCTTCATAAAAAAATTAAATGTTCCTACAACAAAGACAAGCTTCTCATATCATTTATTGGCATTGAAAGTAACAAGTAGCTTATATCAAATTCATTGGGCTTCATGGAATTGTTGCCATGAATTATTAGCCATTAGTTGGTAACACAACTAAATCTAACATGGTACCCATTCTTGTTTGAATGCGTACAAGGCACAAGGAAAAACACAATATGCTTAAAGGTCTTTATAAATTGAAAATGTTGTATTTATGCAGGAAACAATGTAGCATGGCTTATGGCTCATCGAGGGTCGATTCACACATTCCTTCATGAATCTTGCATTCCTCCAGAAGCAGTTCCAACCACAATGATGAAGCGATATTATCTATATTGGCATTGCACCAGAGTCTCCCAAGAGAAGCCATAGCAAATGTGCAAGAGATCTAGAAGATCGAGGAAGACAAATAGATGGCTACCCCAGATATTGTGTCCAAGGATTTTGCAATGCGTACCTTTGCAAAGAACTTGCAAGACACCTAGAAGGTTTTGGAACAAACCCTATAAGTTTACAAGGGTTATAGGAAATCTAAGCATCCAAAAGCCTCAAATTCAACTTTGGATTGTGCTTTTCAAGTGTTGTGTTTGTCCTTAGCTTATAGTTAAACAATTTAAATCATTAAAGTCCTTCATCTCAACATTTAGAGCTCGTTCTTATTGATTTCCAAAGGCAACAAGATAAGATTGCACAATCTTCCACTTCCAACAATCTCTTTGTATGTGCCCAATATATGACAATAGTGGCACTTTCTATTTTTCTTGTTTTTAATTTTTTATGGATCCTTTCAACCTTATTGGTATCTTATATTATGACCTTGCACTGCTTCAGGGCCTTTTTTATTTTGTTTCTCTTGCACCTTTTTTTGTTTTTGTCTTATGGCTTCTTTTCATTGGAAAATGTTTTGTTCTCTTTCTCTAGGTATAAAAATAAACTTCTTTATTAATTTAGTTTTTAAATCAACTCTTTCAGTTTATTCTTTTAATAACAACAATTTGAAAATTCAAATTTTCTTTATTTTAAAATATTATTTTTAAAGTATTTATTACTTCAACGAAATGAAACTTGTAGGGATTCTAGGATCTTATGCCTGACCCACAACAACTAACTACGAAAAAGAAAAAAGTCTTTGAGTGAAAATATATGTCACTTGTATTGTTTTCCATCATATACTTCATCTTATCCATTTCTATATGGGACTACATTGTCTTAGATTTTCTTTTCATATTTTTGCACTACATAGTTCCACATCTCTTTGTTGGTGTTTTGATTGATGATGTCCATTAGAGCATGATCACAAAGTCATCAAATTGTCATGTATGCATTCTTTTCCATGGATATTGGAAACTCCACGATGCTTACTGATGACGTTTGAGATTGTTGTTAGTGAAACACGTTTGATGTTACACCATGTCACACATCCCACACATATATAGTGAGATTTACATATATACTGAGATTTCAATTGAATAAAAAGCTAGCAATTGAAAGGCATTTAGATCAACAATTTCATTCTTTGTCTAGTTGAACTCTTCCTTCCAATACACTTCTTTGATTGATTGAGGCGGGAGAATAAAATGGAAGGCGATGAACACCGCTACTCAGTTTGTGCTAGCACCATTTTGACAATCATTTGAAAAGGTCACGAGTGATGGGAAGCAACAGGTTCGAATCCGGGGAGCACATCGTGGGTAAGCCCGCGCAGAAGAAATTCAAGGGTTACGGGGATTTTACAAGGTCGAGTATGAGCATGAGGATGCAGAGGAGCTAGACATCGATGATGTCCATCACATTCTAATACTGAAAATGGAAATGGTAGTAAGACGAAGCGCAGTGATCAGACTCCAAAGTGGCAAAAGAGGATGATAAAGGATGGCATCGACAGGCCCAGAAAGACTTCAAAGAAGGTTCATGAGGATTCGAAAATGGGAGATATTGGAGGGAACAGAGGAAAGGAGGACTAGGTTTTGAACACGGAACCTCATAAGAGGTTTAGATGAAATAATTTAGAGGTTTGGAAAATGGGACCTTCCAGGAAGAGTACTTGCGTGAGGGGATCAACAGAGAATGCTATTGAAAATCCCATTCTACCTAAGCAGCGTAGGTATAGGGTTAGGGTTCGAGATGAATTTTAGCATGGTCAATGCCCTCATTTCCCCAACTTCCCCCTCCATCCATTGATTTATGTGTGCCAGAGGAATCAATGCTGAATTTGTTATATGCTTATAATTCTTTGAGAGATCTTTAGTAAATTGTTGATTTTGAGCCGTTCAAGCTTGATGATTTTGTTGGGGAATTAAATTGTAAGTCTGCTAATACTTTACTGGATGTTGTGCAGGTTAAGATTCTGCAAGCATTGAGAATACATCTTTATTCTGTTTCCGAAGAAGAGGGTTCTACTGCAGCAGATGCGGCTAGATGCTTGAGGTACAATTTTGTCTTTTCTATTCCAAATTTTTCCCTGAAACAAAAAGTGGAGGAACTTCTTTATTTTCCACCCAATTCATGCAAAACGTGCACCGATCCTGTTTCATAGAAGATCCTTAGCACCTATTTTCCCTAAAGACCCGAAGAAGAGAGAATCCATGAAGAGAATCCATCCATGTTCATTTTGTTGGGGCATATTTATTTCCAAAAACCTGCTAATTGGGCATTTTGCCTAAGTAACAACCTCCTTTTTCCGCCGGGTGAGTGGCAATACCACATCTGGAGACCTAAAGTGGAATAATTTCTGCTGGGTAATCAAACTAGTTGGAATAATAGCAAAGTTCAGCCCGGTTCTGGAAGGTAATGAACCGTAGCATCGTCAAAGGGCGCCCTTAAAATTGTAAGTTCTTGTATTCCTGTTCCTTTGATTTTCATGCGGGACAACCCTGAGCATTGATGAACTCCTTTCCTTAAGTAGTCCTTGCATTAGTGAGATATGCTGCTAAGTATGCTACTGGGCATTCTACCGATGGTTCTACTCTTGGTGCTGCTGGTGGATATCTATATATGTATCTATGCATAAATAGAGAATCCACCGGCATAAATCCGGCAAGGTCCTTAACTGTTCAAAAAGAAAAAGAGCATCTAACAAATCTCCTGGGAAGCCCCCTTGGGATTACTCCGCTGTGATGAAGGCTATAAAAGTAGGGTGTCTGGTAGCCGATTGGTTGGTGGAGGTACAACAACTCGCCTATGTGTGGAGATCTGGGAAACGTCAAGGTTATATTGAGCAATGGAAGGGAGGGTATTGAATATATGGGTTTCATCAGACGACATGGAGGAACCTGTGTTCATGATGGTTGAATTCCATCTGGCGATCTCCTTAAATTCGTTGTCTGAATCCAAGAGGTTATTCTCTTTATTCTAGGTGGGATTCTGCCTGAGACTATCTTAATGGATGAGAGGCTTTTCATTCGGGTTAGGATCTTACTGAAACTTGCAGGAAGAAGGGGAAGTGAACTGTCTACGACCGGAAATAGGGATAAGCGAAACGTATAAATACTCATATGCCTTCACTTTCCCAAAGGTTTATGGAGATGGAGGATGTCGCGAAGGGACGTATCGTTAGAAATATCTCTGGTAGTCTTGGATACTATGCTTTCTTTACCAATAGCCTAGATTAAATCAATCAATTGAAATAAATCTATCCATTGGGAACTTTGTTGTTCTTCATTCTCTTTTGGTCATGTCCTCTTTGAGGAACAGATCAAAGGGAGAATGCATCATCATTGGTTTGACTCCTGGAAAGTCCTTTTATTGGGTTCTTAAAGCGATCAAATATTTTTCTGTCACCATTCATCCATTCGTCCCATCTAGCGATCCTAGCGATATCAGCCAGCGATGCCAGCCGCCATCCCAGCTATACTAGTCAGCCACAAGGGAGGAAGATTAGCCGTGAAGCTATTCCTGTGCGACTAGGTGGAACGCAAGTACTAGTTCTAGCAGGCTATTTTTATATATCCTTTCTTGCTTGTGAGGGAAATTATTTGTTTGCTTTTCATATTCATCTCTTCGATACGAATTGAACTGTCTGATCCAATACACCAAAAACCCCACCAATGGACCAATTTGAGATCTGAAATCTTGCTTTTCTGAAGTACAACATGATAAGTTTCAGTGTATGTTTGTGTTCTAGACTAGGATGGCCTTTGTATAAGATGCTTGTTGGTTAGAAATCCAGATTACTGCAATCTGAATCATAACCAATAATCTGAACAGGCCATATATCCTTTGCTCAAATTAGTCAAATTATCCTCAAAATTCTGTAGAAGCTGAATCTGGAATCAAGAATGATACCAAGTTACAGGGTTCAGAGTTTTTAAAGGTTGATTTTTAAAATTCCTTATATCTCAAGTATTTTTGAAGTTCGTTGAGGTTAGTTGGTCCTAAACACTGAACTGGAATGAACTATTATGGAAGGTGAATTCCTTAGGTAAAAATGTTGAACTTGATTTTGACTTCACCCAATTTTTTTTCAATACATGGAAAAGAAGGGACCTGTGACCGTAACTCTCCCTACGTTCATTTGTTCCACTTTCCTCCATTGTATCCATATCCATGCATTCATTTCTACTCCTCTAATGTCGCCCTATCCATGGATTCTTTTCTGCTCCTCCAATTCCATGTGATTCATTTCCCTGTTGGCCTGAGGCAATTCATTCCATTGGAGCCCAATTCTTCCTAGACAGTGGTGAGCCCAAGTCTGGACAGTGAGTGGTGAGCCCAATTATTCTTAGATAGTGGTGAGCCTGAGTCTGTAGAGTGAGTGGTGAGCCTGAGTCTGTAGAGTGAGTGGTGAGCCTGATACCTCTTGGGTTGAGCCCAATTCACTAGACAGTGGTGTGCTCGATTCACTGGGGCCGATTCTACTTCTACGCATATTTTGTGGAGTCTGCAACATATCTTGGTTAGTGTTTTTTATCCCCACTTCTCTATTGTAGAGTTTAGACGTTACTAAATTTTAATCTTCACAGGAAAGCAGGCATATGCTATGATTGTGATGATTATTACAGACTCTGTAATAATCATCACATTCATAGCATATGCCTGCTTTCATGCTTTAAATAGTCTATAGGTTGTTCACTTTCTTTGGATGTTGTAGATTGCACTTTTTTTTTTTTTTTCCTCGGAAAAATGCGTAATTTTATTCCAAAAATATGAACAAAATTACATTCTGCACATGTAATAGAATCACTGAGATCCCTACATTGTCACATATTCACTCTCCCATATTGACATCATATCTACTGTCCCATATAAACAATACAATGTATACGGCTGTCCATACAACCCGCCTATATCTATACATAACAATATTGTCACAGAAATGATAGATTCCATCGCTGTGTACTCGGCTGTCCATACAGCCTGCATATAGCCCAATACATTTAACAGTACTGTCACAGAAATGTGTCTCGACATAAAACTACAATGTACTCGGCTGTCCATACAGCCCGCATAGCTAATTACATAAAAACAATTACTGTAACAGAAATGTGAGAAAGTGTCCTTCGCTGGTCAACAATAGCTGAGCTATTGCTCAATTCTGTGCCTCAAAATCGTCATGAAAAGGTCTGTGATAAAAACTGTAGGTGCCCTCTGGTGAGTGATCCTCCAAGTGTCCTTACAGCCCGCATAGCCAATTACATATAAACAATTACTGTAACAGAAATGAGACAAAGTGTCCATCGCTTGTCAACAATAGCTGAGCTATTGCTCAATTCTGTGCCTCAAAATCGTCATGAAAAGGTCTGTGATAAAAACTGTAGGTGCCCTCTGGTGAGTGAATAGTGATCCTCCCAGTGCCAAATGCTAAGTGTTGCTGCGTCGCTTCTTTGGATAGCTGATCGGCCATCCCATTCCTCTCCCTGCAAATTGCAACTGTGACTGTGAACGAGGTATGAGCAATAAAATTTAGGTAAAATGAGCGTCGCCAATCAACTTCCACATCATTTTCTCCAATCACTTTATCAAGCTTTGGATTCCATCTGCGCACAAAATAAGGTTGCTCTTCCGGTCTATCATTGAGCCCATATTCATTATGCAAGCCAGTATTGCGTACGAAGAAGATCATGTCATCATCTTGGTGTGATTTGGATTCACTTATACCACGAATAAAAAACATATCAAGCATTTCACGCCAAAATCGCATATCCACCTCATCATCCCCGTCATCTTTCTCATCAAGTGCATATTGTCCCAGCAAATGAGAATGCTTGCGCACTATGCTAAGGAGCTCTTCCCTTGATGGTGTATTTTTCTGTAAATAGAGATCTGTGGTTTTTTCAAGCATTGTCCTAGAAGGGGCAGGATGATTTGGGGAAATGATTGTCCTTCCAACACAGTGTTGCTCAGCTTGCTGCTGATCACACCTTGATAAAATTGAATAGAAACCATGCTCAAACTCTACAAGTTGCCAATCATCATCCTCATCATTCTTGTCATGAAAAGCTAATTTCATGGGCTGTCTCTGTTATCTGTTCTGGTTGGTGAATTCACCGGATCGTTATGCTGTGCGTCGAGCTTAATTCGTGAGAAATGAAAGTTTGGTTCCCCTCTTGTAGATTGCACTTTTATTGTTTAATGACAGTCTATTTATTTTCCAGGTGGAAGTTCAGCATGTGGTGGTTCAGTGTCCAACTCCAGACAGACATAGCTAGAGCCCAGAGGTAGAGACACTTCACTCCTTGAGTCTTAGACATAGAGGAGATATTTAATTTAGAGTTCAGATTGAAACTCCCCTGAAGGCTGAAATGCCCATCCTCCAAGTAGGTTTTTTCCATAGAAACTGCTTACTTAATTTTGAAGGCTGAAATGCCCTTCGGTCTTCTTACTTTTAGGATTGACCTGCGAATCAATAACTTTTTAGCTACACTGAAAAATGAATATTTTGAAAGATTCTAAGTAGAATTGAGATCGCATGCCCTACTTAAATAGTTCTATTGATAATGAGAATTTGAATAGAGTGAGAACTCTATGTCCAATCTGGTTTTGATTCTTGTTTGATGTTGGTTTTGAAAATGTTTGGACTGCAGGAAATGGAGAAATAGAGGTACAGGTTCAGAGGGTTTTTGATAATAACCAACGTAAGTTCTATGCTTTTTATGTTTATCATTTTAGTGAGTGGTCGATCTTGGAGTTGAGCATTTATTGACGACTTGTCTTTTATTGAAAATAGCTTTGAGAACCATGTTCCTAGTTGGGAGTCTCGGACTTGGACCCTCTCCCAGATAGATGAAAATGAAATAATGTTCCGTCAGTTACATTCAAGATATTGATGAAAATAGGCTAGAAATTTCTACTTTTACTGCCTAATCCCCACAAAACCCCTGTGCATCCCTTTTCTTAGTCGTTGAAGAGTACTGGTGGGGATGTTGGTTCTTCTATAATTTGTCATTCTTTTTTTATAGTTATATTAATTTGAATTCTGTACATACTTTATAATCTGCTAAAGACCACATTGTTGCAAGTAGTCAGGAGATAATTATATTAATTTCCAACAAATGACTAGAAAAGTAGGTCAACGGGTCTAAAAGAGTACATCAGTAGAAGATAAATAGAGGTCGAAACATTGTTGGAAGGAATTTTGCTGGAAATACATCATTTGCTGCACCATTGGATTTTATTCAACACAATGCTATGGGAGGAATAAGAGATAATGGTAGGGGAACATAACTCAACTGGGAATAAAAGCTCCCAAGAGCACACCATTCACAGCAAGCCCAAAAAGAAAATAAATACTACTGGAGAGGTTGAAAGGAGTAAGGAGCAAAATATGATGCAAACAATAAATCTACCTGTTCCACCATTCTCCAATGGTTGGTTCACCAAAATAGATCCACAACTAAACAACTACAATGAGACTATGCTTGATTGTGCAACTAATATTTTTGTATTTTTAATGCCTTAACAGGAAATAAAACACTACAACTAGATACTTTAACATTGATCATGGGAGAGATGCCCTTTGCATTACTCTGTGGAGATGAGTCCAATGAAACCGATGATGCATCGATTCAAGGCCTTGTGTTTAATCATGAGTTGCAACTCGTGGTTCGGAGCCATGCAAGGACACAAACCAGCATGTTCCCATGGAGAAAAAAACAAACCGTCAAAATTGTGTTCCATCAGTTGTGGCAAGTGTGTTTGGGCAACCCTGAGGGGAGCACGTCATCCACATGCTTTTGGGGTAGAGATTTTCCATGGTAGGATTATGTTATCCTTCTCCTCGTTTTTGTTGAATGTATTCAATCATCTAGGATGTTTGTATGGGATTTGCCTTTTTAAAAGTGAAGATGTTTTTTATTCCTAAAGCACTCTTAAACACAACAGATATATTTTGGGCTTAAATACACCATGTTGAAGTCAATATCAATCTCTTTATAACTGTGCTGATAATGTTGGGGATTGGTTAAATTTGAAATGTTAGAACATTGCAATTTCATGACCTCCAACGCATTATCTTCATTAATATTCGTGTTTTTTTAGAGTTTTCAAACAAGTGTACATAATTCAACATTAACACTGCAACTATGGAGCCGATTTCTCCAACTTCAAGCGTTGGAAAACTGAAGTCATTTGTAACCAATATTAAATTGCATATTATGGTCAAATTTAATGTCATTGTAATATAGTATATCAATGGTTAGTTTGTTTTATGTGGCTTAGTTTACAGGTAAAATGATATTTTAAATTTGAATTTAATTATGCATTACATAATTTAGTGGGGAGGTGTGTCCTTACTATTTTCAAAAACGATGTCCATACTCTTGATGTTGATAACAGGTCAGTGAGCATCTAAATAAAGTATGGCACAATGTCCCAATTGGAAAGAGTTTTATATAGTACAAGTCTTGAAATGCTTAATTACTTAAACAGATCAAGGATGAGGAAACAAATGAGTGTGAACCAATAGGTATATGTGCGAGAGATGTTTATAAAACAATGTAATGAAACATTCAATTTTCTTATTGATATATTTACTATATTTCTAACTACTGTGCATTTATATTTACGCAGGTAGATGCTTGGGATGCGCATGATAGACCTTTACATCTTGTTCTTCCATATCAACCTTTTACTATTATTGTTTATGACCATCACGAGCCCAAGTATGTCATGACCTTTGTTGATTGGTGGCATTACTGAGTTGTATCACTGGCTGTGACATTGCCATACTTGTATTAATAGTGACATTATATAATTTTGAAACAAGGTTGTACAAACTTACGATAACGTTTTTGAAAAATTACATTGTTATGACTTCATTGTCTGATTCAATTTTGCTATTTTAAATCCCCATTGATGGCAATAGCGATTTTCTATTCCAACAACATGCTTAATAACATGCAAAAGCTATAACTCCTTGCAGGGAAATTGACATTCTGTGGCTCTTCACTTGTGTCTATTTAATATACTGAATTATTGATTTTGTTAATGATAAATTAAAACAAAATAAGATTTAAGAAAATGTTTTAATATACATTTTTTAACCTTGTTAAGAAGTATATATATGTGGTGCAAAAAAATATAAATCACATATTATATATAAATATATATAATATGTGATTTATATTTTTTTTTGCACCATTTATTATTTTATGGTGCTTTGCACCACTTGTTATTTTCTGGTGTTTTGCACCATATACAAGTTTGTGTATATTAAATAATAATAATAATAATTTTGGTGTTTTGCACCAAAAAGTCTTAATCCATGTTGGATTGGTTTTGGTGTTTTGCACCACAAGACTTCAATCCACCTAAGATTGGTTTTGGTGGTTTGCACCATACACTATGGAATGCCACATATTCATTTAACACCAAAAACAACTTTTTTACAAACACCACTTTTGCACCATAAATCTTAGCACCACTTGCGTATCCCCACATTATCACCACTTTTGCACAAAATTGAGGATTTCCCAAATCCTTTACAAATAGTGGTGCTCATGTGAGGCTAAAATGCCCTTTTTCTTGTAGTGCTGCGCGGAGAGATTTTGAGCAATTCATCTTTGATTACGAGGTTCTAAGAGATTCGACCGTAAACTTTGACACAAACAACATGCTTGGCAAAGGAGGATTCGGTGAAGTTTATAAGGTATAATAGCAAACGTGGATTTGATGAGTCTGTCCAACTTATATGTCTGTTGTCTGCAGATCAATAATAGTGACTTTGATGTTCAGGGAAGACTTCCAGATGGAAGGCTTGTTGCTGTTAAGAGACTGATCGGAAGGCATGCGACTACTCAAGCAGCGGAGGAATTTCTGAGAGAAGTGAGTATCCTTACCAGCGTTCGTCACCGTAATCTTGTTCGTTTACTGGGATGCTGCACGCGAGGGCACGATTTGCTGGTTTACGAATTTATGTTAAACAACAGTCTAGAGAAGCATTTGTTTGGTACGTTGCTCTTATTAATTCTATTCTTTTAGGGTTCAGTTTGTTAATTCCCGAAATCATGTCCAGTGGTTTTAACTTATATGAAGCTTTGAGATACTAATATTGGAGCTATGCAGGAGAGATAAGAAGTTCTTTGAGCTGGGAAAGGCGTTTAAACATTATAGTGGGCACAGCTCGAGGGATTGCATATCTACACGAGGATTCAGAAGTTTGCATTATACATAGAGATATCAAATGTGGGAATATACTTTTAGATGACAAATTTTGCCCTAAAATAGCAGATTTTGGTTTGGCTAGATTCTTCCCAGAAGACGAAACACATGTTTCTACCAGAGTCGGAGGAACAATGTAAGTTGTGCAATTCTTGTAACAAATTCTATCATGATCTTTATAAGGTGTCAAATCCAGAGCTTTTAATTTATGGTTTCCACTAATTTATTATGACTCAGAGGTTACACTGCGCCGGAGTATGCCGTCCACGGACAATTAACAGAAAAGGCAGACGTTTATAGTTATGGGATTGTGATTCTTGAGATAGTGAGTGGGCGAAAGTGTATCGATGCAAGGCTGCCAGAGCCTATGCAGATTCTTCTCCAATGGGTGCGTCTTTGTTTTTAAGAATTGGTTTATTAAATAGTTATGATTTGATAATTATAAGTTAAACTCATTTAGAAACATAGAATTCAACACATGAGCTTGATGTTACTACAGGTTTGGAATAAATACGAACACAATCAAGTTTTGGATATTTTTGATCCAAGATTAGAGGGGAAATACCCAAGAGAAGAAGCGTTGAGGGTAATAACAATTGCACTTCTTTGCACTCAAGGCTCCTGGGAGCTACGGCCGACAATGTCAGAGGTTGCGTCGATGTTAACCAACAATTTAGAGATTCTCGATAAGCCAACACGGCCAGCGTTTATAGATGGCGCTACGTCCAACTCTACAAACTCAGGTTCAAATCCGGCGGCTGCAGCTCAAGAATCTCATGGAGCTATAACTGTGTCACTAAGTCCACGTTAGCCTAATTGACCGGCCGTCGTAGGACTAGGTGCAAACTTTGATTTTCAGTATATACAAGCATGAGGGGAATGCGTCACTTTTTCATCATCCAATGTACCTTCAGGTTTGAAGAATCAGCGTAGAAGCTTCGACAGCAAATTATGCAAGTTACATATCATATCACCTGAGTGATGCTTAATCATGACATGAGTTGTTCACAGAAAATGTAATTTTAGTTTTCAGGGTTGAAATTATTTCTTCTACTATAAAATTTTATTCGATATTTTCAATTCTTTTATAGCATTTTTCCGGTGATAGTCTTTAACTGGGTTAAGTGGTTTAAAAAACACACTTTTACATATATTTTCATAAAAAGATGTTTAAAAAAAACAAAAATATTTTTATCCATTTCAATCCATCTAAATTATAATTATTTAGACAACCCGAAGTTAAAAACAAAGAAAACAATTCATAAGCATTTAGATTATGAATTTAAATTTTACTGAAATTAAGCTGTTTTCGCGTGATACATATATACATACAGGAATATGTTAATCCTATAACAATCCTCTCTTAAAAGTTTGACATACTTCACCTGGATTTTTAACTTGAAAATGGGTTCCTTTTAGCACAATATTAGGCAACTCCATATTTATATATATTCGTGGATACATTTAATCACATTAGAAACACATATAGAGGTTTGTATCCATTTAAATGTTATGACCATGATTTCTGTGCATATGAATTACATAATAAGATAGTTAATGAGATAGTTATGTACTGCTTTATAGAAAAATGTGAGAGATGTGGATATTGACTTAATTTCTATTACATGGAGTGGATATACATTCTAGTAATTGAAGTAAAACTATAAGATTTTCCAACTCTTTTTCTATATATATAATTGCAAATATTTAACCATATGAATTACATAATAAGAGAGTTATGTACTGTTTTATAGAAAAATGTGAGAGATGTGGATATTGACTTAATTTCTATTACATGGAGTGGATATACATTCTAGTAATGGAAGTAAAACTATAAGATTTTTCAACTCTTTTATTATATATATAATTACAAATATTTAACCAATAGGTTCAAGTCCATTTAAATGTTTAAAAAAATATAAAATTAGTTCTTAAACAAACAATAATAACAATAGAATATGAGATTTATGTTGAAAACCTCTTATACACATGTAAAATCACTTGGAGCTTCCATCTTTTATTATTATTTGGTGAAAATTTTACAATGTTTTCTCCTTTTGTGATCAAAGTCAAAGTTCATTCCTTATTTTATATAATACATATGAGGGTTCCAAAAGAATCTAAAAATACACTAATAGGGTCTATAAATTTTGGCTTTAGAGACTCCAACCGTGCTCCAGCCCCCCACCCCACCCCCCACCCCTTGACAAGGAGCTTAGCTATGACCCCACCCTAGCACACCCAATGCATTCGATTTGCATGATAAGATAGTCATGTACTATTCTATAGGAAAATGTGAGAGATGTGGATATTGAATTTGTTAATATAGATTTGAACAAGTTTCAATAATGCAGATTTTGAGGTGCAATGGTGAAAGAACAAGATGGAAAGGTCCGATCATTGTTTTCACTAGGCCTCCCGTAATCCCATTCAAAGTAGGGTCGAAGTTCTTTTTATCCCCAGGTCATGAAAGTAGTAGCCATGTGACTAAGGGTTATGACCAAGGGCTAGCACTTGAAAGGCACTAAGGGAAACATGCAAGCGTGATCGAAAGTCGGATGCAAATCAACGACAGAGAGGCATTCAGGCTAGAAAAGTTGCTTGGGCGTTAATTAAATCGCACCCTTGTGATGTATCGACTCCTCACACTTTCAGGCTCCAATCGGCAGGATTTTGGAACCACTTAAGTCGTTAGCTTGAAACCACTTGTCGGATATGGTAGGTCCCACATCCTTTGACATACCAGTGAAACCTTTACTGTTGTGACCGTGGGTTCTATCACTAATGGAGTATGTAAAGGGAGCTCTGACCTGTTGCGCACATCATCAAAGATACTTGAACATCAACATGAAAAAATAGAGAAGTCTTCAGGATTTCCAAACTGCGCAGTAGTTAATTTAAAGCAGACAATGATTTTGGCATGGAAGCTTCTTATGCTTTCAAGCTCGCATAAGAAAGAAAACAATATCGCCTTCGTCTCAACCCTGAAACTTCCCATACTGCTAGTTGTAACAAGATGTGATACTGCTAGTTGTAACAAGATGTGATGGCAGATCACGTCATCACAATTCGACAATTCGAAAAATTCAGAGTGGGATATGGGAAAACCAAAATGCCCCGTTTTCTCCTAGCCCACTTACCACAAAACTGCTTCCACCCACTAGCTGTTGTCGTTGTCCTCTACCCCATCCCCAATAGAAGAAGATGAGTTCGCCTGCTTCAATATTCCACCCATTTTAGAAGCTTCTTCCGATGATTTCAGAATGCTAGAATATTTCCGCTCATTCTCTCTGAGCTGCGCTTCGCTTGAGAAGCCATCCTCATCTGTGAAGCTATCCATCTCATCAATTCTATCAAGCAGAGCCATGAAGTCGACATCCTGTGCAAGCGGTTCAACATTGTGTTTCTTGGCCTTTGGAATAACAAGAATCCCCAAATCTGTATTATGATCATTAGAAAAATTAACGCCCTCCATCACATTGCGGGACAAAGGGATGCCGCTGCTCTGAGAAACAACATCTGAATCAACCATCCCATGTGTATTGGATCTACAAACAAAGCACTGTGTATTGTAAAAGGGATTTGACACAACACCAAAATCAAGAACTAGTATTTGTTCTGTTAAGACCTTGATAAAGAGAAATAGGTTCTCTTGAAACCATGTTTGAATGGATACCTACTGTATGGATCCCAGAAAAAATCAAATTACATCTAATAAACACACTAATTCACTTATTTTGCAGAGGAAAAACATTCAAAGGATGCTTGGAAAAAAAAATTGGAGCATTTGGGAAGATAACAATGAAGGAGTTAAAACTAATACGGACCTTGAACTTTACATAAGGTGGATGACATGATCCCATACAGAATTCTGAAGATCGTTTGCAGCATGAACTCTGAATTTGGGCAGCTTCCCAAGGCCACAACATGGTGATCCAAAATGGGCGGAATGATAAGAGTCATGTTGAGGATCACCACTATGATGAATGCATTCTTCAGCTCTCCTACTTGGTTGCTAAACCCACTGTGTGGGGCAAAACCACTTGTATTTTTCTTCCTCGAAAAGCCAAGAAAAATAGAATTAACTTACAACCGGTCATTTTGAATGAAGGGAAAATAAGGAAAACCAGAATTTGACTTACAAGCGGCCATTTTGAATGCAAGGGGAATGAAAACCTAGGTGTAGTATTTTAACTTTAAATTCCACTAATGGCTGCAAGCTTCTGCTAGACATAAGGAGCAATCTAGATCTCCATGCGATATTGTAACTCCTTGACAGAAGGCATCCTCTAGATAATTTTAAGGATAAAATTACACAAAATTACACTAAACTGATGGAGGGTTAGCTGGCAATATTCAACAACAATAATGAATTCCCAATAACATAATGTTGAATATATGGTATAACTTGCATTGAAATGTTCTGCTAGAATTAGATTTTCACTCCAATTCTTCTACAATTCGTTGTTTCCAAAGAGGAGCAGTGACCGCAGATCCAGGAGCATAGTATGCGCTCTCTTACGATCCTCTTTCCTCTTTATTGTTGTATTTGTAGTATGTCGTAGAAGGGCTGCTTTGTATATAGGCTTCGGTAGGTGTCGATGTTTGTCAAGTCAATTACTTGTTAGTACTAACCATTTTAGAACAAGCTATGACATAATATCTATTGTATATAGCAACATGCCTCTCAATGCGTTTAATTTCTGGAAGATGCTTAAACCGTTCCTTTACAACATCTAGATAATCGTTCCTTTTACGCTTTCTAGGGAGAAGCTGTAGGTCCAATTTCATGATGTGAAAATGTCCAACCTTCATTACTAAAATGAATTTCGAGAAATAATAATACTAATTATAAACGAAAAACCCAGAAAACATTTCACTGAGAGGTCGCAAATTCAACTATTCCATATGAGAACTTCATAAGGTTCGGAACTATCCTAGATTCACAACATTCCTCGCCTTTTTCTTCACATGCATTCTAACCTTTTCAAGTTTGATTAGTCAGTTTCAATAATAAAAAAAATTGTGGTTTAGAATTTCCCTTTATGAAGTTTCCAAGTTGATTTGAGTTGATCATATTTGATGCCACGTACAGTGATTCCATTGATGGCTCATGAGTTTTACATGACAGAAATAAGGGTACATGAAACATGTTGATATACATGCAAACAAACAAAATATGTTGGCATCAATGTTTATGGATTTGTACTGAGTTTACTATTTGTGGCTGACTTGTTCTCATATGCTCAAATCCTCTATTCTGTGATTCTATATGTGTATCAACCAGACTGACATTTCTTTTATATTATAGAGATAATATATATATCTTGCTTTAGGGAAAGGCATGGGACGAAGTGGTCATCTTACTTCTTGATCGGACAAGCGTCAACATAGATCGGGAGGGGGACCGGTTTATGAAGGCGGAAGGACAATTACTAATTCATCAAGTTGGCTAAAGAAAAAAAGAGTGACCTCGAGCAAATTCTTGAACCATTTTTTGGCTTCTCCTTCTAGGGAATGAGCAAACATTCGAGATTAAAAACATTGAAGAATATGGGTGTAATTGCAGGTGAAAAAGGGAATATTCTGACATGGAGCATGTTAGCTACAGGTGGGATAGCATCAAATTTCATGAATCTTTTTTCTTAGATACATGCATCTAGCCACCCAGACTTGCAAATTCTTATAGTCAGCAAGGCCTATGGCAGCTATGGTTGTATAATATGGAGTACTAATAATCAAAGACTTGTTTGGGTACTAACAACTCACATGTAACTCCATGCTATATTAAGCACCCATGTTCTCACCATGGCTTGTGAGATCTACACTACCTACTTATGAATTTTATATCATCATTATTTAGTTGCTTACAATTTCATTCATGATAGCTCGGTGAATGAATTTTATTCTTTGTTGTTAACCAATTAAATTTAACTATGTGTCACATTTAATTCTATTAAAGTCATTGCCAATGTTTTTTCTATTTATTTACATCTATATATTTGTGTGGGATTTTTATTTTCATTAATCTTTATTTTTTTAGTGAAACCAGTTTTTTAAATCAAGAACAATCTATTGTAAAAGAGATCAGATTCGTAGATTTGTTCACTAATGGGGGGGTTTCATTATTACACAAATAAGAAGTCACTAATGCTTCCATTTTGTGTTAATTATGCAAATGGTCAATCATGGTTAACTATAGTCAACCATGGACAAATATGGTCAACATTATTCAACCATGGCCAACCATATTCAACCATTGTTAGACATGAACATCCAAATCCAACAATGGTTTACCATAGTCAACCATGGTCAACAAAAGTCAACCAAGATCAATAAAAGACAACTATAGTAAACCATCGTCAACCATGAACATCCAAACTCAACCATGGTCAACCATTGTCAACCATGAATATCCAAAATCAACCATTATCAACCAAACTCAAGCATGGTCAACCATAGTCAAACATGGTTAACGATGGTCAAATACGGTCAACCATGGTAAGAAAAAATTCAACTATTTTTAACCATGGTTAACCAAATTCAACCATAAACAACCATAATCAACCTTGGTTGATCATAGTCAACCATGGTCAACAATAATTAACCATACTTAACCATGGTCAACCATAAGCAACCATATTCAACCAAGTTAATCATAGTCAACCATGGTCAACCACCATCTACCATGAACATCCAAAGTCAACCATGGTCAATGTAATGACCCTTTTTCAAAATTTATTAAAATGCCCAATTTTCCACTTTTTTACCAATTTCGACCTTTGACTAGTTTTACTGTTTTGACCTCCAAATCAACCCAAATGCTCCCAAATATTCTGTATGAGTGTATGAATGATATTTAGACTTGAATATTAGGTTTAGGGATTTTTTATGGTCCTCCAAAGACTTCTGAAAACTTTATTTATATTCTAACCAATATATGCAATTTTGACTAGTAATTTGTGCATCAAATCCCCCCGGGGTAACACTGAAAAGGGCCCCCCAAATGCCTCTAAACTCCCTCAAATTTATGAAAAGAGGTATGTAATGTGTTAATTATGTTATTAAGGTCTCATATGCACCATTAATGGATTATTACAACTGTTCTCAACCTCTCCCATTCAACTGCAAAAATCCCCAATTCGACCCTTGGGGAAATGGCACTATTTCACCTCCCAATACAACTAAACTGAGTAAAAATGATTCAAATGATCAAGTACAGTACATGAAACTTGTAGAAGACATCCATGACAGTATATTGATCACAAATATATCAGACAATCATCCATCCATTCGAAATAATCAACATTATAGTGTTATACATCAATGCATTATGGAAATGGACATTGCTTGCTCATTAATCAATATTTTTGCATACAACCAGTGGGTATTTCGACCTGAGACTTTCTGAATATTAAGAACAGAGGATATGAATCTATCACAATCAAAAATATATAATGAGAAGCTCTCCCAAGAAGCACAAGATCTCGCCAAAAACGCCCTCCCTCAAGGAGCATGAATATGCCTTCAAAACTGGAAACGGTGGAGAGAAAGTGCTACACTAAACCAAACCATGAAAATTCCTGTAGCTGCTACCTGCAAATACAAACTCCATTAAAGCACCATGAAAGACCTGAGTGCCCTCTACAAACACCAACTTGGATGGGAATCTTTTACCCTCGAAATTGGCTAAGGCAAGAAACTAGTCATCCACTAGCTCTCTCTTCACAAATGCAATTTTTCTCAAATCATCAAAATCCATTCTCCTACTTGATTTCTACATTTTATAACCAACATTATCCTTCTAAGGGTCGAAATCCTCTCAATAGATTCAATAGATTTCTATTTAGAAAATATTCCACATTTGCCACTTGTCTCCTAGTTCCAACCTTCCATCTTCTCCCAAATTCGATTTTGAGTCTCTTTGGCTTCTCCAACTCCCATGAGCGCCTTCCTTGAGCCTATTTTGGGGGCTGACATGTCATAGTGGTCAGATGTCAGAGGTCAGGTCTTCAATTTGTCATAGTTTTCATAGATGCTCCATCATTGGTGTCATAGGGGCTAAGGAATCTAGCCCAAGTGTCCACAAACTCCCAATTTGACTCTTTATCTTCCATGGAGGTTACCAATCCTTCCCAATTCGACCTAAGATGCTCAATGACATGTGTTATGACTTACCAACTCACCCAAGAGTGTTCATCTTCCCATTAATTCGAATTTGCAAGAGAGAGATACCATGTATTATGAAAAATCAAGCTAGTGTGGGTCCGACATCCTCCATATGTCTCCAAAACCATTTTCCACCTAGGATTTCTCTTGAATTTATTTATTCACTCTATTTATTAAATACTTGAACCCTTCTAATGTCTAAACATCATTTATTAGCTTCCTTATTACCATTCCACATGTGCCCATCCAACCTAGGAAGCTAGTAGGATTGATGGGATTGTCTTACTATGAAATTATTTGAATGGGGACATTACAGTCAAACATAGTAAACCGTGGTCAACCATAGTCAACCATGGTCAACCAACCTTAATCAATGAACCAAAATCAACCCTATTCAACCATAATCAACCTTCATTGTCAACAATAATTAACTAGAGTCAACCATAATCAACCATGGTTGCCATAGCCAACCATCGTTAACCATAATCAACCATAATAAATCGTGCTCAACCATATTCAACCATAGTCAACCACATTCAACCATGGTTAAACAAAATTAACCATAATCAACCATTGTTTACCATTGTTAACCAATCAAGGTCAACCATGCTTAATCACAATTAACCATGAACAACCATCATCAACCATGAAAATCCAATGTTAACCATGGTCAACCATGGTAAATCATAGTCAAAAATCGTTAACCATCATCAACAATGAACAACCAAATTCAACCATGCTCAACCAATGTCAATCATGCTCAACCATAGTTAACCATGGTCAATCATGGTTACTTATGGTTAAACATGGTCAACAAAAGTCAGCAATGGACAACCAAATTCAACCATGGTCAACTATAGTGAACATGGTCAACCTTAGTCAACCATGGCCAACCATAGTCAACCATTTTAACCATGGTCAAGAAAAATTATGAATATTAAATTTTTGTTAACCATGGTCAACCATAGTCAACAAAAATTATGAATATTTTTTTTTTCATATCACATGTTTATAGATGTTCATAGTTAATATTATATTTTTTCCCAAGCCAACTATGGATAACCATAATAAAACATGGTCAATTATACTCAACTACATTAAATCATGTCCAACCAAGGTCAACCATAGAAAACTATGGTAAACATGGACAAACCATGCACAACCAAAAGTCAACCATGGTCAAATATGCACGAGCTTAGAGAACCAAAGTATACCATGGTCAAACATGTTCAACCATAGAGAACCAAAATTCAACCATGCATAACCATAGAGAACCAAGTTAAATCGTAGTCATCCAAAAGACGACCATTGTTAAACATGCATAACCATAAGTCAACCATGGTCAAACATTCACATCCAAAAGTTGAGCAACACAACCATAGTCAACCAAAAATGAACCATGGTAAAAATTCAACCATAGAGAACCATGCACAACCATAGTCAACCAAGGTCAAACATGTGCAATCAGAAGTTAACGATGGTCAAAGATGCATAATCAAAATTGAATCATGGTGAAACATGCGCAACCATAAAGAACCAAAATTCAACCATGGTTGCACAAAGTCAATCATTATAAAAAATGTCACCTAGAGTCAACCATGGTCAACCATAGTTAAGCATGGTCAACCATAGTCAACCATGCTTAACCATAGTAAACCATGGCCAACCATAATCAATCATAGTCAACCATAATTAACCATGCTCAACCATCATCAACCATGAACATCCAAAGTCAACCATGCTCAAACATAGTTAGCCATGCTCAACCAAAGTCAACCATGGTCAACCATAGTCAAGCATGGTCAACCATGTTTCCTATGGTTAGAATGGTCAACAAATGTTAGAAATGGCCAACCAAAGTCAAGCAAGGTCAACCACGGTCAACTATAGTTAACATGGTTAACCATAGTTAACCATGGCCAACCATAGTTAACCATGGCCAACCATAGTTAAGCATGGTCAACTATTTTTAACCATGAACATCCAAAGTAAACAATGGTTAACCATAATGAACCATGGTCAGCCAAATTCAACCATAGTTAAGCATGGTCAACAAAATTTAACCATGCTCAACCAAAATCAACCATGCTCAACCAAGGTGAACCAAAGTCAACGAGGGTCAACCATGGTCAACCATCACCAACCATTAAAATCAAAAGTCAACCATGCTCAACCATATTCAACTACATTCAACCAAAGTCAACCATGGTCAACCATAGTCAAGCATGGTCAACCATAATCAACCGTTGTCAACCTTGGTCAATCATCCTAAACCATAGTCAACCATACTTAACTGCAGTCAACCATACTTAACTGCAGTCAACCATACTTAACTGCAGTCAACCAATTAGGATCAACTATACTTAACCTTTTTAATCATGAGCAACCATCTTCAACGATGAACATCCAAATTCAACCATAGTCAATCATAGTCAACCATGGTCAACCACAGTTATCCACGGTTAACCATCATTAACTATGAACATCCAAAGTCAACCATAGTCAAACATAGTCAACCATGTTCAAGGGTACCTGCACGAAGCTGGTACCCAAAAACACCGCAATGACAGCACGTGAGTGCAAAAAAAACAAACACGCACACACGCCTATAAACATGCGTACGCGCTCCTGCTTTGGCAATGTCGAGCCTCCACATCGGTGAGTTGACGTGGATAAAAGAAGTGCATCTGCGCTCTTATCCGCACATGCGTTGTTAACGCGTACGCAAAAAGAAGTGCGTGCGCTCTCTTATGCACGCAGGTGTTGTTAATGCGTACGCAAAAAAAGTGCGCATGCGTTGTTAACCCGTATGCAAAAAAGACGCGTGTGTGCCCCTGCATAATGTTCCCGCCATTAATTCACCAACATTTCCCCATTTAATGCCAAACGTTCAATACTTCATGAATATTTGCATACATTGGACTATACTTCAAAAGTGGATAAATGAATGGCTAAAGGGAGGGGGTTTAAGGCTCCTAGGGATTTAAGGGTTTAGGACTTAAGGTGTAAGGTCTTAGGGATTTGTACTTTAAGGATTGTGGGTTAGGTTCTTTAGGAGTTAGGGCTGTGGGATTACAGGTTGAATGGTTCAACGGTTTAGGGGTTAAGGGATCTAGTGCTTTAGGGAGAGTGAGAGGTAGAGATATATATATACATAGACAGAGAGATGGGATATGGGAGAGATAGAGAGAAAGAGATCATGGGGTTAAGGGGGGAGCAATATCATCCCACGTCATACCTGCAGGGGTCACGCCTGGTGCAACGCCACATGGGATTTGAAATGTAAACATGCTTAGAGGGTGAAAGAAGAGGATTGAGACTTAAATTAACGTTTCATAGCTCAGGAACTATGATATGGGGATGAAATGATTTGGGCCCTAGGCCCTAAATCATTTGGATATGTG